>JAXIUT010000037.1:1659390-1686573 GCA_035586675.1 Eurytoma californica | reverse complement strand
TACTATAAGTTTTTATTTACTGCGGACATTCAAGAATTCTTTATGAATTCTTTTTTTTCAAAGTGTGCTTATCGGGAAGCCAATTGAGGGTACTATTTCTTCTACTCTTTCATTTATGTTTTATATTTAGGTATTGAGTAAGTGCACGTACGAAATTTTTCGTATCAATTAATAATTCGTAATATATAACACTTGCCGCGTACGCGTCTATTCACTTATCACTTTTGACAAAACACGGAAGACAATATTAATTTAGAAATATTATGCAACACCTGTCACCGGTCACTAGATGCATGAACCGATTCTTTAATATTAATTAAAACTACATTAGTAATTTATAAAATTAAATTAATATAATACCTAAAACAATCAATTATTTTTAATAATGAATAGCGACGACATAGCGCCGGAGATAAAGACGACGTAGTGCCGGAGGTGTAGTATACATATATGTATATATATATAAGGCCGCAGGAATTGACAATTTATTGTATAACTTATGGTGTTCAATTTAATTTTAAGGTTTTCACAATTTTACTAATTTCGATCAATTCTTTTTATACAGAAAAATTAATAATTCTGTTCGACTATTATTAATATTAACATCCTTCAATTTTTTTTTATTTTTATTTAAAATAGTAAAACTCATCATAAAATTTTTACTTTTTGTACCTGTCCAATGTAACTGTGCATATCTCGTGCTTCCCTAGTGGAAAAAATTTCTATGCCAAAATATGCCGAACTGTGCCAAAATGCGCTGAATTGTGCTCAACATCCCAATTATATATACTCGAGCACATTTTGGTACATAAATTATTTCCACTAGGGTTGCTTGCACTTTTACCTGTCGATCAGCATGTCAATTGTCAAACCTCAGAAGTCAGACGGCTCAGACCACGTGTAGAGTGCAGTCCGCTCAGCTGCTATGGCCGCTGGCTGATCAGTGGCGTGTTTGGCGTCTGCATCTTCTTGATAGGTTATACACGCGTACATTGTATTTTTTCAATCAACAACGTTTGCTTTATTATCACAAAACGTAATACAGTATACGGAAATTCGTATAAAAATGGACAATAAAAAGTCAATCAATTTAATTGAAATAGTCATTGATGAAGTCTCTTTAGAAGGATTAGATGGAATTACATTAGAAGGTATTTTGTTTGTAACATTATATTTTTTATACGATTTATTAACGAATTTTTTTATAGCATTATGGCAAAGATTAGCTACAAAACTGGGCGATTCTATGCCATTGAAAAATTCCTTTGTGGAACAGATTTGGAAAATCTGTTTAGAATTACCAAATTTTAAGTTTTATGAACTAGAAAATCCAAGAGAAAAATTAGTTATTTTTGACCGCTATGAACTGGAGTATTTAAGTGGAGACGTAGACAAGGTAAAGTTAAAACTTCATGAAATTTGTTATTGTTGGTAATTTGTTCTTTTAATAATTGAAGGAATATGAAAGAGATATCTATCCACATTGTCCTATTGAGGATGTTAAACTTGGAATTAGAGGATCATGTTCAACTTATTACACTAGAAAAGATATTTCTTCTATAGTTAAAAATTTATCTGTCTCAGAGGCAGATGAAAAGTATGGCCAGAAATTAGTCGTTGTTGCATCACAAATTTTAAGAGAGCAGGCACTAATAGAATCATATGCCAATCCAATTCTGCAATTGCCAATTACACATTATTGTTTATTAGAACGAATTGGTAGAGCTCGTACCATAGGTGAAGTAACAATTAAGAAATCTAGTAATATCAAAGAAGATGCAAAATCATTATTTTATATTAGAAAAGGTTTACAACAACATGGATTGATTAGAAAACAAATATATTGTCATGGAAGTACTGGTTTAAATAGTACTGGACTAAATACAGGTACTTTAATACACTTGACAAGATTTTACAATACAAGAAAACCTAAAGTTATTATGTGGGCTGAGCATCTTATAAATTATCTTAAGTCTAAGGAGAATTATGCAGCGGAGTATAATGAAGTTAAAAATGAACTAAATTTAGATTATTCAATCAAAAAGTTTTTTAAAATACAGATATTACAAAAAGTTTTCAGAACAGATATTGTAAGTTAATCATTTTTAAAACTCTTGTCATTTTATTCAATGTATATATTATTAAATTTTATGTTTATTACAGAAAGTACCTTACCGTTCATATTATCCAAATTCTATAGAAAAAGAGTGGCAAATTAAAAATAATCCAACAAGAGAAAGGGTAATCAGGCTCGTTACTTTAAGTGATCCTAATATTGAAGTTGCAGATCTTTGGAGGACTGAAGAAGTTAATGAAGATGATGATCATTATCAATTGGATATAAGAAAACAAAAATTGAATGTTCCTTTCTTGAAACAAGTTTATGAAGCAGTTGAAGCCAAAGAATCTAAAGGTGCTAGTCAAACAGAATTGGCAACAGAGCTGGGTTATACAAAATTAATTAGTCGAACATTGGTACGAAACCTTGTAAAAGCAAAAGTTGTTTGCACTTATTTGGATGATATTGGTAGACAAAGGACAACAAAATTTGTGTCTAAAAAATTTGAATCTAAAAGTTCTTATAAGAAACAGCTTGATTTAGAGATGTCTAAGATGAAGGAATACAGACGATCCATGCAAATACCAGAAAAATTAGTAAAGGAAACTATTCAGAAAATTGTTGCCCGGTTAGATGTTCCAGAAAACAATGTTGAAGTCGATATAAAAAATGAAGCAACAGTTATGGAGACAGCAGTTATAGATACAAATACTGTACCTACAAAAGATAACGAAGATTCCACACAAACTGATAATGAAAATATAAAACAAATCAATTACTGTAAATCAAAAATAATGCACAAAAAGCTATTGTTTGCAAAAATTAATAAGATATTACAAAAGTACAAGTTATATAAAAATGGAAAACGGTACCAATATAGATTACCTAAAAAAATTAATAAAATGTCAGGTGTTAAAGATTCAAAAACTAAACTCAACAAAGAAAGTGAAAAAATTCAAATAAAAAACAACATATTTGAAGCAAAAAACATGTTGCATGACAACAATATGAAAGTACTTAATAGTGATGTATATAAAACTATAGAAACAAAGTTAATAGTTCAAAAACCTGAATGTAAAAAGAAGTCTCAAAAAATTGCTGTTGTTGGTTTTTTGCACAATGTACAAAATCCTAACAATAAAAAACCATCAAATATTTCATACAGGTTATTGCGTCGAGCAAACTGGATAATAAAATGTGTAAAGGAACATAAAATACTTACAGATACACATAAATTAATGAAGGTAACATCACTTTGTTATAAATAATTCTTATAATTTTTTTATAAATTTTCTCAAGTTTTAATAATTTTTTATTCAGTTCATTCATGAAAAAGAAGATGAAGAGGGTCTTGACATCAAAATAGATAAGAATTCTTTAATAAGATTATTGCAGAAATTAGCAGAAGATAATTTCATTAAGTATATAAAATTAATTTTAAAATTTAAAAAACCTCTTAAACAAAAAATTATATACTTTGTCTGTGATCCTTATCTTGATGAAAATGATGCATTAGTGCAAACTGCAGTTGAACAAGAAAAATTAAAATTTTGTCTTTCAGCAAGTCATGTACCCAAAGCAAGTGAAAATACAAAACAAATTGTTCGAATAAACACAAATAATTCTATGGTAAATAGGAGAAAAATATATTAAAAATAATATGCATGATTAATTTTCTGTTAAATTTTTAATCATATCAATTTAAATTTTTTTAGACATTGGGAAAAAAGCATGGATACTGTCCAAAGTTTATACGTATGAAAACAATGCATTTATATTTATATCACTTAATATTTGATCATCCTCAAGAATCTGCCGAAAAAACAATACTTTTACAAAACATAAAAAATGAAGGACTTATACTTGATGAAAGTGTACTCGATGTTTACAGCAAAGTATACACCAAAGAAATTAGTTGGAAAATGTTTATTCCTCCTTTGCCCAAATATCAAGGTAAAGAAAATATTACGAGTTTAAAAAGAATTAATTAACGATACTGAAAAATTAAAATTTTTTTAACAGAATATCCATCTGGTTGGGCTCTTATGTCGGATGTACTTTTACGCATTCCCTTGTCCCTCTTTCTCAAACTGCACAATGTAAACTTTGAGGTACCAGGTTTACACGAGTACCTTGATCACCCCATTAAACAACACTATCTTGTTAAAGATTTGCCAACTCCAATTCGCAATATGCTCTTCTACAAACGAAAGTACATTTTCAGTTTTCACGAGATCGTCGCAAGGTTGTGCTATATCGGCCTCGTTCAATTCGGCCCACAGATGCTCAAAGAAAAAGATCAGGTGTTCATCTATTTGAACCGGCACACAGAGCTGATGGATACTACCTCCTCGGCGGCTGGTTATCACCGCATCGAAGACAAACCGTACCCTGTGACCAAATTTACTTTCACTTCACTTGGTGTTGTCGAAAACTACTGGTACGAGATGTGGAACACCTGCATTAACACGGACCTGGGTGGTAGAACAGTTGTGGAAGGTAAAGACATTCTGTTGGAAGATCTGTCGCGTAAGACTGAAATGATACAGTCTCTGAAACCAAAAACCATCGAAGAGGCAGAAAAGTGCGATACGGGATTAGTGCCTGGCGATCGTAAAGGTGCTGCCGGCATCGATTCAGCCTTCTTTCCTCACCTCAAGCGAAACTGGAACTGGGTATCTACCAATACTACAAATTATGTAGTGAAAAAAGAGCCCAAACCTATCAAATTACCAAAACCAACAGGGACCTTAGCTAAATCAGTAGCAAGAGGGGTCTCTAAACTATCCAACATTCAAAAAAAGGCTCTCCTGGTAAGCACTGCTCGAGTTTATCTCATTTTTTTATTTAAAAATAATATCTTAACATACTCAAAATATCTATTTCAGGCAAAGAAACGTTCTTTACCAGTGAAGCAAAATAAGTTGACAGTTGCTAGTGGTAGCAAAACTGCAGATTCAGCAAAACCTCAACAAAAAGGGAAGCGAGCTTTACCAGTGAATTTTCCTATAATATCTAGCAAGCCACCCAAAATAATTCGCAAGGTCTTGCCCCGTAAACCGATGCGTAAACGCGTCAAGTATGACGAAATAGATTTTAGTGCTCTGCAACGTATGGATAAATTGAGAGTAGACTGGGAACAACACGAGGACAATATTCTCCTAGTTTGTAAGGTGGCTATGGTTTACCTGTGTCCTAATCCGCGACGTAATCTTGTTACATGCACCGCTATAAGAGATATTTTGCGTTCGTACTCTTTTACATCATACAATAAGACGTCCAGAGCTTGCCAAAGACGATTGCTATATATGCTGAAGCAGCCTAAGACTGTAAACAGCGTACTGCTTGGCGTTGAAGAGGTACATTCAGAACTACGTTTGATTTATTTTAGATAACATTTTTAGTGTTAATTAACTATCAGTATTATTAAATGTAGAAATAACAATGTTTTAATTAAATAAAATGGTGTATGTTTACAGATTAAGCAAGATTATTTTGTGAACAAACGTTTTGGTGGAATGGTAGATAGTGTTAGAGGAGAAGATGAGGATCCAGTCGAATATGAGAATAGAATTGAAAAAACTTTTAAAGAACTTGTTGCGTATATAGCAAAGAAGTACTACAACATATCTGATATGGAGCAACGGGATCCTATAACGTTACCTAAAACCATTCAAGAGTTTAATATTTTTTATATGTTAAAACTCCCTACAAAAACGATAACAACACCTGGAATTTCCAAAGAAGTGCGTGAAGTAAATGACATTCATACAGCTACAATTAATTCTGTAATTCACAGCTCAATGTGTTGTGGAAAAGAAAGAAGATCATGGGCATACCAATTGTTTAAGGTAGAATTTCGAGAGTAATTATTAAAATGATGATTTCTCGGTAAAAGTAAAGCTTTCAAGATTTTCGTTGCTGTTCTAGGTCTATCAACAATACCCGGAATATCTTTTACGAAACGCTATGTTAAAAATTCGCGCAGATCAAATGGTTACAATGAAGAAAAATTATATGTGTGCTTACAAAAAATTCGGTAACTGTATGCCAATGAGCAGCTCACAGTACCAGTTGAGTTCGGCATATTATTACAAATTTCAGACAAAATGGCCTTACGAAATATTTTCAGAATCTTACAATATTTTGGTATCACTACTTGAAAATTATGTCGAGAAAACTCACAATCCAATTGATGGCATAGAAGTAAAACCAGGCCTCGGTGGTATTGTTGCCACTATTCACGATTTTATAGGTTCTAACATCATGGATATTGACATTGATATTCCTGATCAAATTATAATGTTAGATCCTGCATTACCCGAAAAAGATGAAGTTTATCAAAGAATCGCTCTTCGGTATCAAAGTATTTTAGAAGGCTTGACATCTGATTATAGCGAGCAATTAAAGGTAAATATATCACGTTGCAATAGCTCAATTAGCTTATATACGGAAAACCCTTTCGGTGATTTATTTGCCGAGTGACAGTTGCGGCATGGCGCCGGTTTTCGGAGCGGAATCTCAGGGGGTTCTCACGCCCCGATAAATTTGGCATACGAATTTCCGACGTTTCGGAAACAAGTTGTATAGTTTATAGCATAAAAAATGATAAGAAAGGTTATAAATTGATTGAAATTAATAATAGGTTAAAATGCATAATGCAGCTAAAATGCGTTATTTTCGTGACGTCGCGTATTATTTTAATTGACTAATCTTTTTTAATAAATATTGGTTAAAATATGAGCAAATTATTTTTAATATACTATCAGAAGCTTGATGTTTTTCAAAAAAATCCATTGTTTCTGACTCATAAAAATAATAATTGGTACACCGATATTGCCGCTATTTAGTTATAAATCTAAGGTTAATGTCGCGCGTAAACATCGGTTTTGCCTCGTACACGTAGCGACGGTGGCTCATGCTCCGACTCAAACGGAGCGGCACCTTTCGGTTGTGTCAAATTAATCGGCAATTAGATCGCCGAAAATCGGAGATTTAACCAGATTTAACTGCCGAACAACTGGTACATAATTTTTCGTCATTTCGGCAAGCACATATTCGTCAACGGAAAATAAATCACCGAAAGTGTTTTCCGTGCAAGATATTAATTTAAAGTTCAATAATTTTCAGATCGATCAAACTGATTCAAATAATGCTACAGTAACTACTGAGCAGCAAAGCTTTGTTGATATTCGCTCAACAAAGAGACCAATTGAACATGATTATTGTTCTCCGCGTAAAAAACAAAAAGTGGATAACGAAGAAAGTCAAAAAGAATTTAAAAAAGAAGTAAGCGATTCTGAATTAAATGAAATTAATAAGAATATCCAGTCTATTATTGATAGCTGTTCTCTAGAAGTAGATCGATCATTAATCGATATTGACAATGAAAATGAGGTACCTGTAGTTGACATTTCCCATGTAAATATAAATTCTCTTTTATTAGATAGTAGTTGTAGCAATGAACAGATTATATCTGCAATGGAAGAAAACAAAAATAGTGATAAATGTTTAGTTAGCAACAATCATGAAAGTAGAAATGTAGAAACGGATGCAAGCTGTCTTCCTACTGAAGAAGCGCGTATTGAAGGTGAACCGTTCCATGAAAAAACAGGTAAAAACATTGGTTGCGGAGCTCAGGTGTCAATGCCTAATCCGCAAGCGGATGAGGCACGCTCTGAATGTCGAAGCAACAATATACTAAGGAGGGATTCTGGGTTGAATATCGATAGTGAAAAAATTACATCGATTAGAGTTAGTGATTTATTAAAACGCGTGAACAGTCCAAAATCAGCTGAAAACATTGATTTTCGCAATGACATTAACGATGTGCGAACTCGTCAGACCCGCATAGCCATGTTGAAAATGCGCGAAGAGCTACATGATCTTACTTTTCACGATAGCCATCACGCACATGAGTATTTTGTTGTCAATTCATTTAAACTATTCTACTCGCTATTGGCAAACGAGGAGGAGAAGAAATGCTTGACGGTTTATCGCAATATGGAGCTGCCACGCAGTTTGATTCCAATGAATGTAGATGCAGCAAACCAAGTTCTTAACGATGTTAAGAAATTGGCTATTTTCCCAAAAAATCCAATGTCCTATGAAGAACTTAAAAAGGAAATCGTAGATGAATCCATTTTCAATTGGAATGTTGTGAATGAGATATGCAAGTTCATAAAGACGAAAACTGAATTTGGAGCAACCTTGCATGAACTAGTAGTAAGTCAATTACATGTATCCGAAAATAATTTAGTATTGAAATTTTTTTTACTTGTACGATTAAAATTAACTATTGAAATTTTTTATTTTCATGTATAGTGTGAGTTTAGCCACATTGAAAAAAGGCTTGCTGATATTTTGGCAATGCTTTCAGAGAAACGAATAGTTTTAAGAGCTGGTATTGTAGCCGTGCGTTATATCTATTATCGATACGTGAATCCATGGATAATCCATTCTTATAAAATTTTGAGACTTGAAAAAGAGTCTCACCAAACAGTTCCTGAGGGAAGTGTTTATGTGCTAGATAGCGATGAAAGTTTAGGAATCAAGGAAAAGGAAACAAACAAAGTAATGACGGCGACAAATTTATTTTACAGTTCACCAGTAAAATTGAATACTGAGGTCAATCTAAAAAATAATAATTTACCAGTCAATATAATTAAAACAGTGGTAAGAATAATTAGAATAATAAATTTTAAGATTTATACTTTATTATTTTTATTTAAATTTAGACTGATCATACCAAAGAAATAAAAGACGGTGACATGGAGATAGCGGAAGAAATTACGAAAGATTTTGCAACTGCATCAAAATATTCTGAAGAAAATATTGTTCGAGAACCTACAGTAAGTTTAGTCTTATATATTTTATAATTAGGTATAAGAAGTTACAATTAGTTAATGTTTAGGAGGAAAATATCGTGAACGAAGGTGATGATAATGCAAGTCAAACACGATTACGACGTAACAGAACTGTTCTTCTGAAACAAAAGGATATTTATAGGTCTGCAAAATTACTTGATTTTAAGTAAGTGATTACTGATGTATATATTATGGTTTTATTAAAACATTAAAAAATAGAAAATCTTTTTATTAGTACGGCGGAAGAAATTAAAGTAGTTATCAAACCTTGGATAAGAATCGATGGAGTATTAAATAGACGCGTATTAGACCGAATGCTTGGAGCTGTTTTGTGTTATTGCATAGAAAAGCCAGGAATATCCTTAACGTCGGCTCAAAACAGATTTACTCCAGCTATTCAACCATATCATACCAGAGAATTAATAGAGGTAACGTCTTAAAATGACAAAAATATCATGTTAACATTTTCACTAAAAATATTAAAAAATGTTAATTATAATATATTTTATCATAGATTTTGGTCAAACTTGCCTGTGTTAAAACGACAGTACAAAGAGTGTCCAAAGTTTCCTTGTTTTCTAAGCCAGCAAAGTTAGATTTCAGTATGTACATGTGATGAATCATAATTCTTTATTCCGATAACTGCAAATATGATTTTGAATAATGTTTTAATTTTTAGCTGGAAATCCCGATCTTGTTGCCGACAGTGATTTAATTGTAATTGAACCTACAATACAAGCGTCACTTAAGTTCGGTATGTTTTTGAGCAATAGATCTTACAACTTAGACTTCTTGTCATCTTTGTAACAGCATAAGTCTTAATATATAAATAATTTACATATTTTGATAAATTTAACCGAAAATATTATTAACTAGTTTGTATTTAAATTATATTTATTTTTTAATAAAACAATTGAAATAAATCGAGTATTTCATAGAATTTTTTTCATTCAATCATTTCCCATTCATTTTATTTCAGTAAGCAATCGCAAAAAAGTTGCTTTTAATTAAATAATATTACAATCAAAGTTATTGATGAGTCTAGATAACATAATAACATAGTTATAAAATTGACACCAAATTGAAAATTTTCTCTTAAAAAAATTATAAAATTTATTTTTAATGTAAAACATGACTAAAAATATTGTACACAATGTATGAATATTGATATTGTATCATCGATGTTGAGCATTAATATTTTTTTCAAATAAAATCATTTTCTTAATTACTACTACAACGTAAATAAATTTGTGGTAATTTTCCTGTTAATATTGCACTAAAATAAAAATGTAGTTAATAAAAGTTAAACACACTTTTAATTTAATAGTTTAAGTATAAAAATAAAAAAAAAGTTTAAATACGTTTATAATAATTTTGATCCTAATAAGTAAAACATCCTTTTTTAACTAAAGAAATATAAACAGAAAACTGTTATATTTGCAACTTATAAAAACGTAATTAAAAAAAATTAAATAAGAAGTTGGTTTGAGTTTTAAATTTATTTATCGATAAAATATTTTTAGAAACGATATATTGCAACCGCTCTTTTTTTTACTGTGTGGTTCTAATAAAACGATGTCACGCAGAACCTCTAAGAGCAACATTATCTACTACAATAACCAGCAGTTCTGGACCTCGAGAATTTTATATAAATGAAACATTAAAATATCTTTTGGAATCATCAACAATCGCATTTCCTTGTTTAATGAAAGTTTTTAACTTATTTTACAGCAATCGGTAAAATTATTTTTGAATGACAAAGTTTTATACATTTTTTTCATAACGTGTTATACAGTTCAGACTTCTTTTCACTTTTTCTATAACGAAGTTACATACTATCCATTACAATTGCGTTTTCAAATTAATTTTTATATTACTTGTGTATCGTGAATTTTATGACCACTGAACATTTTTGTCTGCAAAATCAATAAATTAATAAAAATATGAATCAATATGGATTAATAACGCAATTGATTTTTTCAATCATAACAATAATTACATAACTGTCTCATTGAATTATGATAACTTCCATATGTGTATTATCAATAAAATAATAATAATAGTACTATGATAATTACATTAATATTGAAAATTTTTTTTGCAATTAATTATAATACAGCGTACATTGAGCATTGCTCTATAAAACACTTTTATATGTGATTACGAATTGTCAGCAGCATGCAAAGAAGTTGTTTATATCTTGGATCCTTACATATTTTGCAAATTACGCAATATAAATCTCACTTAACCGCGTTCTCTGTTTTTTTGCGGTAATGACGATGATTTTTGCAAGGGCAAGACTGATTGTACCTTACTGTATAAATATTTAATTCGCTAATTTTTTTTTTGTTTTTTTTTTTTGTTTTTTTTTGTTTTTTTTTTGCTGTAACTGTAGTATTTTGCAAGAACCCAGTTTGATGTATTTTTGTATTGTGTGATAAATGGTATCTCAATTAAAAGTAAAATCATGTATAGATTATCTTTTACTTTTTCAGCAAGACATAGAAATGTGCAAAAGCAATTCTTATTTGCTAACAAAATGTGTAATTTTGGACTAACGTGACTGCCTGTTATCATTTACAATTCAAAATTAATGTGCTAATAATTAAATATCTCAAAAATGATATCTTAATATTTGATTAAAAATAGTAAGGTAAATCCTTCAGACTTGATCATCTTGCTGTTTTTTCGCCATTTTAACACAGAGATTCTTACAAAATGTATAATCTTATCTGTAGTTTCATTATTTTTCCAAAAATTTCTCAATTTGGTACCTAGCAAGCACAAGAATCACCCTTTCCATTGTTCCTTTGATCACTGGTTAATTTGATCTGGTCTGGGAATTCATTGTAAAGTTCAACCTGTACAGGAATAATTTTTTGTTTAAAGAAATAGTGGTAGAAGTCAATAGGAGATAGATTTATCAAATTACATTACACACCTCACTTTCTTGAGCTAATGCATTTTTAGCTATCGTTTGAAAAGCTTGTTCTACATTAATTGCTTCTTTTGCACTGGTTTCAAAGTATGGAATATTATTCTTGCTTTGACACCACTGTTGAGCTCGTTTGCTTGAAACCTAATTGTTGTAAGACAAAATTAAATAAGTACTCATTGTTTTTTTAATTCTAGTTTGAAATGGCTTATAAAAAATTGTCAATGTCATAAATTAAAACTGATAGAAACTTACTGCTCTATTTTCTAAGTCCACCTTATTTCCAAGAACAACAAATGGAAAATTGTCTGGATCCCGAGGTGAAGCTTGAATTAAAAATTCATCTCTCCAAGAGTCTAAAGATTTGAAAGTACTTGGTGCAGCTACATCAAATACTAACACACAACAATCAGCACCTCTATAGAATGCAACTCCCAGAGACTGAAATCTTTCTTGACCAGCAGTATCCCAAATCTAAAATATATCATTTTAATATTAATACTTTAATTATTGATGATTAATAGAATTTGGCTCATATAAACAATTATTATCCCATAAATAAAATGTTTATTTGAATTAAAAACTCTAGAATAAGTATTATAAGTTACAGACTTTTTATTTTTTTTTATTTTTAATTGTAGATACACAGAGATTGCATTTAAAATTTAGAAATATTGATACTACAAATATTCATGTACATTTTATCTTTACTCTTTATTGATACTATTATCAAGAGATATCTAATAATATGTGTCATATATTCAGATTAATATGAAAAATATAATGAATTTTGTAATAATTTAGAGCAATATATTTTGTATGTATGCTCACCTGCATTGTTACTATCCTATCGTCAACCATGACTTCCTTAGTTAAAAAATCTGCTCCTATAGTAGCTTTGTATTGGTTGCTGAATTTTTTGTTTACATATTGATTCATGAGAGACGTTTTTCCTACTCCAGAGTCACCCAAAATAATAACTTTGAGCAAAACTTTCTTACGAGAAGCCATTTTCACTCGAACTGCAATAAAAATGTGATTAGTATTGCAAATGTGGTAAGAATATAAAAAAAGGTACAAAGAAAGCAGCCAATATACATACATTACTTATTACTGTGCAACCTTAGTGAAGTGTATATGGAATGAAGATTTTTAGACTATTACTACTAGAAATGGTTTGACAGTCAGCAGCTCATACTCAGCAGGTTTGTCACTTCATCTGCAAACGAGAAAGGTGTGAATCAAGCAATGCGTGATAGTGAGGCGAAAAAAAATCGTCTTTGTCTCGGAGATTCGTCGCGAGCGGTTTGTCCGAGGAAACAGGCGATTTAGTTCGGACAAGAGCGAGAGCCGCGAGAGGTGTTTCCGTTGTGCGTAGAGAGCTATGTATGCAGGCACAAAGAGACAAGGAAAACACGATACACAATGCCTCGGACTTCGGAGCGGGAGTGCGGGACGCTGCGAAATCCCAGGAAGCGAATATACGAACACGACACCCGCAGCCCGCAATCTGCCTCCTTTTCGACGGGACTGTGGGAGTGAATCACGTACGGCACGTCAAGCGGAAAAGTACCTTCTATCCGCGTGTGACGCACTGGCAGCTCGAAAATCCGATTTGTTTCGAGCGCGGACGAGTTGAGCAGTTGTCAATAGCCGCTAGCCTCGTCGCGACTCGAATGTCCGCTCGCAGATCCTCCTAGGCAGCGAAAGAGCGAATCCGCCTCCTCGCTTCGCGGCGTACTAGCGCGCTAAGCTGGCCGTGCGAGGATCGAAAAACGGCGATTACGTCGTAATTGCGGGACACCCAATGCCCGCGCCAGATAGAGAAAGACAGGCGAGGCGGAGAAGAGCGGAGACGGGCCGATAGCGCGCGTGAAACTCGCTGCTCCGAACTCCGAAAGTGGGAAACACGCTGCTGGAGTGGAGAAGGAGTGGCAAAGCGAAGGATCGACGAAGGGAGTACTTACTTGGTCACTTGACGTTCGCGATGAGACGGTAGAGGAGACGAAGGTGCGAGACACACTACAGACAGACACACGACTGGAGAGCGAGAAAGAGAAAGAGAGCGCCCGAGTCGTGGCGCAGAGCAGCCTGAGCAGCAGTAGTTGCAGTACCACACTAGGGGCTGCTTTAAGGTACACTTGGTCCGTTGCTCGCGCAGTTCACGGACTGCAGAGTCTCGCAGCGCTCTCCACGCACAAAGAAAATGGCGCTTTATATCACGAGCGCTCACAATCAGCCGTGGATTCGCACTAGTCGCACTGCCGCGAGCCGTCGACGCTCGTCTCGGCGGTCAGACCTCGGCTCGCTCAGATCAGACGGTCACGAATGCACACCCACACTTGCCCGCACTCACGCGCACTCACACGTACCCACACACAAGCGAAAGTTGCTGCGCGCAGCGCGCTGCCTTGGACGACTTGGCTCTCAGGGAGGGAGGAACATACACTCGTCACCTGTTCGCTGAGATCGGGACTGTTCAAGAGTGCGACAAGGACGGGCTGCTCTGCCACCACTGCCACCAGTATTTTCTTTCTACTTCCCCAGTTCCCCCTCTTATTTCAGGCTCTCGACATGTAATACCATTTACCAACTTACCAGTCAATAGGCCGAGTTTTACCCTAACACGATCACTTTGCCAGACTGGTAAAGTGGTAAAGCGACATTTGACACAACCGCAGAACCTCGCAACTTCGCAGAAGATGCACCCATAAACATTGAAGCAACTTTAAATCACCAACCAATTGAAGCAAAGTAATTATTTAGCTTTTTCATATCTTTAAGCTGTTCCTTCAAATGCTTATTTCAAATGTAAATTGTGTGAACATTTAAGTATATTTGTTATTTTCTGTTATTCTAACAGAATGTTATCAAATACTTGATTAATAATTAATAAACTCCTCTGGAAATTTTTCTAGGTCAGTGCATGGCACCCAAAACACCCGCATTTACGTAGAAAATATAAATCTGCGGTATTAATTTAAACTTCTCATATTTCATATTCAAGAATTAATTTTGTTAAGGTTTGAACCTATAATATAGCACAATAAAATTTAATAATTTAGTATATTTTTTATTCACTATATAAGTATTCTGCACAGTATATTTAAAAATATATTTTTTAAATTCTTTGTTTAGATATAATAAAGGGTTGACTCATAACATTATCGCAATTTTAAATAGAAAAAAAAAGTTTCGCGTCATATGTGCAAATGTTAAGTAGAAAAATGATAGTTTAAAAGGAAAAACTGTATCTGCGGTATGTTTATGCATTTTTCTGCGCGACCATCTACAAACTACAAAGGTGTTTGCACATCACCGTTTTTTTGACAAACGTCAACTGTTATTATATCAACAAAGCTTCAGCTGGACTCAGGCTGCGTGAGCTATACTCTGATTGCCGCGGTTTCTCGCCTTTAGTTTATTTGATCCGTGCATTCGCGGGGACGGGATAGCAAAGATACAGTGCCGGAAGTCCGCCATTAATAGGACCAGCGTGGCGCCAATTTTGAATGAATATTAAAATTTTATTAATTAAAATGGTTTACTAGCATAAGTAAAATTATGAGTTAACACTCCTCCTCCTCTTCTAAAGAGGAGGATTTATATTTATACCTTTTAAAAAAAACTTTCAATCTAAAGACTGTAAAACGACGTATAATTTTTATTTTTAAGTTATGGCAATATTTTATTGACTTTGTTTACATTATCTTTAAGTTTAGGTTCTGTTCTGCTGCTAACTATTTCTATTTGTCATAAAAACTTTATAATATTGTTAATTATTATTGACATCATTATTAAATTTCTTTATTTAATAGTCAATTATAATTACCTTAATATTTTCTTAATGTACATAAATTGGAAAAGACACATCTCTGATATGCACATACCCTCGGCGGTAATTGATTCTGTTAGAACGTTTCAAATAATTGCAACGTTGCTTGAAAATTTGTAGGTGTTAGACAAGGATGCAAAACTATACATCCTTGTCTAGCACCTAGAAATATCCAAACGACGTTGCAATTATTTGAAACGTTCTAACAGAATCAATTACCGCCGAGTGTACTACATTCATTATTATTCATGTAAACAAATACTATATACATGACCGGAAATGGTCCTATTAATGGCGGAGCCATTCTGCGAATAGTAAACACATCTGCCACACTGTTCTTCGACCCACTGTAAGCAAAGAACGCGGAAAGTGCAAGAGGTGGTGAAAATTTGAAGTAAAGTAGCAGATATATATAGTGATAGTGTGATACCGTAAGTGCAACACTTATGTCGCTCAACCTTAAAATGTGCCTTTCAAATGAGGTTTAATAAAGTAGTGAAGTGATGAAAAAGCCATTGCTTTAAGTATATTGTCTTGCTCAAATAAATATTCATTTATAAAATGTTATCACGCAAATAAAACAAAAGAAAAACACTTCTTAATTATTAAAAAAACTCATTTTAAAAAATATATTCATAAGACTTAAAAGATAAAAATCTTAAAAGTAAAATTAATAAATTTCCAGTTTCCAGCTTTATTCTATATTGCTCACTCGGTCCGATACCGTGACTTCTGTTCGACGATATTTCTTTCCTGATCCGCAATTCCATAAACTATTGCGTAACCGACAGATTTCTCTAGTTAATATATTTTCAATTTCATTTGTTGTTGTGGTAGATACGCTTGCGGGTACGTTTAGCTAGGCAACAAGGTCAATCTGGATCAACATCTTATCGTAAATTGCATTCCTAGCCAAATTTTTCCTGGAACTCCCATTAGCGTTTTATCATTAATTCTAAATATTATTAGTGATTTTAAGTATAATTCATTATTTCTTCGTATCTTTTTATGCAAATATAAAAAATAAGATGTTCAGATATCTTACTTTATATTTAATTAATGCAATATCCAGTTCGCAATGCGTCTGACAAATTACATCTTCGTAAATTTTCAATTTATTTAAATTGAAACGATAAAAAATATGTATTTCTTTTCATTTAAATAGATTGAGTTGTTTAACAAAAGAATGAGTTGGAAGCTTTTGATTTAACCCTAATAAGAATATTCATTATTTAAATGTACAATGTAACTTCAATATGTTAAGTTTTGTCTGTTTTTTTTTCTGTTTGCTAAGAATATAAATGAGGAAAAAAGACGTTTTCAGGTCGTGAAAATGACGTTAGATTTGCACAAGGATTATTGATATGCCTGTGTCGATGAAAAATATGTGCAGTGGAAATAGATAATCAATGTAAAACATGTTTAAAAATCAAATAAAACTTTATATTAAAAATTTTCGACAATATAAATATGCTTCAACATATTTACAGGATACGGTGTACCCAATAATATAACATATAAATGCACTGGTTATCTTCTGATGATCACACACTGATCCTTAAGGCTTCTATCTTTCGATTGACCTTCTTCTCATGCTTATAGCTCCCGTTGATCGTTGCGCGCGGTTACTTCTTAGAAGGCCACTGCAACTGCACTACAGTAAAAAATAAAATCAACACCCTAGAGCTTGGAAATTCATGCGTTGAGACTCTTCTTTAAATTTTCAGCCAATTTGTCCAAGAACTCGAAGGTATTGAGGTAGTCGGTTTTCTTGACGTCTTCAGCCTTCTTAATGCAGAGAGCGAGATCCTTGGTCATGAAGCCTGCCTCGATAGTATCGACGCAGACCTTCTCGAGGGTCTCGGCGAAGTTCTTCAGGGGCTGGTTGTTGTCGAGCTTGGCACGGTGCAGCAAGCCTCGGGTCCAGGCAAAGATAGAGGCAATAGGATTGGTAGAAGTTTCCTTGCCTTGCTGGTGCATGCGGTAGTGCCGGGTGACGGTACCATGAGCGGCTTCGGCTTCAACGGTGCGTCCGTCCGGGCATATAAGCACGGAGGTCATAAGACCGAGCGAACCGTATCCTTGGGCCACCGAGTCGGACTGCACGTCGCCATCGTAATTCTTGCAAGCCCAGACGTAGCCGCCGTTGGATTTCATAGCGTAGGCGACCATGTCGTCAATTAGTCGGTGCTCGTACCAGAGGTTCTGGCCCTCGAACTTGGACTTGTACTCGTTGTCGTAGATCTCCTGGAATATGTTCTTGAAGCGGCCATCGTACTGCTTGAGAATCGTGTTCTTCGTTGACAGATAGAGGGGATACTGGCGGGCCAGAGCGTACTGGAAGGAGCTGTGAGCGAAAGCGCGGATACTCTCGTCGGTGTTAAATTGAGCCTGGGCGATACCGGCGCCCTTGAAATCGTTCACCGTGTGCTGGATCTTCTCGCCGCTGGGGCTAGTCCAGCTGATCTCCAGTTTACCGGGCCCCGGTACTACGAAGTCAACAGCCTTGTACTGGTCGGCGTGGGCGTGTCTGCCGATAATGATTGGCTTCTCCCAACCAGTGACCAGACGCGGAACGTTCTTGCAGATGATGGCTTCGCGGAAGACGGTGCCGCCCAGGATGTTCCTGATGGTGCCGTTGGGGCTCTTCCACATTTTCTTAAGCTTGAATTCCTCCACGCGCTTCTCGTCTGGAGTAATCGTCGCGCATTTGATGCCCACATTGTACTTCTTGATTGCCTCGGCGCAATCTACCGTCACCTTGTCCTCGGTTTTGTCTCTGTGCTCAATTCCCAGGTCGTACGTGTGCAACTCGATGTCCAGGTATGGAAAAATCAATTTTTCCTTTATGAGATCCCAGATGATCCGGGTCATCTCATCACCGAGGATGTCGACAACTGGTCCCGCCTGAAAGGATGATTTATGCGTGAATATTATGTAGAAATTTTAATGAATTCTTAAAAACAGAAAAAATATGAAAAGATAAAAGAACATCTTTGCATTTAATTGCGTAGAACCACGACAAACAGTGCGAAAAATTTGCGACATCACAAGATTCTAACTACTTGGGAACGATAAGTGGAAAGGCGCGTCCTTGGCGATAACGAGGTGCGGTGATATTAGAGGACAGTCGGCCAATGTGCACGCATCCGATAAAGAAGCCGCGTGTACCGCGACACCGAATAAGCTCCGGCGCTTCTTGCAAATCATGCTGATGAATTTAAATCATCCGGTTGCCGAACAAACACGTAGCGGAGTCGCGCCTCTGAGGCGGTTTGGTGCCGTGCTGTCGTATCCACGTATCGGACCATCTTGCCTTTATATACGCCTGCGCCGAGTGTCTGTCCGTGCGACCTATACACCTATCGCATACACCGGGCGATATGGACGACGCTGTTGCGTCCTTTCGTTCTTGTTTTTCAGCCGGTCAACGCACTCGAAAGTTTTACACGAACATAATTCCTTCGACCCATGCTACGGATGGGAAAAGGAAAGAAAACAAAATCCGTGACCCCGTTCGCGGAACAACGCAATGCGTCTGCAAATGGCTTGAATAATGCAATTATGAATAAACTTCGCGCACTCTCCGGCACGAATATGTGAATTTAACGTGTATAATGAATTTCACGAATGAAAAAGCCCTTGAGTACTGTACTCGAGTGACCCTTTAAATTTGAGAACTGAGTATATAGGGGTTCGACAAAATGAACAATCAATAGTATTATTTAACCTGTAATAATTATTGAATACTTTGCGCCAGTGACAAGATGGCAATTGTTCCATGTTTATGCGTACGTTCGACACGCCTATACAACAATGGTCGAATCAGCAGTAGAGCAAGTGTTATAGTACGGCTTGCGAGTCATTCGGAGCAGTGATCTCGGATTATGAAAGATATAACTGTTAAAAAAATAAAAAATAACCACAGTCCTAGATTATGTGATGAGTCATTTCGTTACGAAGTTATGTAGCTAGGCCTAACGGCGATTCTAGCACAAATAGAATCTCGATTAAACCGCAGCGAAATTAATAGTCATTCTCAGTTAGCGGTAAAAAAAGAAATATGGTAGCTAAGAGTGTGTATAACACTGAACTTTAAGTATACCTTAATTTTTGCCATGGCAGCTGAAGATGCGCTGAAGTGCCTGAGATCGAGGAAAGAAAGAGCGGCCGACTGGCTACAGATGCGACTACTGGACGAGGGTGACGAGCCTGCGACGATGCTCCGAACGAAGTGAAGACGAGGTGCGCTTCGAATAAAACCCGCGGCGCCCGCCCGGCAGCAGAACTGGAGGGGAACGGCCATCATGCGCAAAGGCCAGACAGAGACGGAGACACGGAGGTAGGCACTTGGCAGGCAGCCGCTGACTTTCGCGTAAGCGCATTCACTCACACCAAAGAGATCTGCACGCGGATTTACAACCTCTCTTTCGTGCGGCACTTCAGCGATTAACGTTGCCTCGCCTTTTTTTCCTGTTACGTGTGCCGGGGCACGGCCAACAGCTCAGCGGCGATCCCAGCTCTCGGACAAATACGGCCTAGTGGAGAAAGACGCCACTGGACAGACGGAAGCCTGCGATCCTGCACAGCTGAGTCGTCACGGTTCGGCGTCAATGGATACTGTTGGAGCTTAGAGATACACTCGTTTATCTTTCTCTCTCGATGACGGCCCGGCATTTTCCCCACCGAGTAGTCCCGACAGTTGTAGTTACTTTTACGCCTTCAAAGATTAGTGGAGACCTTATCACTGACACTGGGCAGGAATGCGATGCTAATCGCCTAGCTCGTTTGTTGAATGCTCGATTGATACGAAAAACACTTTGCCTCGGCTAGGAAAATTGCTCGATGTAACAGCACAGAAGTAAACTTTGGACTTTTCGACTGCCACTCGCAGAGGCACGCACAGAGCGATAAGATGTTTTCATTTAGTTACATTTGTGTTTAATAACACATAGATAGGGAATTAATGGATTTACTGGTGTTTTCACTAGCATTTTCTATATTAATACTTTTAAAATATAAAATAGAAAGGGAATGGAAGTAATGACTATTCTATTATTAACATTTTTTCGTGATAAATTTTTATACTAAACGTTTGAGTTTACAAATACACTTTGTATTAAGATGTTACTTACACATTTTTTCTATTGACATAAATATGAAAAAAATGTTGCAGATGCAATTTACACAAATTATTTTTAAACACTTTATCATTTCAGGCAGTATTTCTTTATATCTTTATAAATTTACTTACAGAAAATTTAAATTACTGCAAAAGTAAAAAAATAATTACATGGTATTATTTTGCAGAAAATATATAATATAAACATATTACTTGAAAATTGTAATCACATATAGAAACTTAATAGAACCCAATATTGACATTTATAAAAAAAAATAAACGATTAAATTAATACGTTTTCATTCTGTTCTACATTACACAACACTCTTCTATTGAACAACAGTACAGATAACAGCATGATAAAAGATCACTCTGTTATCAACAAAGGAGTGACCAAGGATGGTAAAAAATATATTATCAAGTTCCAAATAATTTAAATTCATTATTGTAATCAATTTTACTGACAGTGTTTTTTTTATTTTTAAAACTTATAATAACGATTCATGAAGATCTGGGTTACTAAGATCCAAATCCGGTAGTTTCTGAAAGAAATACACTGAATGCAAAAAATCACGCAGTAGATTTTTTTACTTAACTAAAAAATGTCTACCATTGGAATCGCAAACTTTTTTGCCGTATTTTACACTTACATGTTTGTACAAATCCTTTTTATCAGGATTATGCCACGTACGTGTAGATTTTTCTACAACAAACAAAAAGAAGAATTTTAATTAAGGAAACAAACATTTTGTTATTTACATTTTTATTTTACAAACCTGTCCTCTGGCGTACGAGCTAAATATTCGCGTTCAATTAATCCTTCAATGCGCTTTTTAATAATAACTGGTGAAGGTAAAAATCGCGCTCGCAATTGATCTGTCACTTCAGTTACTAAAATATTATGCTAAAAAAAAATTACGTGTTTAAATTAATAAATATAATTTTTAAAAAATGATTTTCAAACAATTTTTTCTTACCTCCATCCGTTTTCGATCTTTCATAATACGAACTATCGCAGCCTCTATCTCGTGTTTTCTATCTTCATCAACTTTGTTCCGTGTTTCTTTCCTTTCTGGTTCGCATTCACCTTTGGCTGCTACTGTTTGAATTTTTACTCTAAAAATATTAAAAACAAATTAATAAATTAGTTTAAATTTAAAATATTTCTTAGTTTTACTTAAAATAGTCAATTCAATTATAAAAAATTTAATATATTTACCTATGGAGTTTACTGGTGAAGTTGTCATTTACACAGAAATAATGAGATGGCTCGATCTCTTTTGTTCGCGGATATTTTAACAAAACTCGTTGTGTGGCCTTGCCCATTGCCAAAGATTGCAGGGCTCTTATTAAATCTCTTTCAGGAATATCTGTTTCATTTTGAATCTCTTCATAAGTCAATTTTTCTCTATTATTAAACAACATAAGGACACACATCTGATAAGTAGAAACTTGTATAATGTGTTTTCGAGCGGTGCATGTTCCACTACTGAGACGTTGGTTACTGTTGTTTCCGAATCCTTGTGACGAAGACGATGGACAATCAGAAAGACCGTCTTCCCTTCGCGGTCCGTAAAAAATGGCATTTAAATCTGCTGAACCTATTGTTAAGATCATACTCATTAATTTCTGTAACTCTGATTTTAACAAAATATTTTTTTTTTAAATTTTTTTAGGAAAAAAGCATACCTAATTGTGGCTGAAGAGTTAGTTGACGACCACTGTGTTTGCCAAGGTAAAATCGGCGAAAGGCATCAAAGGCATCACGAGGCGCGGATGGCATACTACATTTAGGAGTTGCAGCTTGGGTTGGCCAAAACCCAGTAGTCAAAACCCGCACACTCAAATCCACACCACTTAATGTCATCTACAACAAAAATTACAACAAAAATTTTTTTTATTAATAAGTTTTTAAATTATTGCAGATAGAAGATAATGGAACATTTTTTTATTTGAATACATTTTTGTGATAATTATAAATACTTACATTACAAGCTAATACGTGTTCTTTGAATTCTTCCATAATTGTGTTACTAACTGTAATGTCCTTGAACATACCCTCCAATTTCGATGTGAATTGGCAGCCACACTCAGTCTAAACATAAAAAATAAATAAATTAACTAAAATATAAATAGTTTTCATATTAACCCATTTTTCATGCAGATTCCAAAGCTGAGCATACAAAATTCTAATGTACAATTCTATTTGTCTATTATTCTACTAGGTATTTGTAACCCAAGGAATCATTTAGAGGATCAGGACTCAGGGTTCTCATAGCAAGCAGGACATTTATAGCAGGACAGTCCAAGTTGAATGCTCCTTGACTCTGTATATTTAAAGATACGAGTGGCCAAATTCGCTCTATTAGGAATAATTATTTTTGAAATATTTGTTAAACTCACCTTCAATTTTGAAATCATGTTTTTCTCGCTATCATCAGACACAGATTTATTCAACAAAAGTCGCTTGGCCAAATGTTGTTTATAATATCTTTCAAATACGTCTTTTTCTTGAAGAAATCTAAAGAGAACCATTGTTTTATCCAAAATCCCTTCAATTTCTTGCTCTGTCATCTACAAAAACAAATTAAATGAACATTATTTATTTACAGATCATAAGGGATAAGTTTAGAAAAAAAAAACTTAATTGAAAGGTAAATTAAAATTAACATTTACCCCTTTTAAACCTTTCTTTAATTTATCATCAATAAATAATGATAGATATTCTGGACTTTTTGTATTTAAATTTAAAAAGAATTCAAAATCTGATGCAATCATTTGTTTGAACTGTTTGTCATTGCTAAATGAATAATGGAGGAAATGTTCGAAACGATCCTTCAAGTCTAGTAAATTTTGCACAAATTGAACTGCATTAGTGCCCGCGTCTTGCTCTTCTTGAACCAATGCTCGTCCTCGTTCTCTTAAATACTGTGATACACAGCCGCAAACAGTGTTCAAACCGTCAGTAACTCGAGAAAATAATTTATACATGCATCCAAGATCTTCAGTCTTCAAGTTTTGCAGCATATGAACGACACCACTGTTTTCCATCTAAACAATATAAAAATTTAATTTTAGTTAAAAGTAAACAATTTTTATTAATAATAATTTTTAAACGTTAATTTAAAGTTTTACCTCAACTATAGTTTTCATATTTTTCTTTATTAATTCTTCTTCAACAACCTCAACTATTCGAGGCTCTGTTGATTCATCTAAATAGTGTTTAGCTCTTTCCGATTCTTCAGTTATCCTCGCTTCAACTTGCTTTATATAAACAGATGCACTATTTTCTGCCAAAAACTTTTGTGATTCCATCTAAAATAAAAAATTAATAAATATAAGTCATAACCAAATAAGCCAATTTATTAAAAACAAAAATTACCTTGTAAAATTCTACACTTTGTTGTAAGAAAGGTCGCTCAAAATCTTCTTCGTAAACTTGTCGACTGTTAATACCTAGGCGCATTAACATTATGCAAGCATTCTTTATTGCTATACGATCTACAATTTCACCTCTTCTTTCTCTAGCAACCATTCCCAATAAAGTTTCACGTAAGTGATCTCTTATGCATCCATATCTAACAACCTTATAACATTATAATATTATATTATATGGACAAGTAGATGTTATAAATAAAATTAATTAGCCTATTGAAACTTTTTTAAATACCTGATCACGAAAAATAATCAAACCCAAGTTATATACATTGTCAACATTGTGTTGCTGCACATAAACTCTATCCATGTACATAAGGATATCTCTTATCATCACCATGGATGTTTGATGGTCATTCCATGCCTGATTTAATGTTTGTAGAAAATTGTTGTGCAGAGAATCTAGAACATCTTTTCTTACTTTATTTACCAAATGATGTGTAATAACTTCTTTTAGCCCTGTATAGAGTCTTTCTCCATACTTGTGAAGAACCATTGTATATGCATTTCGATAGAGCTCTTCAAAGCTAAGGCTGGAATTGTTTTTCTTCTGAATTTCTTGGATTGCATTTTTTAATAAAGCCCAGATATTCTCCACATATCTCTCATCCATAGACACCTGTTTGGTATATAAAATTTGATACAAAATTGATAAATACATTATTAAAATAAATTTATTCTCACAAGTCTTTCTGTTATCATAAATGGTGCTATTGCATTATTTTTCATTAATCTTGAATCTGAATTTTTGTGACTTAAACTTCTAAAATTCTTTTGTAAAGAAGATTCTGTGAATCGACTATACTCCATGATGATCTTTAGATATTAAATATAGAATTTTGAAACTATATTTTGCACTGTAGATTGAAGAACATTGACATCAATATTAAACACCTTGAGCTGCAAATGCACTGCTTCAAAGTGCATTGTAATTTGAATACTTCATTTTTAAAGAGATAACTTTTGATTGAGTAGATAACATAAAATGTTTTCAATTTACAGAGTACAATTACGATGGATTGTCACATTTCAGACTTGTAATTTAACAAGAAATGCTAACCCTAATTTTTTTGTATTTTTTGAATATAATAAATAAAATATGAATATCAAAAATTGAGGCTTTATTATTCCGTTACCAAGGAAACAAAAATATGGCAAAAGAATGTTTAACCTAAAATAAATTATGATTTAAACCACAAAAATTAAACATCTTTAAGTACAATAATTTTATTATGCAATTTCAATTAAAAGTAAAATTCAGTTCATACAAAAGGAACGCTATTATTGAAGAGCACCCCTTTATGTCTAAAAGTATAATTGATGTGTTCCAAAAAAGATAGTTAATATGATCATTATGAGTTAAAAAAAGAATTCTTAAGAGATAATTGTAAAATATCAAGAAAAAAACAAACTTACAGGAAAAGCTCTTATTCGCATTTTGCTCTCCTTCTTTGGTAATGCGCTCTTCATTATGTTGAATTATTATTTACTATGTGTACTATTTTCCTGCAGTCAAATCAGCTGTACACTTCTGAATCCTGATTCTGCTCATTGACAAAGACACTGTAAGTCTGGGTGCCAAAATAATAACTATCCAAATGATCGTATGCGATGGGAATGTCTGTTAAAGTATGCTCAAAGAATCTAAGAATAAAACAGAGTAAAAAAATTCAATTAAACAATTGAATAAGCAGAAGAAAGTCTGAGTGCGTGTTTGCAAGCCTTTGTGACATCCGATTATTTTCTACTTTGCTATTCTTGAATTCGCGCTCGATTTTCGATACAGAAAACGACAAAATAACGGCGCAAGTTAAAACGTAGGGTACTTACACAGCGTGAAAGTTACGCATGGACGAGAGGGAAAAAAAAAGTGAAAAAGAAATTGAACGTAGGCTAGAAAGAGAGAGCGAGAAAAAGAGGAACGGAGGGACAGAGAATCAGGAAGACAAACTGAAAGGAAGGGACGGACAATGGGAAAAATAAAAAGCAAATGTAATTGACACAGCGTTTAAACTATTTGAAGTATTTTCTCGTGGTAGCAATTAAGCTCGCGATCAACGACAATTCGGAGACGACAAAGACTTGAGCAGCAGCGAAAAACAAAGTGCACCCTCGGCAATGTAAATAATAGCCAAAATAAAAAGACAAGACACCTCTCGGCAACACCAGTCGGCGATTCGCGTGAATATACTCCAGTGAATCCGGGCCGGGGACTGTGGAGTCGAGGGCTCTACAGTCTACTCTCGCACACTGCTATTGTCCGTCAGGCGAGTTTTCTGTCTCTGTCCCGCTGTTGACTGGCGGTGATTCCCCTCTAGTGCGACTACGGGTATAGGAAGCGACGATGGCGTTCAATTCCTGGCGACATCGTCCCACGATCTCACTCGTTTCCAGGAGGCAGACGGTGTCTCCGTCCGGCCACGACGCTTTCACGCTGGGTCGCTGACCAAGTATCTTGAATGCTCTCTCCTCTCTCTCTCTCTCTCTCCCTCTCTCGGTAACTCGACTACTTGAGAGTCGAGCGTCAGCTACGAGATGGATGCAGAGCTCCGCACGTATAGATGCGGGCCCAAGCCGTCCCCGACTTGACGACCTGCCGACGACGATGAGCCAACGCAATTCTCTCCGCGCTCTCTCGTTTAGTCTCGGTCACGGTGGCACGGTGAACAATCTCGGCCTGTTTACATGAGTCCCGACCTCGGCGCCGACGCGAGCACTAAAATATTATCGCGTGATACGCCGATGCCCACGGGGAACCGCGAACAGGTTCGCTAGCGCAATTTCCGCCGTTCCGCGGGCGCGAATACGAATTACGATACTCCGTAGACTACTCGAAGTTTCGAATCTGCAGATCTGGGGCCCTGCTCTCGATAAAACGATCACTCATCATGTCTTTGTCTAACTCATACATTTTGTATCTTTTGTCCTTGT
>JAXIUT010000037.1:1553254-1651390 GCA_035586675.1 Eurytoma californica | reverse complement strand
CTCTCTACAATAGGTTCCGTCCCCCTGTTCTGCGCTGTTCCGTGGTTCACTGCGCAGCGCGTTTACAACGCAGAACAGGGGGACGGAACCTATTGTAGAGACTCCTGAAAAACTGTTGTTCGACATCTATGGCTGTGGGTAATTTCAGTCACTCCGTTTTAAATAAGATTAACATCCATCTATTTCCTGTTAATAACGTATGTTCATTTACTCCTGAGATTACCCACATACATAGATGTCGAATAACTTTTTTTTTCCAATGACGCACGCACGACGCACGACACATAATGTAGAAAGGCTCTAAAATATATGCTTATATTGTACATATACAAATATATGTAGCATTTGCCGAGCGCGGGCTTATTTAAGTTATATTAAAATCTAAAGTGAAAGGATTATATAAAACAGATGTGAACAAAGTTGAAGTTTTTATTGTATTTTATTATCGTCCAGCGCTGTTATATTACAAACCTCCAATATATAAGATATAACACGGATTTTCTTTGAAACTGCGTAAGATGTTTCATACATAAAGAAATCAAAAAATCCAAATTTTTTGCACCGTACGCTATAATAGTCATAATTTTCAACAATACTGTAAAGATAAATCATAATAATAATATGGCATTATATCTTATAGAATTGCTTAAAAAACTTACTATAATTTAGTAGTACACTGCTTTTTTCCATGATTCCGACAATTCATAAAAAGTTATTGTGAAAAGCTGTAAATGCAACCAACTTACATTTAAAAATGAAACTAAATTAAAATGTTAATTCATACGCTTCAAATTTATAGATAATCAAAGATAAAGATCGACAACGTATTAAAATTTGTAATAAAATTTTCCAAGTTAATAGTTTACTGCAGTCTGCAGTGCAGATGGTGCACATTACACAACTGAACATCATCATTGTCAGGATAGTGTACAGAGTTTCAAGTTTCAGCTTAAGTAGGTGTACGCGTGATTGTTGAACGATTGACTGCATCATACGAATTTAAGTTAAAAGAAAAAATATACATACTATAAAATACATAATTAACGTGGAGGGATTCCATTTTTGGTGATGCTATGTATTAATGATAATTTATAAAAATTATTAAATCATTTGGTCATTATTCTTGAAAAATAATAATTATTATTAGATTGAAAAGAAATTCATATTTTTGTTAGAAAACAAAATAAAAATATACTGTTAAAGGAAGGAAACAAGAGTAGAGATGCATTTGTTTATTATTAACCTTATGTAATATTGTTTCAAATTTTCAATTACAATATTATGTATAATATTAATAATAATATGACAATGTATACAGGTTAGATACAATTTCTTTGTCTCGTATGGAGTTCGTATTTCTTCTCATGTTTTTCATTACAATTTTCCTCACTTTTTTATTTTATAAGTCGGTTGGTTTTTGTTTCTTAAATGTTAGCGCTTTATTTTTCTTATTCTCATTCATTCCTCATATGCTCCGATTAGTGGCGCTCAATTGACGATCGAGTCTTATATTTTCGCTTGAATATAATAATGATCCTCGATAGACGCTTGTTCGCCACTTTGCAGGCATTTATCAGTCGTATTGTAGTATATTTCTTGTGAACACAATGTTTTTACACATGACTTTAGGAAACTTATGTTATTTCAGCTGATGCATACCCCAATGATTTATGTTCTGTTACATTTAGGCGTTATTCTCTGTTCAGTTGTCGAACCAACTACTGTCAAGACAATTAGGGTATTCCAAGGATTGATCGGAAGAATAAAACAATCTCAAAACATCAGACAAGTTATATCATAAGCACCGCCTTTTGATTTTGAAATATTTGCATGCACAGGTACAGTAAACAATTAAATTGAAGAAAAAAACTTAAGAACATAAAATATTAAATCGTCAACGTGTAATCTATTGGAGCATGTATCGCTGATTCTTATGCTATGTAATGTGTACAATTCTGTCATTTGCTAATTGGCTTAAATACTCAGTATTATGGGTCAACTGTTGTTGAGTGGCGAAAGTCACCAGATTTATCCAGGATCGTCCAGGAACGACGTGCATATTCAAAATAAAATAAAGAAACGCAATATTTTCAAATACATTTACAATTACAAACTATCAATGGTTTAATGATTTTTCCAAAATACCAAAATTCGCTTTTTACACAATTTTAAATTTATTTCTATAAAAAAAAGAAAAAAAGAAATTGTCCCAAAATTTAAAGAGACTCTTGATGACAGTATAATACAAATAAATATTGGTTTCTAATATTTTTTAATATGGTTTTAAGAAAATAAAAATAAAAATGTTTTGAGACATAATGTAAATTATTATAAATCATCAGGCTTCTCTTTGCAATTTCCTAAAATCTTGTATTTTTAAATCAATGACAGAACTATTTTACTAAATGATAAAAAGTAATTTCGAACATTAACGATCGTCATGTGAAAAAAAATAATGAAATAAAGAACAAAAACCTCGATGCATCGTCAAAGTCAACTCTGTACTCGAAAGTGGCCACCGAGTCATCTGTCAAGGGTTGCTTTTAATTTAATTTATTATTCATTTATATATTTATTTTTTTCTGAGAAAAAACATTTTCATACGTCAACGTGTCAAGATTTACTTTTAAAATAAAGCTAATCTTGTAAAATAAGCCATTTTCGCTTACATCAACCGTGAGAACTTTCGTGTACAGAATCCAACAGAGAGAATTGGAAGAGGATTCATCAGATATCATACATTATCTATTTGTGTCTTATCATTTTTCTTGCTCCTTTGAAAAAAGCGTACTGATTTTTGCCGTTACACAAAAGATTATTTTCTATTTTACTCTTATTCTCTTTCATTTTTATTTCTCATTGAGAATGTCAGAATTTATCACAGAAAACTCTGAGCATCGCTCGCACTTGTCAAGAGACCTCGTGATACTTTTTTCATTTAAACATATTTATAACGTGCATTAGTTTTTTTTATATTTACTCGTTTCGCATTCTCAACTTTTATCCGTTTGGCTGCGGCAGATTCGACATTACTTAGTATAACAACTTTCAAAAGACACCGTTGAGTTTAATAACTGATCTCAACGCGCGGTAAAAAGTACATATTAGCACATGACGCAGATATCCAACAAAATTCATTGATCCTAGAAAGGCTTTCAATGGTCGCATATCTGACGTCATATGGAGAAAGGGCATAGAAATATACATTTACACGTAGCCGACACTGCGATATAAAAATATATAAATAACTTGAAAAATCTGTTCGTACTCCAACGGAATTCGTCATTTGTATGAGCTAAATGATTGATGAAATTTTTTTTATTCCAAGCCCTTTAAAAAGCTAGATGAAATGCATTGGTTTCGCGCTCACAGTCGCCTCGAATACATCGACAGCCAAACCGATACGCGAAAACGACATGTTGATGTAAGGAAAAATTCCTAACATTTTCTTTATTGAACTTATTAGTTATATTATTCGTCGTTTTAAAAAATTTCTCCTCCAAATTCTTCGTTTAATACAAAGTATGTAAATGAAGCTAGTTATAAAGACGATAACTGAAAATCTCAAAGTTATATAATAATTTGAATTTGAGAAACAATGGCTATTAAAATTGTTACATTTTTCTTGACAGTATTTTTATCTCGTCTATCAGTAGACTTTCAGCAAACGTTAATTGTACAGCAAATGCTTTAACAGTCTTTATCAGTAGGTATTAAAAAGGAATCGCGTTTTTTAAGATTTGTTATATAATCAACGCATGCAAAAATCAGCGACAGACTTTCGATGTTTAGTAAAAATACTGCGGACGAAAATCGCTTCTATTATCTTAATAAACACTTGTTCAGTCTAAGTATTGAATATCTTAACTAGTTTTAGTGTTTTTTTATACTTCAGTACGTGTTTTATTTATCTCTTGAAAAAAGCGATATCTAAAAATTTCGTGGAGCTCATGTTCGTTTCGCAATCCTTTGAACATGTTACGTTCACTAGGCTGAGCGAAACTGGTATACAATAACAATAAAAAGGAAAAAACGGCAAAAATCAATAACGACGACGGGACTGCATGTACTTGCGATACACGTGTACTGTTTTATTACAAAGTATCTAGTTTTTTTTTCGTATGATTATATCATTCATGATGATTCTTAGTGTTTACACTTCAACTTTCTTATCAATACTTTATGTATAAATATGTATTGTTAAGTCGCGCAAAGACACTCGCAAGTTTGTTTGAAGTCCCTGTAAGCAACAAACTGGAATTTGCGCCGCTCAGCGTGTTTTATGCACACATCCAACGCCTCGTCGAATCCAAAGTAAATAAAAGAGTCAAATTCATTATTCCTCTTCCTTTCCGATCTCTCTTTCTTCTTTTCTCTCTTTTTTCGCAAGTACGCTCTTTGTCACTGTTTTCTTTCTTACACACAACCACTCATACATTTTATTCTGCACTTACATTTTAAGACCCAAAGCTGCACTCTTATTTTCATTCACCTAAACGTATTGTACAAAGAACAGTCATTCTCTTTTTTCTGCGAATACGCACTATGTACCTTTCGTCACATCGTGTATAAAACTCTATCGTAGTACATGATTACATTGTTTATGTGTATTTTCCCTTCATTTAATGTAATAGTAATAGTTAATTATCACTTTTTTCCTCTCTAGGCCACACAGTTCATATGGTAAAAGTAATCCATTGTCGCGTTATCGACTAAATTTGCTCTGTCCTTGTATTAATTACTTTTATTTAATTTTAATTAAGTGTCTGTCGGGCAGGACTGAAAGAGGCCAAGCTGGATTTCATCTGCATACTAGGCCGTAATCCCTCGTTTACCCTTGCTCTCGAGGTAACGCGGCAATTGATTTGCTATCTCCGCTTCCGAAGTCTTCGCTTTTCTCTCCGAATGCGAAATGCGCCGATCGGCAGTGGCACGATCCCACCTATGCGTACATACACATATGCATTTGCGTCTACATATGTACATGTATATAGGTACAGGCTTCTTATATACACACGTACTTTAGTATATTAAATAGTGAACGAGCGAGTTTTCATCTAAAGCTCCTTTTTTCCGGCCCAATAGCTTAAACTCGCTTACCGCAATGGCCGATCGACGTCTCGTTTTGCTTCTCCTTCTCGGAAGTTTGCACTTACGCACGTAGCTGTTGCAAGAAGACTCGAGGAAGAAAGGTATAAACGCCCTTTGGCTTCGTCTTCTTCCGTTTCTTTTTCTTCAGTTGCGAATCTTCGTTGTTGTGATTGTCAGCCTTATCGCTCCTTCGGACGCATGTATGCACGCTGCTGCCTCGCCGCGAGTTACGGAAGCGAAGATTAAGGACCCTTCCCTGGAGGCTGATTCAGAGGACTATTCGGTTTATCAGCCTATAAATTTCATCTTGCACGTTTGTCAGAATAATTTCTTGATTTCTAGAAATGTCCTTTCAATGTCCGTCATTGTTGTCTTTGAGAAAAATCATGTCAAACATCACACTGAAAAGGAGGATAGAAGTATTATTTATGACAAACGCTGCACTTTCGCAGCCTGCTAAAGTCTTCTATTGAGAATTTTGACTGAAGTCTGAAAATGCACTAAAAATGAAAGAGCGAAAAATCAGGTGATCGTGCAATGCTTTCCACCATGAATTTAGCATTTTCTTTACTACGTATAAATTCACTCCAAATTTCTCGACAAATTGCACGTTTGTTTCACTTGCAGTGTCCGTTCTCGAATGAAGGCCGCGAAACTAATTCTCGTCGCAGACAAGCGCGCCACTGAGCAATCGTTGAAGTGCGATGAGCTCGGACAAACGGTCGAACGAGCGCTCTCGAAAGAAGTTCCAGCTCCAAAGAAGGCTATGGGGGACAGCCGATGAAAGCAGGTTCACGGACTTAGCAGCCCAGGTATGTGAGGAGCCGAGGGAGAGCGAAGGAGCGGTGCCGGCTAGCGGGGAGAAGGCGGCGACACCGAAGAGGCTGAGGATCAGTGAATGGCGACGGGACTCTGCTGCACGCACACTCCCACCATTGGGCTGTCTTCCCTCTCGGCGTCACCTCGTTGCTTGCCGCCGGCCACGACTACCTGCGAGGGCACGACCACCTGTCTGTGGCCCTCGGAGCCAGCGCCGTAGCCCCCGTAATTGTAGAAGCTCGGTTGCTGGTGATGATGATGGATGCCGGCCATGGGCGAGCCCATCATCGCTGCCGGCAGGTGGGGAATGCTAGGAAGAATCAGGCTATTGTAGGAGCCGAGAGAGCTTTGTATGAGGGAGCCGCCAGCGGAACCGGCTCCGCAGCTCCCGTCCATGGAGGCGGGCGCCGAACTGACCGGCAGACCGCTCGCGTTCGACGAGCCGCCTGCCACCCGCCTGCCGAGACCGAGTGTGTGCCGCGGCGAGGACTCGCACTCCATAGGCTGATAGCTGCCCGCGCTGCTCCCGAGGCTTTGTCCCGCCGCTTGTTGCTGCTGCTGCTGCTGCTGCATTGCAGCGCCGACGCCGCCGACGCCGCTGGCACCGCTGCCACCCGAGCTGCCACCAGCGCTGCCTCCGCCACCGCCGCTGCTGCCCTGTCCAGACATGCTAACCAGTCCTGGGGAATATCAGAAAAAGATTCATTAGTCGCACTACTCAAACAACAGCCAGACGGATGGATACTGCCTATTCTTCTGTCATTCATCTGGCAAATCGCTCAATACCTTTTAAAAACACATTTTAAGCCACTATTCCATCGCACAATTTGCCAGTGCAGGAGAATGAGTGTCCTCCGTGAGGATATTTATGTACTAAAAAATAATGAACGAGAGGGCCTTTGCACTGGAATTGCTAAAACTAAGACTAAAAAGATGTTGACAGTGTGCTTTCATCCGCGAAAAGCTCAGCCAACATCATTCATAGAAAACGATATAGTACACCAGTGAGTACGTTTCTAGGGGGGAACTACAGGGTGATAGATGAAAAGTTCCAGTTTCAGCTACAGGACTTCATTGTAAAGACGATAATATGAATAAACTTGTTGTAATTGTTTGTATAAAAAAAATGTTTAATAATTATTTTGAATGCTTTGAATATTAATAAAAAGGAAAAATGATAACAATGAAAATGGTGAAACGAAAAATGACATGATGATAGTTAAAAAAAACATTAGGCAACTGGTGTCCTTGCTGTAATAAATGTTTCAGACTTGTACAATGAATGTTTGTTGGGTCATAATGATCTTTAAAATAATTACGACTTTCATTGAATAATCGCGAATCATGGGATAATTGCTTTCTTTTTAATAATGTTACTCTGTATTGCAGGACATTCGAATTCTTTTTGCATGCATTTTTAAAAGACGTGATTCAATTGTTTTATCATTATACCATTTGCAATGCATTTTTAAGTTAACGTTTTTGGGACGATTTGGTTTCTAATTATGTATTTTACATATTAATTTTTCATATTAAAAATCCAGATTTAAAGATAAGTCATGCTATGTTTTGAATTATTTGCTCTAAAATTTAGTACAAGCAGCTAAAGGACATGCATGAGTAAAGAATATGAAAAATGATAATGATAACATATATGTTGTAGATGCAGAAATGCAGAAACCATAGAATATGTTAAATAATAAAAAAGAATATCAATAATCTTGAAATGATTGATTTACGATTGAAACATATTCTACAGTGGATTATTTTTTAAGAGTATATATATATATATATATAAATTAGATTCTTTTAACGAAATTCCAATTGACAAAACAAAACATTGATAGGCGCGTGAAAGATATTAATTAATAGTCAATTTCAAGCTCTGGGCAAAGAATATTGATCCATCGCTTGGCATTTGAAATTATTTTGAAAATTGTTGGAGTTTGCAAGCAAGGCTTCGCGCAATGCATCCGAGGCCAAAGGAAAATTATAGAAATGTAATTTTTGGGTAACTTGTTAGTTTTTCAGCAATTAAGGATTTGCTTGTTAGACAGAACTTACTTATGTTAGTAAGTAAGAATAGGGTTGGGGCCTAGGACAGGTCGTCGCCGCCCCGCGGATACGACAGTCATCGAGCCGCGTACTGTCCCCCCATCATATCTACGGGCAACAACAACAAGTATCGTTTAGTTTGTGCAGAAAATAAACAATAAATATTAGAGAACAAAAAGAAAGAAAGATAGTGGTTATTGCTCGCCAACAAGTAAAACTAATCACCTACTTTGCGGCGTGCCATAAACTAAAAATTTTTAAAGCATAAGATGATAGAAAAGTTCTTGGAGGGCCAAATGTTCGTCTATTCATGAAAGTCAATATATTTAAATATTAATGGAGATTGAAACCACTTATATGCTAACATTAGACCCTCGGAATAACGTAAAGTAAATAGTTGCTTGAAAATGAGGGTGTCAACGGTATTGAAAAACGTTGAAGATGATCGCGATAATCATGAGACTCAAAATGTACTGAAGAGATGAAAGACCTCTTACTTTCTGCACAAAACAAAACTTTCATATAGCCACGGCTGAGCTAGATTACGATAAAGACTTGTACAAAAAAATGTAACCACTTTCAAATTACAGTTCAAAACATTAATTTTTCTTTATAAAAATTGGATTAGTAAAGTCGATTAAATAAAGAATAAATAGCGTTATTGTTTCAAAGAATAAAAAAAGAAAATAGTTTAAAAGTTTGGTTATTTCAAAGAAACTTGTCAGTCTGTCAATATCATATCTGTTGTTTTGCTCGAGAAGGCATTGTGACTAAAAACAAAAGTCAAATTACTGATAAACAATGGATGATGAGTGATATTAAGCACATAGAGGCAGTTCTTTTCAAGTAAACGTGTTGTTCTCTAGAAATAAAAATCGAAAAATGATTATGACGCATGTAGGCACTGCGAGAGTGAGATAATTTTAAATTTATCTGTTGAAGCAAAAAACTATTTGTATAGTCAATAAACTGTAAAAATAGTTGCGCTTTGCAACTATAAAAGTCGAATAAAAATCACAGATGTTGATATCGTACAATTTGAAAGGAATAATACGATCAACCTTTTCACGTCAACGTATTTAGATTTTAGTCACTATATTTTTTTTCCTAACCTTAAAACGATGGTTTAAAAGGTGTAATAAAAGTTTCGCCTTAAGTTTTTACAGTTTACGATCTTGTAAAACTTTTCAAAAGAGAATAAAAAAATGAAAGAAAGGCTAATAATTAATCTTACCATGGTCCTGGCTCATCGACACGACCGCCGGACTGGTATTGGCACTGTTGGCAGCGGCGATATTCGTGTTGGTCCCCTCGTCGGCCGTCCTCTTGAAAAAGTTATGTTGCAGTGCGTAGTAAGGCGTGACCCTTGTTTTCGGATCGAAGTCCAGCATCCTCAATATTAGATCCTTGAACTTGAGGTAATCGGAAATCGAGTGGCCGGGTTCACCATGCCTCCTGCCACCGGGGCCGCCCGTCTCGACGCCCAGGATGTCATGCAACCGCCTGGTACCTGGCAGCTTATATTTCTTACTATCTTTGCATTTTTTTAGTACGTACGAGCCGTCTGTTGGGACTTTATCAAAGTACTTCCGCGCCTTGTGCGCTTGGTCCAGTATGTGTTTAGGCGGCATGCCCAACACTTCAACAATTTTGTTCATTTGGTCAACCTTGAGTAAAAAATCATAGGTAAATGAATAAAAGATTTTTAAAAAAGAAATTTTTTATTTAAAAAAAGATTACCTCGTTGGCACCGCTAAACAAAGGTTCCCCTGTATGCATTTCAACTAAAATACAACCCAGACTCCACATGTCTATCGCGAGGTCATACGGTATTCCTAGTAAAACTTCGGGTGATCGATAAAACCTAGACTGTATGTACTGGTATATCTAAACGGAAACAATTATTTATTAGCGAGTTAAGTGAGACGTCAGTCGAAATTTGAAATTATTCAGGCTGCGCTATTCTTACCCTCTGTCCAAGCTGACACGAACTGCCGAAATCGACAATTTTTATTGCGCTTCGTTTGGGATTGCACAGGAGGATATTTTCAGGCTTCAGATCACAGTGAATGATGTTCAATTCCGGCGTCGACAGGAACAGGAGGGCAGTGCACAGTTGCTGTGCGAATTTTCTCGTCAGGTTTAACGACACCCCTCGGAAATTCGTATTTCTAAGTAAATCGTAGAGGTTGTACGACAGTAGCTCGAATACCAAACACAAATGGTTTCGCCACATAAAATGCCTCTTCAGTTTAACTGTAAGTGATGAATCATTTTAGAAAATAAACTTTACGTCAGTCGTGCTCAAAATTTGCTCGAAAACCGTTAACTTACCTATATAATACTTGTTATCGGTATCCGCTCTATTCATCATTTCCAGTAACCTAACTTCGATTTGCGCTTGATTTAGGAAGGGTTTTTTGTTCTTAATTATTTTTATTGCCACCTGAGTTTGTTCTTCGTGATCGAATGCTTTTACTACCTGGCCAAAGCTGCCTTTACCTATACAGACGATAAAGTAAATTAAAAACTGTTCTAAGTATATCATAAATTTCTTTAAAACATATTTTATATACAGCAAGCAGGATATTTTTAGCATCGCGTAATAGATTCGTTTGCTTTACGCACGTTGCCATTAATAATGTTTTATTTTTAAAATGCTAGTGCCCATTTCATCCGAGCGGTGTTTAATTTTCCTACGATTTAAATAAACTTGAAAACATTTATGCTATTTTTGACATTATCCATGAAAATTTAGTTGCAAATATTTGAACATTTAAATAAATTTAGATATTAAATTAGCTGAACCACAAGGAAAGTAAAGAGATGATAAACTCACCTATTAACGAATCGATCTCGTACCGATCGAGGAACTTCTCCCCATTCTTGATAATGTAGTCGTGGTTGTCGTCGTCCCAACCATCGTTGTAGAGCTTCCTCTCCTTCTTGTGCGAGCCATCTTCGCCCTGCATCTGTTGCGCTCTCCTCTTCTTTTTGGCATAGTATACCTTTAAAAGTGAGGTTCTAATTAGTAAGTGAATTCGTCAGAAACATTGTAAAATTGTAGCATTAATCTAATTTACGAAAAGATTTTCTTTTTCTTTTAAAATTCATAAAAATAGTAGCCTTGATTGCTTGATAATACTCGAGCACGCGCGAAATTTTCAAAGGCGAGTAGGCATAACAGGCTCGTTAATAAAGATCGTTTCTTTCGGACGCTTTTTTATCCCCCCATATGGACTAGAATTTGAGCTTTCGTAAGCTGCGCGTACGATAAGAATCGCGTGCGCGCGCAGAAGTGACGGAGATAACGGAGGGGCAGGAAGGCCGGGAGGAAGGGAGGAAGGGAGGAAGGGTGAAAGAGGGAGGGAGCGCGGCGCTCTTTCGAGGTCATTGACATTGCCGAGAGCAGCCCCAGGGTTCTCTCGGCAACCTCCCACCCCTTCTCGGCAGTCGGCGCTCTCTCACCCCCTTGCGACGCGTCTCTTCCCCACCTCACCATCATGTCTGCCTCGCAGTTTCGCTTGCTCCTTCTATCTTTCCTGCGCGCCCTCCCTCCCTCTCTACTTGTTTGAAGTTCCTCCCTACCCCTATCCTCCGCCAGACCAGTCTTGTCTTTTGCCGTGCTGCGCCTCTGTGCTTCTATCTCTTTTCTACTATTCTTTCGGCCCGATCGTCTATTTCTGACTGCGTGTAATGCCTTTTTTCTTACTTTCCCAATTCTCTCTCCCTGCCTCTCCTCTGCCCTGCTTCACGTACCTTTTACGTTCATTCAGACCGGTTTTCTTCATTTTTACCAAACATTTTGCAGTTCCATTTTACGCTTTATCTTTCTATTTTAACCCCTGTACCTCACCGTTCGCCATCACGGAATTTATTTGCAATTTTCCTGTCGAGTTTACACAAGGCGTCCATTTTGCCGCACTTCTTTTTAGGCACGACCGCTACACGGAAGTGCCTTATATTTTCACTACAGCAAAAAATGCGTGTATGTGCGATTTTCTTTGTTTATAAGATATCTCCTTTGGATTTCAACCGAATTGGCTGAAATTTCCACAGAGCCTTCGTCTTACTACTAGAAGCTGACAATAAGGTTTATGACCAATTACATAAAATCCTACTCGTACAGCTGCACAAAGAGTACATTCAAAAAATTAAAAAAAAATCAGTTTTCTTGCTCTATCTTGAAAAATATTGATCATTAAGAAAAAGGCTGAAAATGCATTTTAAAGCTATATAAAATACATCTTTTTTGTACACAAAAGTTTTTTGTAGAAGGTACTACTTTTGACAGAATCTTACATTAAAAAAAAAACAGCTTATTGCCTCTAAACATTTTAAGATGACAATTTACAATAAAACTTCAAATGTAAAAGTTGTAGATTTAAAAAAAATATAACTTTTTTACATTTACCATTTTTTTATAAAATTGACTCCAACCAATGACGGTTGATTTTCGATTAAAAACTAATTTTGCAATAAAAAAAAATCTTGTACTATCATAATGAAGAGCGAGCGCGAGCAGTGGTCGTACCTAGTTTATTATTATTTTCAAAAGCATACTTTCATAACAAAACAGTTTTAAAAACTTTCAACGAATAATCTTTAAAAGCAATTGCTGAAGTATTACTAAAATTATAAAAATTCATTACAACTTTTGCAGTTTCTTGCAGATTTAGAAAGTAACTTCATAAACTTTCGAAAACTTTGAACTTGATCTAAATTTATATTTTTTCTATATTTCTTTCAGTTTAATGTAAATTGTAAATAAAAAACTTCAATAACAGTACACGGATTAAGTCACAGTAGCAGTGAAATATATAGATAATTTTTGATAAAAATACACCTAAAAGTTAGTAAGCTTGTACCGTGGATAAGAATTGCATGGAATTTTCAGCAATAAGGTGAGAAGAAAGCTAAGGAGGCAGTGGAATAAAGAAAAAAAAAATAAACGAATTCGAAATGAAGAGAAGGCAGTGAAGCTAGATCGAAATGGATAAAGGCTGAATATGTAAGAGCTCTTAGGGGGTTGTCGATCGACTTCCTTCTCTTGCCTTTGTCCTTCCGTCCCTTTATCTTTCAGCATCCAATTACAAAGCGGCAACAATCGCGGGAGCAAGTGCACGCGAGAAAGCGCGTGCGTCATAGGAAGGAGGAAGGAAGAAGAGAGCGTGCGCGGCGGTCGCGGCGGTTCTAGTCCGTTTCTGTTGCTATGCGCGAGTGCACGAGACCGGCCCCATATGGTTCGCCATGGAGCGCGAGAGGGCGAGCCGAAAGCGAGCCAGGGCCATCGACTGGTGAGCGACTGGTGCGCGACTGGTGCGCGACTGGTGCGCGCGCGCCCCGCCAAAGAGTGAGGCGCGTTACACACGTAAGCGTGGCGCGGAAAACCTGAGAGGGAGGACGACAGCGGGAAAATCCCCTCATGGCTACCCGAACCACGCGCTGATCGCGCTCTTACGCTTGCACCCCTTTTGCTCTTCCTTTGCTCCGTCGGACATTCATTACTCCTCCTATTGTTTTTTCCTCTCCCTCCCAATTATTATATATTTTTCAATTTCCCAAATGATTGCCTCGACGATCCATCTGAGTTTTTCTTCCTTTCGAGGAAGTGAGTACATACGTCCTCTACACCAAAATTTATGTGTACAATTGATCACACTTAAAACCTTGGGCTATTTTCGAGCAGAGAACACATTGATGTTGCTGCAGATGCATATTCACGCGAAAATATATATCGATGACTAAGCTTGGATATTCCTAACTCTTTTATACTAAACATATTTTCATTAATCTTTACTTTCTTATCTATTTGCATAAAAAGCTTTAGAAATTGAAGGAACTAATCGCCTACTAGACATCACAATATTAATTTGTCTTCAAATAGTATAAGTAAAATAACAGTAATTTTGGATTATTTTTTTACAAGAATAAACTACATAAAGATTGTTCAAAAAATCTTTTAAAACGTTTCGTGTTTGCGTTGAAAGTATGGAAATTACGACTACCTGCACGTTTGCCTGCAGAGTATGATAATCGTTATCGATTCTTTAGTCGAGGTCGTTTTGAAGTTCTACGGTGCAGTGCAGCTTTGAAGTTACTATGGTGAACGCTTGCTACCTCGAAGCGAAATATTTCCTTCTACGTTGAAGAAACATTCTTTCGAAACTGAATCGCACGTTTTGATATAAAAAATATTTTACACCAATATGTTTTTATAAATTATTAAATTCTTTAATAATTTTAGATGAGATAAAAAATTTAAAAAAGTTTATCCTCACTTTAACGAAGCGTTCCAAATATGGATTGGCAAAAATAAAAATTGATATCGACTAAGAAGCCAGAGTTGGTAAAAAAGACAATTTCTCTGAGCGGCGACTTTACAAAAGTGCCTTGCTAATCTGTTAATCGCTCCCGTTCTCTCGGCAATTGGGGCCGGACGTTCCTCGACCTTTCTCTTTTCACCGTCACATCTTAGTGTTGAAACGTCGCGGCGCTCGCTCTGCGAAAGCACCGAAAGCGCGCACGAGCGTAGCCAAGTTAAAACGCACGCGAAGAAAGAAAGGCGCAGAGATGAAGACGATCGGAAGCGCGGCGGCGGCGGCGACGGCGGTGGCAGCGCGGAGTTATGAATGAAAGCGGTGCACGCGCGTAACGCGAGAAAGAACTGTCTGTCTGCCGCGCGGCGCACTCTTTCTTGCGTGCTAAACGGAAAGCCGATGCTCCTTCTTCGCTCTTTTCTCGCTCATTTACGCTCTCTTCTTTATTGCTAGTAGTAGCTACAAACTCATTTTATTTTATGCTTCGATTTTTACGTTTTGCATTTCAAATTACTGTTTACATATGCATTTAGACTTCCAGTTTGACTAAAAACGTTCGATCATTAGAATGATATTATAAATGTTGGCAACTTTCGGTAATCGCTGAGCGTTCGTTCACTGGAAACTTACAACTTCCGTTCATTGACGCATAATTAAAAATGGAATAAACCAGGCAGTTTGATGATGCGATGTCTAGTCGACATCGACGCAGGATCGTAGCGGAATTTAAAAATTTGGAAATCCTTCAACAAGAGCCAGAGGCGCGCGCATCGGCCGCTTTGCATAGGAATTGTGATTCATTCAGCACATTATCGCGAAATACACTTGGAGTCTATTCGATTTTGGAGGGGAAAGAGGCGACAGCCGTCGGCCTTTGGAAAGGAGATATAAAAAGAAAGAAGCACGGCCAGGCAGAATTTAAAAAGTCTGCAGAGGCGAAGGAGAGGTTCGGTTGGCCGATCGAGGTGGCGCATGCGTGCCGTGCGCGTTCGTCCTTGAGCTGTACAAGTGCACGCGGCTCGACGGTTAGAAAAATTTCCTGCGTGCGTCCGTTCGCGCGTTATCGCTGGCGCCGCTAAGACCGACGTCGCCGCTGTCTTATCAGCGTTGATGCAACAATCGCGGTGCATTGCACGAAACCACGCCGTGGCACCGACTGACAGAGATACATGGGGATATCGTGCTCGTTTTTCCACCTTCTACTTTTTATCCAACACCTCCCTCGAATTAAGAGCGAGGATCCGCGGAAGAACCTAAATTAAATTTATTTTGAGTAAAGTTTCTGCACTTTTCTGCACTTTTGAAAGTAACAGGCATGTATTACGTGGCAGTAACGTCACCATCTGCAACTTTTAGATGACGTTATTGAATCATTGGCTATAAATGGGGAAAAAAATTAATTTTGTTGAAATTAAGGTAATATCGAAATAGGTATCGATCACATCGTATTATGGAAAAGTCATGCTGAAGAAAGGGGGCGGCGAGAAGAGGAATGAAAAAGAAACGAGGTGAGCACTTCCGCTGTCGAGCTGCAGCCTTTAAGAACCCATGAGTCATGCCGGCCAAAGCAAGCAACGGTCAACGGAAAGTTTTTGGCACGTAGTCCTCTCTGGGCGACGCAGTCTCGCGAAAGCAGTCGAGCAGGCCGAGCTAGCTACAAACAACGACACCAATAATGGAAAGCGCGTGGGTGTCAATTTTCAGTTTTGGCAACCCTTGTCTCGTCATCGTGAAAGAGAAATCGTAGACGAAATAATACTATGTTACAAATAGATCATATGTATTACTTTGTATTTGAATATTCAACTCGTCAAAAGTAAATACTGCTTAGAAGATTGATAAAATAAATAAAAGAATTCAGTAAAGACAAGCATATTAGCTGGCAATATTAATTACCATATCATCTATAGACGAGGAAGAAGACTGAAAATTGAAATTGTTATAAAGTCTGACTGTCAGACGAAAGGCGCTCTGGAAAAGAAGTTGTTCAAAATCTGGGTCGCCTTTAATTATTCGCCAAGCCATTTCCCCAGCAAAGCTTCACTTTGACGTAACTCGATTTTTCGGTTCCTTGGCTCTTCGACAATTTTCTTCGACCCCCGGTTGCCATTCCCGCCCGTATGCCCTCGCGACCTCATAGCCTATGGTAAATAGTTTTCGAACTCGAAAAATTTCCCAGTGATATGTCACACCGCCTCAGACACACGAACTTGGTTAGAAGTTGAAAATCTTTTTGATAAGAGACTCTTCTTTATTTACAAGTTCAACGTTTAAGGGTAATTAAAAAGATGAGACGGTAAGAGTTTTCTTTGTTTTAGGTCAATGAAAAAATATCATCTCTATATTTATGATAAAAATAGTGATCAGCCTTCTTTATAATTGAAGAAAATATTACAGAAAACTCGACTATTGTACGAGGTTTTAGTATCCTTTTACAAGGAATAAGCATGAATTGCATAGATGACCTCCTTATCGACGATGAAGAAAAAAGCTCTCGCAAGAATTCCTACTAGTTGCCAATTGTGTACAAGGAAACAGGCGAAATATGCGTGTATGCGGGTGTTTTGAAGCTGAGGGTAAAGCACAGGAGAAATGTACTATAATGCAAGAATGCGCCAGTATGCGAGTCGATTTGCTTGCGGGTAATGCAGGTGCTGTGCAGCCAGAATGGGCATTATTCTTTTGAAAGGGAGGGTGGGAGTTTGCGGCTGGTAGGGGGTCACGCAAAAGTAAATTGAGAAAATCAGGAAAGCAGGCGAAGAAGGCGACGACGCCGCGGTGGGGGAGGAGGCATAATGCGACAGGAAGAATCCGCGGAAGCCGGCGGCGGTACGGGAAACCAATAAAATCAATCGGGAAGTACGGACGGTAGTGCTGGAAAACAATGGATACCGCGAAGCACTTAGCATATATACGAGGGAAAAAAGAGCAACGTCGAGACAAGCGGGCACACGCGAACGCGGAAACTTTGGATCCCCGGCTGCCCGAGTGTGAGAGCGAGAGGCCACAGCAACGGACGGGCGCAACAGCGAGAATTGCGAGCCTGCTGAATGCGTAAATTTTTGCCGCGGACCCACACTGGCTGGAAGCCCCCAAGCCTGGCCGACCGTAAGCTCCTGAAAGATACTTATTCGGCGCCGAAACTTTTTACCAACTACACCCTCGTTTGGATATCTTTTATTTCCCTTCTTCCCACTTGTTTCTTTCGAAATGCGTCCGTTGTCGATTCTTGAACCTTGCTCTATTAACAAGGCCGTTTTTATTTACTTTTTTTTATAAATAGTTTTATTCAAGTTTTTTTATTTAAAAGTATATTTATATCAAATTTCTTTAAGGCTAGAGTACGCTTAGAAAATTAATTTCTTCTAATAATCTATCTTCTTAACATTAAATACCAAAAGAAAGTTTTTCACCAATTTTAAAATCATTTTCTACATTATTCATGTGAAAATCTATAATAAAAATATAATTCTACAATAGTAATAATATAGAATTTAAACCTTCACAGACATTTTCTTGCGTACTGTTTCCTTTTATTTGGTTAGAGAGCACGTGTAGATTTCCGAGCCTTAGCAAATCCTGGTCAGTTACTCAAAAAAAAAAAAGAGTAACCAGAGATACTTTAGCAGGTGAGGATTCAAGAAGAATTGCAGATGAAATGAGTTCTTTATATAAAAAAATGAAGAAAAGTTGTATAGAATGATCTTACAGGTAAAATAGATATTTCTGCGAAAAATCAGCCCCACGTCCTTCAAGAGACAATAAAAAATACAAACGGAGTCAGAGAGAATTCCGCCTATATGGATCGTAAGGTCCTTAACCATTGCCTCTTCGGTTGTTCCCGTTCCGAGGGCAAGATCAGCTCTGCGTTCGCGGAATACATCGGCGGCGGCAGCGAATCCCTTAGTCTCCCTCCTAGCTAAGGATGACCCAGTGGGCGGCCGGGAGAGCGCATAACTGCAGACTCGGATGCGTCTGCGGAGGCTGGATTCCGCGAGCGCGCGCGATAGAGAGAGAGAGGGCCGAGCAGCGGACCCACTCTACTCCGGATAGGCAGGAATGCGCGAGCCAAGTCTATACCTGTGCGACTGTCTGCCCTTCTCCCACCCGTCACCGGAAGCGAGAGGATAGATACAGGTATGTGGAATATGTTCCTTTTCCCGCGGCTGCCGGCGTCCTTCGCGGTTCTCCGTCTCGCTTGCTCAATGAAATGCAGTCGAGCGCTAGAGAGAGCCCACTGCGCGAAATGCACGAGGTGTACGCGTGCCCATATTGCGCGCTTAGCGGCTCTTTAGCTCTGCCGCAGAAAAATCAACCTTCTTGTGTGGTGTTTCATGGAGGATCGATTTTTCATTTCGGTGGATATCGTTTGCGAATCGGCAATTCGTACATTCATGTTTTGTATATTTTTTACAATAATAATAAAATTACCCAACTTTTTTTTATGCAATATGCACATGCGAAGCTTACAGAATATTTCACAGCATGCATTCAATCTTCATAATTTGTGCGTGGCTTCTAATTGTGCTTCAAACGAATCGAGTATTTAACTCTTGTTTGTAAGTTTATAATGTGACATGCATAATATAATCGACGTTCTTATTGACGCCCAGCGCGAATCGGATAAAGGATGAAGGAACGTTATTGATTTGTAATTTACATTTTGATACTTTCAACAACGACTATTATTGTATTATACACTACTTATACTGTCATTAGCGATTTCACATAAAATAATAAAAATCTTCCAGAGGAAAAAGTTGTGTGCACAAATATTTATTTAGAGTTTAACGAAAAAGTTGATACGGTGCAATAAGGACTTCCATCCAAATACCAATTTTTATTTATACGTGGAAGTTTATGTGCATGTAATAAATAATATAGTTCTGATCTATTTTTACAAGCAAACGTGTACACAACATAAGATCTCAACAGTATTTTTTTATTTATTTTTTAACTACACTTAAACGATTTTTTGCAGAACAATGAAATCATATTTCTGCAAATTGTATAAGTGTTTTCTGGTACGAAATCGATTCTCAAACAATATTTTATTTTCATTCTACCCCATAAACTATTGCACATTTTCTAGTTCAAACATAAAATTCGTTTCAGCCGTTTAAAATAAATATTACTGAGACTATAAATTTATTTGTTAGGGAAGAGTTGCCCAGTACTGCCACCCATAGCCTTTTGAGCTCTAACTTTTGATTGAATTGATAAAAAATACAATACAATGTGACGGCGAACGATGTTGCCGCCTGTACGAGCATAGAAAAACGAATTGAGCCGATTGATGAAACTCGCGAGTGGGTGGGGGAAGAAAGGGAGAGCACTCTCGTCCATACTACCGAGCGCGCAACACGCGAGAGGCCACGAAGGCCCGCGACCGGATTCGCGACCGGATTCGAGACTGTAAGGTGAGTGCGTGGAGTGGATGAGTGATTAGGCCACCTGGACATCGTCGAGGCGGCCAGGGGCCCGACCGAAGCCCGACCATTATTCCCCGACAAAATTTAAAATAAATGAATAAAAAACCGTTTTTTGTTAATACGTAAATAAAATATGCGACCGGTACTGGGCAACATTTAGTGGGCGGTTTTGAGCCTTGGATAACTCCAAGGCCATTAAATCGAAAAGAAAGAAGCTTAAGACTTGTACTAAACGACTACGTTCTTTTTATTTTCCGAACATGACTTTTTGGGCTTTTTGGGCTTTTTGGGGGGAATATAAAGGAATATTCGAGTAGATTGATGAAAATTCACGTCAATTAAACCGCCATGTATCTCAGAAAGCGAGAAATCCATGGTGGGCAGTACTGAGCGATGGGCGGCGCTGGGCAACTCTCCCTTATAGCCACTGTGATTCAGAATTTGACTTAGATTGTTAAAATTTAAAAACGTAACTCTTTTCATACGCAGAAGCACAGCCGACATCTTCGAAAAAAAAGAAGAGGCAAGAAGCAAGGCGGGAAAATACGCGCATACATGCGCGTATACATGGGGCGCCGGTAGTTCGTTCGCGAATCTCCGCATTTCCGCCCTGCGACGGGGGCAGAAGCGAGGTAGGGGTGCTGAGGGGATAAAGCGCATCTGCCGGCGAGAGAGTGAGCAGGAGCATTTTGATCGGCGCAAATCGAGGCTGGATTGCTTCCGGATTAGCGGGACGCGCTCCTACTCTCTTCCTCTCCCCGAGCCTCTCCCTCTCTTTCGCTTTTACTCTTGCTTTCTTTCTCGCTCAGTCCGCACGCCCGGGCGATATTGTCGACCGATCGTTTGCCGGCGCGGCCCACGTGGATAATTTTGCCGGAAATGGCGTGGGCGAGAGAGCCGACTCGCTCATTTTACCAATCTCTTTACCCAGATTCGATTTCTTCCAGCCCAGAGATATTGCGCACCGCACGTCCCGTCTCTTCCATTGTCGCGGTTTCGCTCATTCTCTTTTTCTCTTTCTACCTCTCTAGGTGCGCGCTCGCCTCCTTGCGTGTTCGCTCAGCTTCTCGCGGGCGGACTGTGGCAATATTTTAATTAGGACGTCGTGGGTGTGCTATCCGCTATTATTATGACAGTGAACCGCCACCGTACCCGACCGCGCGCTTCGCTAATCGCTAATTAATTCATTAAGAAAGCTGTAGTATCATCTAAATGTTTTTTTCAGTGCAAGTTGACTCGAGTTTAAAACTTGAGCTTGGATATTGTTAAAAAATGTCCAAAAACGACGAGTAAGAAATGACATTAGTGTAATAAGCAAAAAGACTCACCTCGTTTATGTGCTTGTAGGTCTTGATAAGGTCGACGCTGAGCTTCCTGAGGGGCGCCGTGGCCGGGTCTCGAAACCTGTGGGGTATCCGGGCCTGCATCGCGTGGATGTCGGCGGGCGTCTCCTGCGGCATGACCCCGGAGCCGCTGCCGGCCACGGTCCCGCAGACCGCGCCGGGCAGCGGCTCCTCGGCGACCAGCCGCCCGTACAAGGGCGCGCCGCTCGTCACCGTCCTACCGCTCACTGCAACACGCACACAACGACGCTTCGGTTATTATCAATCTAGGACTTCCATCCTCGTTATACTGCGCGCGAGCCTGCGACACCCACCCTACGCGCGATACGCCCTATCCCGCGCGACGACCCACATTAGCGCATTGATTACTGGCCAGGCGCCATGTATGGGCGACGAGGCCATTCATGGAGCCTCTTGCTAGCCTGATGATCCTCCTTCTCCTGGCGTAAGCAATCTTTTCAACCTTTACAAAGATCGACTGCAGTATCTTATCTCTTATTTATAATTCGCTGCGCATTATTCAAAATTAACTTCTCCTTTTCAATCGTTCGATATGAAACCAATCTCTTGTTAAATTTTACCATCTTATTTGCAGACAAAAAGAGAGGAACCTTTTTTCATTGCTATTCTTTCTATAGAAGGTACGCGCACTTCTGCGATTAAGAAAAAACTTATCGAAACTCATCGTGTTATTGTTTAATGTACTTAATTAATCTGAGTTATGTAAACAAATGGCATGGTATATTGACGAAAGTTTGATGCACGCACTGCAACATTAGAGTCAGACGAGCGAGCTGGGCTACTCAATAGTTCGCCGAGTTCGCAGTAGTCATAGTCGGTACTGGTTGTACTGGAAGGTGCGAAAGAATAACGTCGGTTAAGGCAGCCTCCCGCGCGCCCTTCTTATGAATAAACGTCACTCTGAGCGAAACTAATCCTAGCGCGCGTACTACGAGAGAAAATTTGGGGGAAAAAAAATGTGACGTGTGAGTGAACGAAAGAGAGTCGTCGTCGAGCGGTACTGCATTTGCGCCAGACGTTGCTCCCTCGCTCTCCTTTGCGCTCGCTTAAAAATTTTGCTTTACCTTTTTTCAGGCCTGCACCCGCGAGGATCGAAAGCGCGAAATGTAGGCCAGGGCGCGGCTAAATGAAAAAAAAATATCATTCATTAACGCGCTCGAGTAGAGGCTCTCAATCGGGCCACTCCAGCCGGAGTCGCCAACGTCTCGCCGCCTCTGGCTCCCGTAGTCCCCTGGATTTTCTGTTTCCCCTCGCCCCCCTCGCCCCCCCCCTCCCGCCGCTTTTCCGTCGGGCTCCCGCGCAACCCCTCCGCGCTCATTTGCATGTCTGGGAAATTTGCCACGCGAGCAGTTCGAAAAAAGGAGAGGTGCGCAGTATATGCAGCCGCTCGCCGCGGGTTGGATCCAAGACAGAAAGAGGCTCGGAATCGATCGACGCGCCGGGAGAGGAGAAGCTGGAGGCGGTGCGAGCCTACGCCAGGCCGGCGCTCCGCAGAGCCGAGAGGGAGAGAGCATCGCCAGACTGCACACAGACGCAGCGTCTCGCGCACAATACCGATCGCTTATCGAGCGATTTTTCACCGGGCTCTCTGTACCGAACTTACGTGCGCGCTCGCTTCAGCCTGTGTCGGAGGGAAGTTGTGACCGACACGTTATCCGAAGCGATATCGCTCTTGTCCCTCCTCACCAATTCTGCCGATTGTCTCGGTGGCGCGAGCAGCCCCGCGTTCATTTAAACAGACCTTTTTCTCGCGACAAAAGAAGCAGGAGCATTCATTTCAAACTGTTGTTACTACACTCTGCGATTACGCAATAATTGATGTAAAATGAAGAGGGGAAAAATTCTTAAGCGTAAAACTCAGCAGACAGCTCTCCGTAGCTTTCGGTGAGTGAAGCGAGGACAAGGGGAGGGAGCGGGGGTGCATCTACGTGTCTGTCTTTTGATTCATTAAAAAAAGCCGTCTTGAGTAGAGGCAAAACGTATACGACGTCAGTGCCCGACGGAGGAGTGCAGTTGAGAGCCCCTATCGCGAGGTCACGAAAGCTCGGTGCGCCGCGATAGCCGGCACGCGTCCACCCGCTTCATTCATGTTTCTTGATCTAAGTGCGCTGCTCGCTGCCGGTGTGCCAGCCACGGCATCAAGATTTTCGCGCCGAGCTGTGCCTCGACGACGGACGCGCTGGGAAAATATTTAATAATCGCGGCGCGGGAGCACCCTCGAGCCGCGCGAGCCGCACGCTCCCTGACCTTTCGTCGCACTTTGCGCCTGCACAGCCCTCTTGAACGCGCCGCCACTTTTCTTTTCTTCCACTCATTCTTCGGCCGCGTCGACGAGCCGTTTCATTTTTCTTTTTCGTCACTGGCTGGATGCTCAAAAGCCGCGGACGCGTTCGCCGGCCCGGCCTTTCTAGGGTTGCGCGACAAGTTTCTTCTTTGAGACTGAGTAGCGAGCCGCTACACTCTGTTTTCCAACCGACTTTAATTATTCATTATGCTTTTCTATCTCGAGCTTCTTACACCTTGCTCCAATATTTCAATGACTTTTTTAACGGACATGGAGCAGTTAAAGTTTAAAAAGTGGAGAATAACTGCGACTTTAAACTCAAAGTTAAAACTCATTATTCGGGTATCACTAAAATAATTTATCAACATTTTTCGAATTACAATATGTAAAAGTGCAATGCTGCCCGTGAAAAACGAGGTACGCAAAAGTGTAAAAGTCAAAGGCGCGCTTTGGCTTGACAAGATGTAACCGACACAATTCATGTAAGGCAAAGGTGCGACTAGCGAAAATGATCGTCAGCTTCATCGCAACTCGTCGCCAGCTCGTAATTGGCACTCGGCTCTGCTATTATATCAGCCTACATCCGGAAATGCCGAAGCTCCCCACGGAGCGCCGCGCGCATATACCAAGACAGATATTCGCGTGCGCGCCGATGCGAGCGCATTTACAAGGCCGGCAATTCCTCGAGGATGACCCCACAGACGTCTCGAGAGATTGAGAGACGAATGAGGCGGTCAGCGCTAAATTCAATTAAGACTCACTGAGCATTTTCGGCATTCTCGCGATTGCTGCCCTGGGAAGATCGGCTGCTTAAAAGACCTATTTTTAGACTTTGCGGTCCATTCTCTCCTAATTATACAAAGATTGTTATTTTTAGAAAACTGAGTTCATTGCATAAATACAGCAATTACGCGGTTGAACCTTTCTTAAAGATGCTTCATTCCATTGGACTTAGGTAATTCAGTACTCGAAGGAATGAAAGGAGACATGGAAGAACGAAGACATACAAGAGGAACGTCACGGGAAACTTTGAGAAAAGTCGACGCGCTCATATTTTATGTAAATGAAGAGGGAAAAGTTACGCGAGACGAATTTTCAAGGCTCTTTTTTTTCTTAACGCTTTTAAGTACGTGTAACCGAGGTCTTGAAGAAAAAAATTGCCGTTAATAATGTACTTCAACTTGGAAATTCTAAGCCAAAAAATCTAGATGTTAAATTTTTTGCTCACACCAGCATTGTACCACAAATAATCAAGGTTATTAATCAAACTAATTAGTTTATTTACAAAGTTGTTCTTGAATTTGAACAAACACTTGGTCATGTAAATAGGTTCTTAACTATAAGGGGTATACACCGATAAATACCCTAACTTAATTGTCTTTTTACATTTAACCTTTAATTTACCGTTGTTCCACTTTTTGATATCGCCTTTAATTTTTTTTCTCGACAGGTCTGAGAGTCTTTACACCGTTTATTACACGGTATATTCGAAGCTAGTGAGTTTTAGACAGAAAAACAAAAACGATCGCGACCCAACATTTACGGCGAGTTGCATTTTACACGCCTTACGTGTGCTTTTTATAGGCTTGAAAATTAAACTGGAAAAGTGGGATTACTACGGCAATCAAGAAAATACATCGTTAAATTCGTCAGTTGTACCTTACGACTGGAAATGTCAAACCTACATTGAATTAACAATTATTGCAATTGTTAACTTGGAAACAAATGCAACATCTCTTTCATTTTGTATTATTGAAATGAAAAAGATAAATTATTTTAGTATAAAAAAGTTGGACTTGGAGAAAAAAGTTGATGGTTTCCGTAGTACGTTTAAAAATAAGAGTATAAAAACATATTAATCGCATTAAATCGCTATTAGCGCTTCGAAAAAGAAATAAATGCAGCGAGCGGAAAGGCAAAGAATTAAAATGGAAGCTTCGCCGGTAAGTAGATCGTCAGGTGAAAAATCAGTGAAGACTCGGGCGAAAAAGCAAGCGGTATCCGGTGCGGCGTGCGCGCGGAAAGCCCAGGCTCGATAATCCCGTATGCGAGTCACAGGTGCTTTATTGTATACCGAAAGCTTGATGCGTTGCCTCCTCCTCGGCGGCGTTTTTCGCGGGCCCGCCCGATCTCCGCGACTCCACACGAAATCGTCTGATTGCAAATTCGCGAGCATCCGCCGATCTGCATAAGCAAACGCCGCGGAGGAAGATGCGCGCGTACGTGTGCACGGGTGCACGGACGCACCACGGGCCAATGCACAAAGGGGCCCGACCGACAATGGAGAAAAAAATAAATAGAGCGCGCACGCGCACGTTCCTCTCATTTCGGAGCGCGCCTGACTTTTTACATTTGAGCGTCGCTCGTACTGAATAATTCATTGTGTTTTTACGATATGAGAATTTATGAAGAGCCGCGATCGCAGTTACCGTCGTGGCAATATTCGGAATAGTCCTACGGGATATACCGTAACCGGTAACTTTTGAGTCTTTATTGTCCTTAAAATAAAAATAAATTATTAAATTTTCTTTCGTATTTCAGCTTTTTGCTTACACTCCCGCGAATTTTTCTTATTTACGTTTTTGCGGATTCTTAAAACCAACGCTCAAGTTATTTCAAGTTAATACCGTTATCTAAAACAGAAAAGGGACGCCAGTTTTCTAAAATATGTATTACTTTAATAATACCTGTAAATAACAGTATCAGGTACAGATAAATTAGGAAAATTAAAATAAAATAAAGATTAGGTTTGGTCGAATTGAAATTGGTTTGCGCAAATAATTCGAAAGCGAGGCGACTGCAGGTCGCGCGCCGCAGAAGCTCAGAAGACACAAGCCGAAGAAATCTCAATTCGATGAATTGATCGGCGAGCGTGGCGAGGGGAGGATTCGCAACATAATCCGCGACTCGGCGACAAGTTGTTACACGAGCGGCGTTTTGTTTCTGAAATGGCTTCGGCGCAGTTCTCACGGACGCGCTCGCACGAACCGAACGTAGTAACTGATCTTGCTCAACGGAAGTTAAGCCGGCTCCCGCCGCCGCTACCGCCGACACTGCCGGCGACGTTCACCGTTATTGGTCACACCGGAAAGTCATTGGCCTTGCCACTCATTCCAATGAATGGCTTGTCATCCCTTTTTACCTCTTTCTCTTTTCTTCTTTCTCTTCCTACTCCGAAATAGCATTTAATTACCTAAATTACCCTTTTCTTTATCTTTATCAACGCCGTGTTGCAAGACAATTTTTTCCTTTTTTCTTTTTTCTCTGTAAGAGAGTATTTAATTGTTAAAAAATGACAAAATATCCGAGCTATGTCTGATTCATATTTCTTTACATCCTTTTTTATTTCATACATATAAAAGAATGACAACGCGTGACTCAATACAGACAAGGTCGTACATGCAACTGCCTTTTACTTTTAGCCTCTGCAACGATGAGAAATAGCCCGCCGGCTTAAATACCCTCTAAATCTCATTCAGTGAAATTTCACTAATTTTCAGTGAGGATCAGGGCAAACCAGTGAAAGTGTCCTTATCTATACTGGAAAATTAGTGAAATTTCACCGAATGCGATTTAGAGCGTAGATTTAAAAATGAAGTCCTATGTAAGCATGCACGTGCATACGAGAAAGACGAAATGAAGGAACGCCAGGGGAAAATCGGTAAGAAATTGAGTTGCCAGATAGGGAAAAGCTTTCATCAATGAGGCAAAAGTACCTCTTTATCCTTGGTGTAGTCGGCCTCGCAACCCCCTCCAAAAGTCGTTTCGCATATAAGAGGTCAGAAGAAAAAAGAAGCTCAGAGGAAGATAGGAGAAGACACTCCGGTGCACACTTTAAAAAAAAAGAATGTCCCTTGATAAAACGGCTCGCCCGCGCGGACGCTTAAAAAGAATGAGAGAAAGATAGGAAAGGCCGCGCGCGCGAACCTCGGAAATTCAGTCCAAGCAGCTGATCGAGACGGCGCGACAACGCCGCTACCGCATATAGTCCCAAGGCTCTCTCTCTCTCTCCTTCTCGCGCTCTCTGGACTGTTTATTCGCGACTCGGCCCGACTTCTTTTCCTATACATGTAACGCGCGCTCTTGCTTCCGCCCGAGACTCTCTTTTTACTCTTTTGTTGGGCCCTCCTTTCTTTCCCTCTCAATTTTTCTCCAACTGATGGCTTTATTTATTTGTTGATTATACTAATGTGATTGTGTATAAACGTGCACTTCAACTAGAAGTGAAAATATAAAAGTGCTTCCAATGGTTTTGTAAAACAATTGTAAATGCACATAGCCAGTTGCAAATCGATAAAATTCTCACGTAAGATATGAATGAACGTCTCTCGACCACTTCCATCCATAAATCAAACTGAGTATATAGCCATATGATTCAAGGTTCTGGTGAGGTGCGTATAAACACGCTCATAATCTGCACGCTTAGCTTTCGCTCTTATCGAGGTGCTGCATCGTGAGCAAAAATATGACATTGTCGTCGTGCTGCATAGTACGTCGTTGCAGAGGGTAGCGATTTCTTTTCCACGCAACCCCGCATGAATGAAGTGTCGAGTGCTTGTTTCTTCGCACACGCTCTATATACCTACTTTCGGCGAAGCGTGTTTTACCTCGTTATCGTCGCGATCGTCCCAGCTGTCATTGCGAATCGCGATCACAATTTTTCCACTAAGCGTCCTCTAGTTAATTAATGTTAAATTAAATTCATGAGAAGCTAATTCCTTATAGTTTTAGAGGCTGTGGAATAAACAAGTTTTAAGACATTTTTTGGATGGCCATTGTAAGATGCTTCGATTGATTTGATTAGGAATGTACGGAAATAGGTGAAACTAGTTTACGAGTGTGGCGAATATTCTGCAATGTGGAAAGTTCCGAGCGACTGAAAAACTTCAAGGCAAGGTGCTGCGAAGAACAGAAAGAAGGCAATGGAAGTATCAAATTCTTTTTTTTTTGTAACTCCACATAAATTATAAATTCGTTTTATGCGCCAAGAAAATTATAATTTAGTACTTCGATAATTCGCCTCTTTAATCGTTAACCTCCGAATCGAAAAATCAAAATTTCAGATAAAGCTTAAATTCGGAGAAAGAGTCCCTTTTGACAATTGTCGCTGTCCAGTTCGTCTTCAAGATTTGGAGCCGGCTCCAGCTCCTAGAGAGACTTGCGTTTTCATTTCATTTTCTCGGCACGAGCTAAAGCAGGACTCCTCAGCTCGTCCTCAGCCCTTCTCGCGGCTTCATAGCGGCTTCATATATATAAAGGGAGGGTAACGAACGAAAGAACCCATCCTGCAGGACGTCGGTCGACGGCACCGCGGTAGAATCTCTCTCCGTCTCTCTCTTTCGCTATCCCCTCCTCCCTCTCCCTCCGTCTCTATCACCATCTCTCTCCATCGTGGTGAGGGGGTTGACTCGACTAGAGGGTGCGAGAACTAGAGAGAGCGCGCCGGAGCGAGCGCGAGGGAGGGAGACAGAGAGCGGAGAAGACGAGTGGGGGTAAAAAGAGGCGGTGGCGGCGGGCAGGAGAAGCCGGCATAGCAACAGAGAGACTGAGCGCCGCGCTCCGAAACTGGCTGGTGGCCGCTACGACTATAATATGTATATACACGCGGAGAGAGCGAGCGAGAGCTCTATGCACCGCCGCCGCTGCTGCTACCGTCGCTGCTGCCGAGCGCCATGCCATGCCGGTTGCCGAGAAAACGCGCGCTCTCGTCTTGCTGCTATGTTGCCGAGGATCAAGCTCTGACAACGGGACATGTGCTTTTTCAATCTTAAACTTCTCGAGCTTTGATTCGCTGCCGAGGGAACCTTCTGGAGATTTCTTTAGCGAATTTAAAATTATTAAAATGTCATACGAGAAAACTGAAAATGCGACACTTACGAAACTTGGTTTATCTAAAGAAATTTATAACTTTTAGTAGTAGGCTTAATTTTAGGTTCTTTATTCTGGCAAAAGTGGCACTCGACTTAGCATCCTGCTGAAAGGAAACTTGGAAAAATCTCTAAACGAAAGAGAAGACTGGATTGCAAAAAAATCGTATAAACAAAATTGTCTCAGGCCGTTTGAATCGGAAATGACTATAAAGAGCGAGAGAGATGGGACGCGCGACGGAGACAGCTGTTGACGAAGTAGAAAAAAAAGAGCGAGGAGGGAGCCTCTACCCCCGTCGTCGCGGAGCGAAGAAGAGCGATATAGCTCGCGGCAGTGAGAGCGAGAGACTCGGGATCGCGGCGTGGAGTGGAGAAGGCCCGCTGTCGCTCCCTCGCTCGCTCGCGCGCGAGGAATATCGCGTATTGATCGCGTCGGGGGGCGCGCGCACGGGGGTGGAGCAACTTTGCCGCCGCCGCCGCCGCCGCCGGCGACGACTCTAGGTTCAGCCGGCCGCCTGCTCGGTCTCGCGCAGCTTCTTGCGAGGGGGATCATGACGATGTCGAAACCGGACGGTAAACAGGGAGAGCCACATGGAGGAGGCCGAGAATTTTGGAAGGTGAGCGGCCGCGCGACACCTCGCCGCGATGAAAGGAAGAGAGGCGACTGCACCCCTAGCCGTGGAGGTTAAGAGATTGTTTTGACGCGGCGCACGAGCGAGCCACGACTGCCGGCTTCTTTGCCTCTTGAGGATTTCCTTCTTTTTTCTCTGGAGAGCTCGTTGATTGCTCAGCTTGCTGCTTTCATTGATTAAAATACTTTTTTTTAACTTTTACGTTTTATATCATTTTTTTTATTTTCAATTTTGAAATTCGCAAATCGTATAATTCACAACAACTAGAAGTATATTTAAAAGCAAAATTCTTTCAAGTAATGAAATACCTTTCTATTTTCTTATACGAAATCTTCTTTAATATACGATAATTCATAATTGAATACTGCTCTTTCGTTTAATCCAAACGTTTCTTTTACAGTTTAATTGTGTTTGAGTTTTATTTTTACGTAAGCAGTAAAATGATGTACATATTAAACATTCCATATAAAAAAACTGTGCAAATTAATTATAAAATGTTTATTATTATATTACAGCATTTAAGTAGCTGAAATACAGAGAAAATTGGCTATACCTATGCGAATTCACATGCCATTGCATATTCACAATATATTTATGCATCATTCAAATAGAAATAATAAACTAATAAAGCGAAGTAACAAGTGAATCTCGGGAGGAGATTGGAAGGCAAAGAGATATTAGGCGTCAAGAGAATCGACGAAATTTGATCTCAAAATTTCAATAAACTAACTAACCATCATCGAGTCGAGCGCTGGAGTGGAAAGGGCCGAAGGACAGTTAATTTACTTTTCAATCGAACAATATGAAGTGGACAAGCGCGGGTGCGCTAACTGAAAGTAGACGAGACTTGACTATGGGACCGCGTATTGTTTGGCGCTCTCCGTTTCATCCTTTGTTGAGCGTGCGGTGACGACTGAAAATGAAAAATACAGAGGAAAAAATAATTTTTTGCGAAAAAAAAAAGACGAAGGGAGAAGAAACAAAGCCAAGAAGCGTTGCCAGACTTTTTTTACGAATTTTACACTCCTTTCAGCCAGTTCGTTTGTTCCTTTGCTGGTAAAGTGTTGGTATCGAGCTCGATTGACTTACATCAACACGCATTATTTATAGCCATTTTGCAATGAGTGCAACCGCATCATTTTGAGTAATAGACTTAAATAAATGATAAAACAAGTTTTTAAATTTATTTCAACCAAATAAGCAAGTGTAAACTAAATTATGTTAATTACTTTGCATGTTTTATCCGTGTTTATCAAGATAAAAAATTATGTTCTGCGATAATTTCCCATCGCGTTCACCCCTTTCTCCCGAGAAGGTGACACGCAACAGTCGGTACAAGTCGGTAGAACGTAATAAATCTAGCGAACTGAAAGGGCCGTAAGTCAGTCTAGCGCGGACAAGCGCAGATTAAGAAAATGAAAAAAGTAGAGTGCGCGAGTGCGATCTCGTCGGGATGTACGCACAACTGTCTGCTCACTCTCGTTTTCGATGAAAACCCGATGTCTCGATCACGAGACAATAGGCCGAATAAACGCCAGCGAAACGTGGGATGTCCGAGATGACAATCGGACAAAAGGCGAGATTGCAGCTCGCAGAAAGACGGTATATTTATGCGCGCGCTTGCGGACGAAAGGGAGGGAGGGGGCGAGGAGGGAGGAGTGACGACGGGGTCGGCGATCCACTCAGCTGATGCCGGCGCAGGCGCGCGTGCCTCGGTTACCGAGGCCCGCTTGCCTCTGCCTCTGCAATTTCTGCCGTGGTCGGCGCCCCGCGCGCCAATTCGCCCTGACGATCGACGCTGCGATGACACACAGGTGATTCTCTCGGGTATACCGATTTTTCTTATTTTTTCATTCAAAATCCTAATTCATTTGTGGATTATCTTTCATTTATAAGTACGCAGTTCTAGTGAACTTTCATGTTTTTTCTCAGCAAATTAAAGTTGTACAATACATACTGCAATGCGTGTGAAACAGGGTATTAACTAATACTATGTAAAAATAGACAAAAGTTGTAAAAAAACTCTTAATTATAACCAAACAGATATTCATGTTTGCCAGTGGTAAAAAGAACCTAAAAAGGTGTATAATAAAAGATGATGGACAGCGCCGTAATTACTGCATATATTTTGAATTGACAAAAACGCCAATTCATTGCAAGCAGTTGTAAATACGATTGATTTTACTCATGTACTAATTATTGAACTACAGAAATAGTAAAAATATTCACAAACAGTGTAAAATAATACAGGTACAAAAAGAGTACCGGAAAGAAAAATACACGAATGAAAAGAACAATATTTGCAGAAGTTGATATTTTCTTCCAGCCAAGAAGTTATAATTAATTGAAGCGCCGGATGACTTTCGTGAAGGGAAGCTCGTCAGGAGGCCAGGAGGCATGATCTTGAGCGGGTAGTCCCGCATAATGAGAAGCGGGTAAAATCAGCCATGCAGAAGAATAATTGCGGCGCAGCTCACTCGTACGCCCTCGCGGAAATGCCAACTCTCCGCAGAGCAGCGGTGGCGGAGCCGGACGGGCTTTGCAAAATTGCGAGAGGTCAGTGTCGGAAATCGAGAGGGATACGGTGCGGACAGGCGTTAGGGGTGGAGGGGAGGTCGATGGGACGAGAGAGCGAAGCAGAAAGTATAGGGAGAGACGGAGCAGAGGCGCGACACTTCCCCGCGAAGCTTTGATTCGCGGTCAGTTTGCGAGGCGTGGGAGATAAATTCCGCCGGCGAGCTATTGACGCGCGCGACGCAACTTTTTTTCCATCGCCGCCAAGATCGGCCGCAAAGTGGGTCTTTCGAGGTTGCTTTTATTTCCCACTGCTGGAGTTTGTCGAAAACGGGGTCGGGCCGACGGCGACGTCCGTCCGACCTCTAAAAATAGACCGCGATGAGGTATTTTTGTCGACTCAAAGGATACGCGCGCTTGAGCGAATGAACTCCTCCGGAGTGTCGTTTTATAATAACTTTTTAAATGATTGCACGGTCGATGGTACTGAATTTTGTAAGCCCCGCGAGTCTCCACAACTCGGATCTGCGCTCGGGGCTGTTTCGTGTAAACACGGTGTCCCAAAAAAACCCGAACCCCCCGATAATTTTGCAGGGTGCAATCCTATAAAAAAAAGTTAATTAGAAAATTTGTAGGATTTCAAAAAACAAGGTCAAAGACATGGCCACCGCTGAATTCCTTTTTTGAAATCCTGTAACTTTTCTATTTAACATTTTTTTTTATAGGATTTCACCCTGCAAAGTTATCGGGGGGTTCTGTTTGGGACACCGTGTATATAGACTTTGTAGCTATTTACAAATATAGTTCGCCAAAAAAAATAGATCGAAGAGAATTAATTCGATTGGAAATATTTTCTTTGACGTTTTCCGACAATTTTTTTAACGAACTGTTATAGATATTATTAAAATCGCATTTTAGGCTTTCGATCCTTTCGTTAGAATAAGAGTACGCTATTTCGACGTTGAAAATCGACGAGGAGCAACGAAAGAAAGGCCGAAAGAAACGCTCGCAAGTGCAAGAGTGAGAGGGAGAAAGAGACCGAAGGGATAGCAGGATAAAAAAGTAGATGAGAAGCGGCGGGTCAACGTCTCGGCGTATAGGCTATTGACAGGTCAGGCGGCAAACGAATCGGTCGCGCGACTGGCTGCGGAATGCCACGCGGGTCCAAAATATACTGCACCTATGCGCCCGCACAGCGGCAGAAGGTGAGAGTCTTCAAATTGCCAGAGAGCCGCTGATCAGGCATCGGTCCAACTGACTTTATTTATTCTTTCCCCCTTCGCTTTCTTTATCTTCGAAGGGTCAAAGCGGCGCGTAGGAAAAAAACGCGGGCGCAGTTACGACGATGCAATCGGACAACGACGTCGACGAGGAATAAGATGGTCTACCGGTGCTTCACCACCTCCAACTTTTCTACATCGCCTGCGCCATTTTTCTCGAGAGATCGATTTTTCGTCGCACTTTCTTGTAAATGCACTTTTTGATGCGTGGCTCGTTGTTTTTTTTTCTAGATTGAAAATGATATTTCATCGTAATTGGAAAAGTTGGGCAAGCGTACCGCCTTTTTTCCTTATTTTTGTGTCTTTACCCGAAGAAAAAGAGACCGATAATTTTCTTTATTAGTCCCCCAAAGAAGTTTCTTACACCGACTGAAGGAGCAAATTGTGACTCTAAATTCGCCTCTGTATCATTTTTCATCCTTCATTTTTAGAATATAACCGAAAGTTTCTAAACTCTTGTTCAAAGTTATGCTCTAATTTGTAAATTTTCATCATTAACTAACGATGTCATAATAAATGAGGCGAGAGGGGAAAAATAGTAGCGGTGCGTAGAGAAAAAAGAATATGCAAGTATATATGAAAAGTGAAAATAAAAAAAGTAGATTCATCACAACTTGCTGTTTCCTCTGCAAGCTCAATCGGTACCCAGCTCTCGAGCGATTCCTAATAACCGCCGGGAGCTCTTTCCCTTTTCTCTTTTCCTCCAAGATCGACACGCAACGCGGCGCTCTCTGATGCGCGATTGTCTTTTATCGCATAAGAAACAGAACGTGTTTGCTATTCTGGTCGACTTAAGGAGACAGTAGCCGGATAAGTATAGAAGAACGGACCTTTGCCGGCGTTCGAAAATACATTTGAACGCAAGCGAGTGCTTCTCCTACTACTTGCTTTGCCACGCTCGTCGCGAGCATCCATCAATCTTTCCATCTTTTATCTTTTTCCCTTCGCGCCTCCCCGAGGCGTTCGGCTTCCTCTTCCCCCTCTCCCTATCTTGTTTCTCAGCGCGTGGCTGCAAATGATTTTCGATCTACCGGACCCTCCCAGCCTAATGGTGTAGTCTGCGCCAGATGAGGACGATGAGATTTTTCCGCTCGCGTTTGTCTGATTGCCTGCGTTGGTCAAGATTTGGATATATTTCTTCCGCGTTACGAAATAACATTTTGTTGTGGCTATTTTTGGCTTTATAGTTTATAGTTTGTAGTTTAGCTTGGAAAAGTTTTAAATTTGTGCGCCTGCTTTCAGACGAAAGTTTCCTCAAACTCATTAGCGATGTTTAAAAAAAGCCGAGAGATTGGTTTCATTCTAGGGTACAATTTGAAAATTGAAGGATTTTAAGAGAATGCAAAAGTACTCACTTTGTTGCTTGTGCCTCGACTCCATCAGCATCATTTGCTCGTGCTTATGCCAGGCGGCGTCGGTGGTGTCGGTACCGGCGACGATGCCCCTGGTACCGGTGGTCGGCGGCTGCACGCCCCCACGACCCCCACTGCCGGCACTGCCGCCTCCTCCGCCCCCGCCACCCCCGCCGCTACCATATTCCATACTGCCCGTAAGCAGGGAGGCTCTGCCTGCCAAGGCAGCCCTCTGCAACTCACAACGACATGGGGCCCCAAGTGCCCCCGCGTTTTACCTTCCCCCTCCGAGAGCGCCTCCCGATCCCGCTCGTCTTCGTACTTTCGCCTTCCCTGGCTGAGCTGCTCTCCTCCGTCACTCGGTCGCGCACTGTCCTCCCGCACTCGCGCGCCCAGAGTCCGTGCAAGCCTGTCCGCGCGACGCGATTCTCAGCCCGCCGACCTCGTCATTGATCCCCTAGTCCGTGAAGCGGCAGCGGCGCCTGCCTCGTGGACTCCTCTGCCCCGGGCGCTTGCATGCGCGGGCGCTGGCTACTGCCGATCCGCACCCGCGAGCCCGCAGCCGGCGTCAGCTGCGTCGGTGCCCGCAGCCCCCGAGCCGAGCCGTTCTTGCGCCGTTACTGCGACCGACTCTCAACACCGAGCTTCGGCACCACTAGCTTCATTCGCCAAGGTCGTCGATCTCCTCGCTACGCGATCCACCTCATGCTGAACATCTGAAAATTTACAATGTTCTCATTAGCAACCATACTGCAGTCTGTCGTTCGATTCTCATTCATTCGTCATGTACGAAGCCTTATCAATTAACTTAAAAATAATTGTTCATACATTTGTAAAACGAAAGTTACTCGCTACTTGAGTACCTTGACAAATTAATCTAAATCCAAATAGAGGGTATGATAGCCTCGAATGAATAAATATTGAACCTGCACTGCGAATGCCTGGAAAGGGTAGCTCTAACCTCGCAAGGCATGCAGCTATCCAACTGTAACGGTGTTTTAATAAGAGTTAGGCGAAGTGTGTCTTGCAATGTCAGTGGCTCCTGGCTAGGGTATAATAAAAACATTTTTGGCAAGGTTGCCTTACAGCGGCCTGCTTTTAATTCTTACAAAATAACTGTTATAAATAAATTCTTTTTAGACCTACAATTCAATTTGAACGATGTGCGAAGCGATAACCGAATTGTTAACGAAAGTCGAAAAGAAACATTTAACGAAAGAACATTTTCTGTGAACGCTCTGAATGAAGTGTCGAAAAAGGCGGCTTCGGCGTAACTCGCATTAGCTACTTGCAGTAAATTGTGTTGCATTCTTGAGTGTGGGGTCACCGCTCATGAGGGCTACGTCGTGAATTATCCCTGACGATGAGTACCATCATGCTCGCGGCATACGCGGTCATCCGCGCGGCTGCTCCATTAAGCGGTTCTAGAATAAAGTTCGTAACGTACGTGCCGTAAGACCGGGCGGATGCCTTTAAATAGCATTGGGTCAACTTACGGATCAATGCGCGTCGCAAATCTCCTTTCTTTCCTCCCCGGGAGACCGAGCGTTCCTTCGTTTTTTTCCGCCGCGAGCGCGTAAAATGCCCGCTCGTGTTTGTCCTGCTCGAGCGGACGCATTACCGCCGAGTAATAGAGATGCTCGAAAGATGCATTCATTGATTGACGAGCGATTGAGCGCAAGCGCTGCACCAGTAAATAGAACATGATCGCGCAGATTGACTCGCGCTGCGGAAATGAGCAAACTTGTTCCCCGGATTTCACGAAAATACTGTACTAGCTAAATTTTTGCAAGTTAGGTTAGAAAGGTTAGGTAAAATTTCGCAACGGGGGTGGAAGCGGATTATTCGCCTCCCGAGACGTTTTCTACCGAGAAAAGTGTAGGGAGGCAAAAATTCGCTTACATCCCAGTTTCGAACTGCACTTTTCAGCCCGATAGCCTCAAAATCGCGTTTGAAATGTCGATTTTGAGGTTAGAGGGCGGAAAAAGCTATTAAAAAGCCCTGAGTACTGTCATTTCACTCGATTGTCAGGCGTACAAGGAAAATGACTTTCGCGGCGAATTCGTCGAAGAAAAAAAGTCGCACTGCAAACTAGCGAGAGCGATTTACGGGAATTATGCAACTATGCAGTTGCCTCGCGGGAAAAAGCTCTTTGACAGAATGGTCCAGGTAACGGGACAGGGCGAAGATACTTTAAATGCGCGTTCTTGCGTCCTTCCCCAGTCTTGCTTATTTTCCTGCATTTTTAATTTACTTTTACAGCCTTTACATTTATTTATGTTCTTTGTGTCAAAGTCCTCACCGACACTATTCTACGCATCGCTATGTTTCAGTCATTCAATCCATTTAACAGCGTGTGAACATAATGCTTTCTTATTTTAAAAAACTCTGGTTTTAAAAGTGAATGCTAATACGTAATCTTTAAACAATTCTACTACCTATAAAAAATTAAAGTTAGTGGATAAAATTTCATTACTATAAAATATAAAAAGAAAAAACTAAATTTGTAAACGTATGTATGAACAAACATCTTTACTAAGACTAGAATTGTTGCAGAAAAACATTTTATTCTTCTCTTATTTAAAATTAGACATTAACTAAGTATTGCTTATAACAGGTTGCTGACTGCTTTTTGTTTACGTTTAAATAACAATAACTCTTCCCCTGAAGTACTTTGAATATCTACGGTTTGCGTCAAAATCGCAAACCCTCGCGCAGAGCTCGTCGATATTGAAAACGAGTGACTAATGATTATTGACCCCGATGCACCGGCAACACGTCGGCGCGTGGTTTCTTGAAAAAGAAGCCTCTCTTCTCAAGATTGTTCTTTTCTTATCATCTCCTCGCTTTCCAGCATCGCTTCTTCTGCACCTCAAGCTTCGTTATCGCGGACTCGTCAAGGAACAATTTTTTTCTTCGCGAGAGTCTGAGCCTTCAGAGGAGAGGGAATCGCGCTACGACCGCGCCTATTTCTTGGCATTGAAAGTAATGCGCCGACGAGTTATCTTCCCACTTTGACGGGTGTGCGTTAACGATATCGCGCGCCAAGCGCCGATGACGGAATTCTCCAAGTCGAGGTAAAAAGGAGAGCGAAGCAACTCTCGCATGCGAGTGCTCCGACCGAGTAACGGAACGATTGGCCTGGCCATGGGGGAGGGGAACCACTTTTTGCAGGTGGATTAAGACTCCAGTTAATATCGTTTGTAAAGTGTATATTATAATCTGTTCGGATAAATTAACCCAAGATTTTTTACTTCATTCGGACAAATTTAGATGTTGATCAAGTGATTTTTGTTAAAATCAATGCTTTTTAAGTAATATCTTATCTTTTTTTTTAATTTTAAATGCGTTCATATAAGAAAAAAAAAATTTTAAACTAAAATAAATCAAGTAACCAAATGTTTCATATGCAGGTTTATATTTATCTAATCTCTCTGCAAATGTAACATTGACAATGTGCAATTTTACGATCGGATTAAGAAAAAGAAATTTCTCCTTGTATCTTTAAATCGTGCAAAATTAAATGATGTCTAAATGACATCGAATGTTGAGACGAGGCGATGCGGGAGCGCGGGTCCGCGCGTGAAAGAGAAATCGCGAAAAATTCGACGGTGACGGAGTCGGAGGACATTCGAGACCGAGTTTAAAAAAAAAGAGAGAAAAAAGGCGGTGTCGGATCTCACAGAGCGCTCGAAGGGGTCGAGTTGGCGACAATTAGAAACCGCGGCGCGACGCGGTCGCATCTCCCGGAATAACCTCAAACTCGCAGTGTCTAATTACTTCCTCGACGACTCGCCCACGCGCTCTTGGGCCAGCGAGCGCAGCGCGAAAATCAAACGTCGACCGCGTGCTCCCGCCGGCACCTCTTTTCCTCCTCAACTCTCCTCAATGCGCCTTTCTCCGCGACCCGGATAAATAAGTACCCGCATCTTTTATTAGTTTTCGACGGGTTTTTGTATAAACAGAGCCGCGACAACTCGTTCTCGAGTACCTTTTGTGCAGTGTGCAACCGCGCGATTCCTCATTATTTCGGTGAGGGCGAGTGTGAAACACCACTTTTGGCTCGCGAATGAAAAAATAGTGCAAAGGCACAAATATTCAACAATCTTATTGACGTTGTTGCTTAAGCAAATTAAAAAGTAAATGTCTGACATTTGTTTACTTTCTAGAATTACTGAGTTGCTCACCAATTTTTTTTCCATCAAATACAGTCTTTTTGCAAAATGTCTTAAGAATTTCAATCTGATTTTTTTTTATACTTTCTTTAACATGGGCATACAGATAATGGTTAATTTACACAAGATAATAAAAACGCACTCGGTTAAAATATTTTTTTCGTAATTATCGCTCTTGAGGTAACTCCAGAAGAAGATTCTAAAATTTTGGCTTAATTATAAACTCAAGAAAAATTGTGCGACCTGAGAAAGGTTGCACGGAAAGATTGGAGAATAGAACGCGTGACTCGAGCGGGACGCCTGCGCTATCACTAAAAATGGGGAAAGAAAAAATGGAAGAATCGAGGGAAAGAGGAACGACACGCGTTCGGTGATCTTTGACCTGGCTACTGCACGCTCGCGACTCGACGACGAAGCGACACGGACTTCTGATAAAATTCTACGCGAAATTCAGCGCAATTTATTTGCTAATCGACTTGCTGGTTCAGTCGCTCGCGGCAATCAAAGTGCAAGACTTGGTCTTCCCCTGCCCTCGTTTCGCCTTGCTCCTTTTCCTTCTCTCTCTATCTCTCTCGTTCTTTCTCACTCTCTCCCGCTCGCACGCACACGCACGTCCTCCTCGCGTCTCGATCGCCACCTCGTTCTTTCGACTGGTGCACCTCGGCAACATTGCGGATTTCGAGCTAAAAATTTGTATGCCTTGATGTAAAAAGCCAAGCCACCTAGGAGATTCGCCTCCCCCCTCTGCGGTACGTGAGCACACAGGTTCTCCGACCTTTTTACATTATTAAATTGCGCGTTGTTGAGCGAGTTTGATAAGAAGGGATCGACTACTTCGGAGCGTCAACGAGGCGATAAACGAGCGGAATTCCGTGTGTCGTCCATTTAATTCCGTTCCAGCGAGCGAGCAGAGGTAGGCGCTCTCGCACGCACACACGCGCGCGCGCGCACGGCGCACTTGTCGGAGCACAGTCGTCGCAGACGCCGCGGAAATTTCGGAGCGCGACACATGACACTACGAAAACATGGAGTGTGCTCCACTCTCGTTTGTCGCCTCGTTCCACGCATAGTTGACCAGCTAGTCGCGGTATCGCCATAGCGGCACGGCCTATCAGTCGAGAGAATTTTCCTCACCGTCCAAAATCCCAAGTGCATTGACCTTGCAAACGTCGCCAGCCACTGCGTAGCCAGCAATGCTGTAACTCGGGCACGCACACACATGAACGGAGCTCACACACGCGAAATCACACTATCCCGCACCTCGGCACCTCGGCACACTTCATATACACGCAGGCTCGTTGGCTTCGACACGCACCTATCGTCGCGTGAACACGACACACTCGACTACCGCGGAGACAGCTTCCTTTTGAGGTTAGGTTCGATGGCGAATCTGCATCCGCTCGGCTCCATTCTGCCTCCTCCGTCTTCTCCTAACGCGGCGGCTCCCGCCAAGTGCGCCCGAGAACTCAGCTCGCCGCGAGCTGCTTCTCAGTCACCGGAGGTCTCGTCATCGGCCGAATTCGCTGCGAGCACACTGTCCGCTCCGCAACGCGCCCTCGCTGCTTCCTTTCCTCGCCGCCACTCTAACGCTTCCTTCTCCTCGTGCGCCGCTCTTCCCCGTCAACCAGCTGTCCTGAGACGCGGCAAGGCGGAGGCCGAGACAGAGCTGAAAGATCGACGGAGCGTTACGCGTTCAACGATCACCCACGCACACGTTTTCTCGCAACGACTCCTTCGGAACAGCACGCCCATTATTTCGTGCCTCACGGCGCGGCGACAACGACAGTAGCAGCGCGCGTGCGAGAAAACGCACACACGAATCGCCCCAGCAGGCTGCTGTGCTCTTGTGCTGCTGCTGCTGCTGCTGCTGCTCGCGGGCTGCGCGCAGTGGCGGCGACGACGATAGCGGCGGCGGTGGCGGCGGCGGCGCTCCGTGCCGCCGTCCGTCTCTCTCTTTCGCCGCCTGCCTCCCTCTCGCTCGCTCGCGACGCGAGAGCCACTCGACCGTTGAGATTCCTAACCTCAAAGCTTCCGTCCGCTCTCGCTCCCTCTCACTCGCACTCGCACTCGCTCGCACCCACTCGGGGTAGGCCAGGGGCTCGCGGTTCGCCGTCGAGCCCGCGGCCCCTACTCACCTTTGGACGTGGCCGAGACGCCGCCCCGCGAGGATTCTCCGGCCGTCGACGCGCCAGCTGCCGATGCCACTGCTCCCTCTCGCCGTCCTCACGAGTCGCGAGGAACGCGCAAGGCACACACGCACACACTCGCGGGTCACACGCGGCCGCGCTGCCGAGCAGGCCGAGGGAAGTGCAGCTGCGCCTCGCCTCGGTGCCCGTACTCAGCCTCGTGCTGCAGGAGGCGCGGAAGCAGGAAGAGAGCTGCTGCTCCTCGCGGCACCCCTCTCTCGCGCCCTCGCGCGCGCACTCTCCCGCGGCAGACTTGCCGCTCGCGCGCGCAGCAACAACGCACAAACTCCGGAGCGAGCGAGAGAGAGGGACTCTCCCAGTTCCGCGCGTTTTCACACGTACAGAGGGTCGCGCACTAGTCGCGCGCCCGCGCCGTGCGACGGGAAGTCGGGAGTTCAGGACGCACGGACGCACGTTACACACACGCGCGCCAGGGGACGCACACTGCCGTCGGGGGAGCCGTCGCGGAGGCGCGCGCGCGCTCGCTCGCTCTCTCTCCTTCTCTCCCTTGCGAGTCGACACGTCACTAATACACGGACAGTCGAGCGGGGCGCCCCGTGCCTGCCGCCTTCTTTCTCCTTCCTTCCTCCTTCTCTCTTCTCTCTTCTCCTTCGCAACAACGACAATTGCACAAATTTCAGTGCCGCACTGTCGCCGCACTCTGCAGAGCTCCGCATACGAGTTCAATGCGTCGTTGGGAAGGCTGATTCGCAATCTTTGCAGTCAGTAGCCTGGGAGGTTTTGCGAGCTGTCACCTGATGATGAGCGGCTCTTCGGTCTACCTGCGTCTCGGGGGCGAGAAAATTCGAACTCGACACCATGCAGACACTGCTGTGGACTTTTGGAGCCCGGGCTCCTCGTCATCGGGGTACAAGTTTCGGAGCTGTTGCTCCCTTTGCTGCGTCGACCCCGACGCTGTCGCGGTGTACGGCGCGCCGTGAGCGCGCGCGCGCGTTTTCCTTATGATCTCTCTCTCTCTCTCTCTCTCTCTCTCTCTCTCTCTCTCTCTCTCCTCTCTCTCTCTCTCGGGCACTCAACGACCGACCGTCACGTGGCCCGCCCGCGCTCCTGCGGATGGTGCGTTCTTGCCTCGCCGGGTCTGCAGCGAACAACGCGAGGGCGTCCTCGGAAAGGACGCTGCTCCGCTTACGGTTTCCGCGGGAAGGAAAGCCCCGAGGCTCAGGAGCTTCGACTCGAAGCGTGCTTGACGTGCGGACGCTTTCACGCCCCCGCGACCGCTCCACAATGAACTCGTCCGGCGGAGAACGGTGTACGGTGTACGCAGGGTCGAAGCATCGCGGCAAAATAATAACAAACGCATTCCGCGAGGTATGCGTTACCGCCAGCTGCCGGATCTGAAGCTCTCTCGTGCATCTACATGATGCCCTTCCTTGCGACGATTAGCGTCTTAGCAACGCCCTGAACAGCTCTCCGTATATCATCCCTTACGCGCTGGGCGAAATTGATCACCATATTTTGGAGTCGCGTGTCCACATCGTGCGTCCGAGTGCGTTCACCTCGGCCTTCAACCTTGTTTATGTATATTGCGTCTTTAAAAAATCTCATTGAGGTCCCCTGTCACCTATACTTATCCTGAAATACTGTTTTTTCGAGCATTCATATTAAAATATAAAGTTAATTCATTGCAATAATAAAAATAGATCAAAATATCGAAAGTATGTGCCCTTAGTACCGAGAGAAACGCTTACAAATATATTTAAAAAAATTGAAAGCTATTAAGAAACAATACAAAATATTGTATAGCAATTATTGATGCAAAGTGCAGCTTTATGCGATTAGCGAGTCCCATTTTTCGGCCTTTGACTTTAATGTATTAATAATTTGGAGCAATTGGAATTTGTATATACTTTAAAAGTATACACGAATGTCAGTCGAAGCTTTTCGAACTATATATTAGCGTTAGCGGCGGAATTACCCGTAAGCTGCCGCGGAATCATATTAGAATGATTTCCGCTCTTCAATACTCATTAATACTTATTTCAATATTAACCTCGCCTCGGTTTTCGAGGTGAGCGTCGGCGACACGGACGCTGGAACGTGGTTTCGCCGTTGCGGCTGGTTGTGACTGAATTATGACCTCTTATGACTGAATTTTTTTTGCGAGTTGGATACCATGCTCAAGTACTGTATGTACATCAATTAATTTTAGAAATTGAATTTTCTTAATTGATTTCAATGAGATAAATGCTATTATTTGCATACAGAACAATTTTTTTTATTAAATTATAAGCTTAAATTAAAATTATAAATTGAAATCGTAAATATAATTGATTTTAGAAACATAATTTATAAATGAAGAACTAATTCAATTTTAAATTAATATAATTAATTATCAATGATACATGGGATAAAATATATGAAAGGATAACAATAAATTGAACATGTTATTTTAATTTTTTTAATTTTTTAATTATAGATAATGTGAAAGATTTATACAGTTTTATACAAAAACAAAAAAATTTAATTCGTAAAATTAAATATATTTCATATTTTTCGTTACAGGAGTGATTATAAAGTCACTAATCATGATGACTATCATGGATGATGATAAAAAAAACTTACTTCAAATAAAATGATAAACTTAAATTGATAATAAAGAATAATGGAATTATACTAAGTATGACTGAAAAAGGTAAGTATTTATTTATATAGAACCTTTGGCTTCTCCTCGTTTAAAAACGAGTCAAGTGATTATATGCACTGGTACATATATACGTTTTATTTAATATAAAAAAAAATAGGAAAAAAACTTGAGTAATCTTCGTGTACAATGATATACTGCGTATTCATACGTGTAAGAACTTTTGAAATCCTGCACATGAAAGATTTAAAAGTTCTATGTACATTAGTACAGGACTTGTTTGCTGCTTCTAAAAGAAAATCACTTTAAAAAAATTGTTGAAAGTACCGTGCAACAGTACTAACCGTTAAATGGTTACGTGCTTTAACCAAAGGTAAAAAAAGGATACTTGCTAAAGCACTAAGCTACATACTGAAAGGGTGTAACATTTTAGAATTTGTTACGGAAAGCTCCTAGTCTACCTCGGAATGATCGATTAGCTACACTGCCTCTAATAGACATAGCCGCTCCGCCTCTCGCGTTGTTGTAGACGTTGCTGTTGGCCCAAGTAGGTTGACGCACGTTGTCGAATTTTCCGCGTTCCTCGATGATCTCGAGCTCCTCGGGGTCGTCGTTCATCCTTACTGGACTGACGCCGCCTCCCCGCGCCATGTCGTTCCTACCACGATCCAACAGGTCCATATTTCTGTTGAAGTTACCGGAAAAGTTTTTGCGCAGGTCGTACTCGTCCAACGAGTCCCTGCCACGCGAGTAGTCGTCGAGCGGTTCACGCATTCGCGTTGGGAAGTCGTCTATACCTCTCGAGCCCATGTCCATCATTCCGCCCCTTGAATTCATCATGCGATCTCTCATCATGTCCATGTCCCTCATTTCCACATCCCGATCCCTCATGTCCATTTCTCTGTTATCCATCATGCGATCTCGTTCGCTCATCATGTGCTCGCGAAATTCGATTCCCCGGTCCAAATCGCGGTCCAATCCGCGGTCCAATCCGCGCTCGATACCATGATCCATTCCACGATCTATGCCACGGTCCATTCCGCGATCGATACCGCGATCGATACCGCGATCGATTCCACGCTCCATGCCACCGCCAATGACCCCGCCGCTGCTGGAGCCACTCCGATCTCTATTCATGCCGTCAATACCGGATGGGCGGATATCGCTCATCGGACCTTGCCGATTCGGGGAGTAGCCCCTCGACCAAGAGATCATCGGTCGCTCGCGCGAGTTGCTTCTTAGGCTCCACCGTAAGTCCTCGTTATCTCGCAGCTTAGATGCGTGGTCGTAGGTTTCCCGCATGCTCCAGTCCAACCTGTCGGCTAGAAGCCTGCGCGAAGGCTCCTCTACCGGTGGCCCTTGCCTCGGTCGATCTTCCTTGGGCGGCATTAAGTCTTCCGGCTCTACCTGCATGCCGAACTCGCTCGTCGTCAGCTCCGTTTGCACGGAAGTGCTCTCCCTCGTCGCCTCGTCCGTTTGGCAGATCTTCTGGTGGGTGACGACCCGCTTGCGCTGCTGCACCGGCTGTTGTTGCTGCTGCGCTAGCTGGTCCATCTCCTCGTCCCAGTGGATCTCCGTCCGGCCCTTCCGCAGCAACACCGAGTTCGACGTCACCTCCCTTGCCTCCTTGTTGTCCAGCTTTTTGGCCGGATCAAAGAAGAAGCGGCCTTTCATTTTGAGGCGTGGGTCCTCCGTCGGCAGACTGCGCAGCGCTCGCTCGCAATGGCGAATGATCTCCGGGCGAAAGCCTGTCGTCGACAGATCAGAACATTACACGATTCTTTACAATCAATTTTACACTTTGTATTCACAGTCACATGCTAAACAGTTGAATGGATGTAAACATTTACTCACCTTTAAACGTCGGTGCTGAACTGGCTGAATCTAAAGAGCAAAAAAGAGATTAGTGATAAGAAGTCTTGTCTTACTTTTAATCAAAGGGAACTTAGGTGTTACAATTTTATTTTTTGATAGAAGAAACTTATATTCTACAAATTCTAATGTCATAATAAAACAAGTCACATGTTTGTCCTCACGAAAAGAGAGTTGGAATGCGTTCGCACTTTTTGTCGATACTGATGCTTCCAAGAGGCTGGACAAGCTGGTCTTTTGATTCTGCTGGAAAAGCGAAGAAATTTCTTATAAATAAAAGGCAATAGGATAAACCGTTGAGGGCAAACCATAAGTATAAAGATCGAACGAGTAAGTAAACAGTCAGCGAGCGACGCATACAAGATACATGATAAAAGTCATTTACTTTGAAGTCCGATATAATTGGCGGCTCTGGGGTCTTCATCCGCTCGTCGGGACCAGATGTATTGGGCGAGTACTTGGGTCCAGGTACAGTGGCTGGCTGCAGCGGCTGCATGGGTGCTCCCACGGGTCCCGGGAACATCATGGTTCCCTGGACCGGCGCGGGCACGGGCTGTGGCGAAAGGGATCGCATGGGGTGAGGGGCACCCATCGGATTGACCTGACCGTACGGATAGGGTCCAGAGTACTCCTGTGGCGGCAGGCCTCGGTTTATTGGATCGTAACCTCCGGGCGGCGGTCCAGCCTCGTAATTCATGAACGGCGGTCCACCGGACGGCAGACCTCCAGAATGCATCATCGGCATGCCGCCCATGTCCATGCCCCCCGGTGGGCCAGCTGGCATCATACCTTGAGGCATTCCTGGCGGCGCTCCCGGTGGTCCTCCCATCATTCGCGGATCTATCGGCATGCCTGGCGGTGGTCCGCCAGCAGGTGGCATGTAGCCAGGCACTCCCGATCCCATGACCCCCATAGGAGGCATTGACTGACCCATCGGCGGCATACCGTTCTCCGGGCGCAGTGCGTCGTTTTGGAACTGACGAGCAAGCTCGTTGATGAAAGGTGAGCGCCTCCTGCCGCGGCTTGGCGACCTGAGGAGAGGACTGCGTGACAGCGATCGACGTCTCCGCTCAAAGGGAGATCTGCTGGATCGCCGCCGACGCTCCAAACTGCGGCTCCGGTGTCTGTCGAGGCTACGCCGATCGCGGGATCGGCTTCTTCGGCTCCCATACACCCCGCCTTGACTGATAAAGCACTAAGTTATTAAACAACATTTACACGCGCAAATATCATTTCTTAGAATAAATAAATCATTATATCGAGTACTGCTCAAAAGTGTGCAAGAGCGACGTTTTTTTACGTCTTTACTTTTCGTCATGATTTCTCAAAGGTTACGTTCAGATGGAAAAGCTCGAATCTTAGTGCAAGCAGCTTTTGAACAGTATCATTAAAAATTATGCAAGTTTACCGGTCTCGCAATCGCCTTCTTGAAGCCTCCCTTCTTTCTTCACTGTTTTCCCTGTCATAGCTTCTGCGACGTCGGTCGTCAGGACTTAAACGAATTGGACTCCTTCTTCTTCTTCTTTCAGGACTGAAAACAAGTGGACTCCTGCGACGGTCTAGTGAGCGACTTCTGCGTCGATCATTAGATGACCTTATGGGGCTCCTACGTATAGGACTCCGACGAGCAGGACTGAATCTTCTATAGCCAAGTCTATTGCGTACTGGACTGCGCCTTCTGTCTCGACTGTTTCTTTTGGCTTTGTTTGCATCTTCTGGCTGTTGTTGATTTTTGTCTACTATAATTTGAATGGCTTCTTCTTCAGTTCCCGGTGGAACTACATCATTTGAATCAAGTAGAGTTTTGATGGCCTTTTCTTTTTCAGCCAGCATCTTAGTATCGTTATCCTTTTTTGTACGCAATTTGTCCTGCTCTATGTCCTTACTGCTCTTGGAGGGATCTCGACGATTTCTTTTGTCACCACTGCGAGATCTTCTTCTGTCACCACTGCCAGTTCGTTTTCGATCACCGCTTCGTGTTCTTCGTCTGTCACCACTGCGTGATCTCCTTCTACCTCGATTTCGATCACGATCTCGATCTCGTTCTCTATCTCGTTCTCTATCTCGTTCTCTGTCTCTGTCTCGTTCCCTATAATTAAGCTCAGCTTGTTTCATTTTCAAATAATTACAACAGAATTTATAAAAACTCATATTTATTAAAACTTTAACACAAGAACTAAATCCATATAATTGACAATTTGTGACAGTTATTTGAAACTGCAAACAGACAGTTTGAATGTAGAACTTGTAAAAAAAGCTGTACCACAATATTTTTTACCCTTTGTACCAATTAATTTATTAGTTCTTCTAAATAGAATAGTACACAAATTTTAAACAAAATTATAATTGTATATATTTTAAAAATGTAGAAATATTTAAACCAAATATTTCAACTGATACAAGAAATGTACATTAAATCATCAAAAAGAAGTTCAACGTAAAACATTTTTCAAATTGGTCTAATGGATATTCTTTTTTAAAAAATTGAAAACATTGTACAATAATTATAAAAAACGATATGCTTAAGTGTCTATAGACATATTAATTATAATGGATTACAGTGCAATAACCAGTTGCTTATCATAAAAAGTTAAATATTGTTCATCTCTTGATTCAATACAATTAATTTATGAACTATGAATTGTTTTAACAGACTGATAATAAAGTAATTTTAAACTCACAAAATACTTTATATGAGTTAAAATAAAAAATATGTACATTATTTCTTTGAACATATCTAAATACAAAAAGGTTTTCAGGTCAACTGCATTGCTTTATATCAGTTATATAATTTTAGTTGTACAATAAATTTTCATTTTTTTCTATGTACAATAAAAATTTATTCTATTTTAAACTAATAGTAGTCAGCCTCTGGTACCTTGAAGATTTTTCCTTTCCAGCAGTACGATCCCAGCTCCTACGTCTTGGTCGGTCTTTTTCCTCTTCATCCCATGCATCCACCACATCCAATCCTATATAGTCCTCTTCATTTAAGTTCGTTTGGATTTCCTCCTCTTGTCCTCCCTTTTCATTTTGTTCTTGACGCTCTTCATTGTTAATGTGCGAATTTTCATTTTTTTTTGAAGCTTCGTTGGTGCCGTTGTTTTCACTAACTTCAGTCATTTTGGATGAAATTAAAAGTCGTCGTTATGATGAATTATGAGTAGGCTATGCGAAATAACGTAAAATGTTCGCGATCAAAGATGTAAAACATGAAAAAAAAAAAGCCATTCACAAGAGTAGAAAGGCAAAGCGTTCTTTTTCCCTATCCGTACCGAATACTACGCTGAAAATTGCATGTACCCTAACTTACGTTGCATTAATTACGAACTACCACTTGTTTACGAATAATAAATATGGACAAGTGCTTCCTTTTTTTACTCTTCCTCCCGAATTTCTATTAAACCGTACTTCCGAGGTTGAACTCGTGAATTTCCTTCTGAAAGGACAAAACGTGCTCCAAACTGCATCGCAGCTTCACTCCGCCATGTTTTGCTCTTTCGGCTTTCCTGAGGAGAAGAACGTAAGCCGTGAGCCGTGAGCCGTGAGACGACAGAGACGCGAATCGCAACGGCGCCCGAGTCCAGTTCCAATTTCCCATTTCCCAAGCCCGACGCGACGAATTGGCGTCTGGCGAATGGCGATGGTGATCACAGTAGTGTTGCGCTTGCGCACTGCTTTTGTGTAGAGGTCGCACATTGTTAATTCTCTTAATCTCCTTATTCAAAATTACTTGATCATCATTTAAAATAAATCCTTAATTATATCATGTATAATTTCTTCTATTTTCATAAAAATAAGTAACAATTACAGATTACTTTTAATACCAAGGTTATAAGGTTATTGCTTTTGTAATGATCAATGTATCTGTATAGCAAAGAACATTATAGCTGTAATATCTTTCGTAAAGGCAATTTTTCATGTGTAAATAAAAGTAGAAAACTCTAGAAATAAAATATTAATCATTATATTTCTTAAGAAAAATTTATTACATAAATGTCGAATAAAAATATGTAACCTCATATTTAATTTATAAGATTATGTCTAACCTGATCTTCATAAATCATTGCATTCGATGCAGATAAATACATTTTTTCAACTTCAGTAAATTATAAAAATACAATTTTAGTATTGAAAATAATTATGCAAAGCCAACACACAAAAAGTAGAAATCAGCATGTTAAAATATTACATTATATAAAACAATTTTTTAAATTGTATAAATATGTACTATCTATTTATCTATCTATGTCTATGTTTACAAGTAAAAACTGGATATATTTTTGTACAATTACATAAAAATTATTTGAAAATGTTTCACTTTTTTTACAATCTTGAATTCATTAAATTTTATTAAGTCTGAATTAGGTACCTTACTGTATTTAAAAATGTATTTACACTGAAATAGACTATGTTTTACATACTGTTGATTTTGTTTTAAACTGCTGAATATGAATTAACGTTTTATTGACAACGTATGGTAATTTACTTTTTATAAAAGCTGTAAGTTCTGAAAACGTCTGTCCTGAACAATTGTTATTAGATAATGAAAAAATGAGGTGAGGATTATCAAATTTTTTATGTATTTCACAACTAAAATCGATTTTTGTTTTGACTAGCCTATTTTTTGAACTTAATTCTTCATAAAGTTTCTGTGTAGTGAGTCCTTCCTTTTCAAGTAAACTTAAACTTGGATCAAAGACATTTCCTTTACCTTTTCGATCCCTCCAAAAACAATAATTACCAATGCAATGTGCAACAACTTTTTTTTCATCCTTGGAGTGAACATCTGATTCTGAGTCAGTTTTTTGTTGCTTAAGTTCTCGCACAACTTCCTTAAATTGAACTTCCAATTGAAGTACTTTTTCAAAAAATTGTTTCGCTAAGTCTATTACTAAGTTAGACCAATTTTCAGTCATATATACTTTTTTATCCGCAATATCATTCTGTGTTTCAAAATCTGGAGGAAGTCCAACCTTTAGTAAATTTTGAGCAAATAAAGAGAATTTAACTTCATGATCACTGATTTTAACTTCCGTAATTGATTCAAAAATTAGAGGAAGTAAATCATTGTAGTTATTTTTTTCTGCATTTATACTTGCTCTACTGGCTGCAGTACAATATTTTTGAAAATTATCACAATATTTATTTGTAATATTTGCTGTAACATTATGGTTCAGTTCATTAGGGTCTTGAATGCACATTGGCTTGTTTATAGAAAAAGGTATTGCATTTGCTTTAGTTTTTAAATAATCTTTATATCTGTTCATACTTTCTGGTAACATTTCTGGTTCATTAAATAATTCTTTACTGATTGAAACACCATCAATAGGACATATAGCATTCAACTTGAAATCATAAGTTGAGTAAAAATTAAAAAATCCTTGAAGAATTTCTGGAATACTTTTCTTCTTACTCTGACTATCATTTTGTTTTTCATATATTTCTGTCTTGCAAAAATTAACTTCCCACCCTTCAACTATTTCAGGTGCACATCTTTTTTTCAATTCTATTATAGGAGGTACAAGTTTTAGAGCTGGCTGTTGAAGATAAAATATAAATAACAATGACAATGCATATTTTGACATTTTTTCACCACATCTTAGTTCATAGTTTGATAACCAGTACTTTATAACCATCATAGCTGGTTTGAATTGTGGGTCAATAGAAAAATAAAATTTTATTAGTTGACTGTTATGTACAGCCAAACTATTTTTGAAAGAAATATCACAGGATATCTCTGTTGGAATAAAAGTAAATTTGATGATTGGAGTTTTTGCTTTTGGAATAGGAACAATTTTTGAAAACAGTGCTGGTCTGCCGTAGAGAATTCTTTTTACTTCTGCAAATAGTATATTTGTAGTTATAGAATTTCGTGGATTATGGGGACTATTTTCTTGTACAATTTGAAAACCTAAACGTTAAATGTACATAAATGATATTTATGTTGATAAATATTTAATAAATATGCATTTTTATTTTAAAATTACTTACCAGTATCAACATAAATATCTAAGTCACAATGTTTAAATCCTAATCCAGGAACTGTTGAACCAAATCTGTGTGTTTTACACTGAGGATAAACATTTTTAAATATGTCTGCTAGTGTTCTACACGTAGGCTCATAATATTTTTCAATTTCAGCATCACTAATAGAAACTCTATCAAGAAACACTTGCAGTTGCTCATCAAATGTTGATACAACTTCAAAGATTGATTTTACATTATCATAAACTAAATCTTGTGTGTTATTGATAGTGTCTGGTATATTCTTAGAGTCTTTTTTAGGTAATACTAAAAAAGTATAAAATGTTAAATAACTTTTATAAAAGAAAACTCATAAAATAACGTACTTGGCAGCCTATTATCGCGAATAATTCTGGGTTGGATATTTAATTTTAATCCATTGTAATAGACTGGCTTTGATAATAACAATTGAACAGGTTGTCTTAAAAATGTATAAAAACTACATTAATAAAATTCATGATTTGTTTTTGCTCAATTAATAAAATATGGATAACTTACTTATTTTGATATTCAAGAATCAGATGATTAGGTCCAAATCGATAATTTTCAATTACACCAAACTGAGCAAAAAATTGTACAAGCTTAGATGACGTTAGAAAATAAGGAATACGTGAAACAAAAATTGATCTTTGTTTTTTTGATTGCATCTCTTGCACTATTTGAGCATTTTTTATATGCTGCTTTCCTTGTAAATGGGAATTAAAAGAATATTCATCTTGGAATTCGCGTTTGCAAATTTCACACCTTTTCGTCATTTTTTTGAAATTTATTAAATTCTGTAAAACAATTGAAAGACCTAAAATATTGAAAATGATTAGTATTGTATTTTTTATGATTGAAATAACAGATTGAAATACAGACTTTTAATCGGTAAATAGGTATGTTATTATCTTGCCTCTGTATGGTCTATAAAATCTGACCACTTCTGTTAACAACTTTCAAAAAATACTTTGGTTCAATATAACCATTTATATTTCCAGGAGATAATATGACATCATTTTTCGATTCATAAAACATCAATCCATCATTTTTTGCTTTACAAAAGTTAATATAAATAAATATTTCGGCATTCTTTCTTAATCCGCAGATAAAATTTAATCCTTTAGCAAAGTGTATATGATTTCTTTTCATTCGAGATAGTCCTTCAGTTTTGATTTTTTCAAAACACGTCAAATAAGTCCCATGTATGATGTCAAAGGAAACATCAATCAAAAGTTTCAAACTTAAAGAATCAATTTGGATTATGCTATGTCCCTGATTAGCTTTAATCATCAAAACATTATCAATATTATTTAATGTAAAACGCTTCTTGTCATTATTTCTGACAATTTGTTTAATGTCATCTAATGTACATCCAGGAATTTCTTTCAAAACTTCTTGAATATTAACAAATCCATCAGATCTAATATTTAAACCTTTATCCAAAGCTCCATGTCTTAATAGGTAACAGAGCTTTTTACTGATTCTTTTATCATATTCATTGTTGTCCTAAAATATAAAAACAATTGAAAATATAAAAGCTGAAGAACACATGTAAACAGTATATCAAACAAAATTTAACATTAAGTTTTTTTAGTAGATGGATTAAATAATTTTTTTTTTTTTCCTTTTTTTATTGTAGCAATTGAAACCTTTGCAAGTTTATATCTATTCAATACAGATATTTTATGTTTTTCCATAAAAAGTAATAAAATATCTTTATTTATCTACCTTGATAAAAAATATGTAAAAATATGTAGTGTTTATTACATACATACCTACTAAGACTACATGTGTGTATTAAAAATGATCTGTAAAATAATTACCTTCGAAAACATAAAATTTTTATATATGACAGATGAGTTTTTTAAAAATGAATAAAAAAGCTTTTATTCTAAAATATGTATGCTTTAAGTTGGAAAATGCAACGTAATGAAAACCAACACGGCAACATCACTTTTTAATCGTGGATGAAGCGTAGTTACTTAGAGAAATTAGGTTATGTTATTCGTTAGTGGCGCCATTCATGAAGAGAAAATATATAGAGAGATGGCAAAGAAGTGGAAAGAGAAAACAGCTGAGAATTTCGGAGCTTAAAACACTCTGTAAAAGCTCTTTTATTAGATGAGAAATATAGATAATAAATAACAGTTGGACAATTTTTTCATTACAAATTTTATTATGAATTTAGCTTTAACATTTTTAGATTTGATAACATTTTCATCTTAAAGATTATGAGGTTATGCGAAATGGCACCTTATTTTTCATGAAAAATTTCTATTTTTTTTCAATATCTATATCATTTCTATCAAAATGATTGACATCACAGCAAAGTTATTGAATGGCTCTACTTTTTTTACTAGTGAAGTTATCGAATGCATGATTACATTTAGTTGTCCAGTCAACCCAGTTCTTGAAAAGGCTCAGAGTAACAGGTTGGTTTTCTAAATATTTTTTATTTTAATCAATTTTCACAGTATCTTATTCATTATTTTTCCAGTGATCTGCATGAAAGTCTTGCATGGGCTAGTGCACAAATTCATTGTCAATGTGCTGTAAATGAAAAACTGATTATTGGGGAAAAGTTAAAATTAGATTCTAAGCCTTCTGTTTCTAATACTGGTAAGTTTGAAATGTAAAAAGAATATTTTTATATTATTGAATTTAAATTTTTTTAACTTCTTAATTTAACTTTCTTATTTTTTTGATTACAGATACTTCTTTTGCGCCAATTTCACAAGAAAAAGGATATGCAATTGTAAATACCACGCCTAAAATTTTATTTTGTGATTTGAAACTTTTACCTGGAGAAAGTAAATCTTGTAAGTTTTATATTTACATTATTCTAAAGTTATCAATTTGATTTTTTAATGTCTGTATTTTATTAGTTACTTACAAAGAAACTATTCCCAATAATTCACCTCCTTCATACCGCGGACAAGCTGTAAAATATACATACAAGATAACTATTGGTGCTCAGCGTGTCAATTCACCAACTAAACTGTTGAAAATACCTTTTCGAGTTTTATCTTTAAAAGGTTAGTTTCTATTGCCAAGTTAATACTTTCTGTTTTTTGTTAAAATAAGTTTAATAAGGAAATATTATCAATAAATAATTATTTTGCCTTTATAGAATTGCCTGAAGGTGCTGCTTGTAATGATAGTGTTGAGTTAACTCCAAATAATCCATTTTTGGAAACTCAAAAGGAAACACCTTTGGAAATAGCATTGCAGACGCTTCAAGTAATTTAAAATTTTATTTAAAGATATAATAAAATTATTTTAATTATTATTAATTCATCATACATTTATTTTGACAGAGTATAACAGCAAGAAGAAGTCCAAATTTTTATAACATTACAAATGCACGAGGTAGAGTTGTAAGATTTTGTCTTTTCAAACATTCCTATAAACTTGGTGAAGACATTGTTGGAACTTTTGATTTTTCAAATGCAACCGTTTCATGCACTCAAATTTCTGTGACTCTGCAGTCTGAAGAACATGTAGCTGAAGACTACAGAAAGGGCAAATCTACGCCTACTCTAAACAGTTACAATAAGCATCACGAAACTGTCATTGGTTATTTATACACACATTTAATGCTACCAATACCTTTTCATATTACACCAGATTTTACCACAGATTTGGTGATATTAAAGTGGAGGCTTCACTTTGAATTTGTAACTGCAGTGAAGCCAATAGAATTCCCAAATGAAGAAACTGTTGAGTGGCATGCTCCAACCTCTGTAGAGGTTGAAACCATGGTTTGGGATTTGCCTGTACATATTTATCCAACAACAGTCCCTCCCAATATTACTCCAGTCGTTCAAAATAGTATTGTTATTTAATACAAGGTTGTTAAAATTTTTCTATTTGTACATAGAAACTTTTGTAACTTATTAATTGAGAAAATCTAAAGCAATATCTGTACATATATTTTTATAAGCTAAAGCTGCAACACGATGTTATACATTGTTTTATAAAAAGAAATGAAAATGAAATTTTTGAGAATAAGAATTTACACGTTCTTTCTACACGTTTACAGTATTGATCATTATTACAAAGACCAATTTGCCTAAAGATAGTTATTTAAGATAGTGACTAAATGCGAGAATGCTATTTTAAAGTACGTTAGAAGTTGAAATAATTTTTATTGGTATACACTAAAATGTACATGGTTTTTTTAAAAAAAATTAACAATTAGTCTTAAAATAATGCCAATTTGTTAAAGGACTTTATTATATAAATACAACGTAAGTTCTACTAAATGTTCCCTTTTCATTTTGCCTTTTTTCATATTTACAACGATGTAAGAAGAAAAAGAATAGTAGTTTTCGATACTAGTGCGTCAGATGTGATTTTTGGACGAGTGTGAGTTTAGCGCCCGAGCGAAGCGAGGGTGATCAGTCACACGAGTCCGAAAATCACTTCTGACACGAGTATCGAACACTACTTTATGCAACGATGTCGTAAAGTGCTGATTTAGCACAGTAAAAATTGCGCACTAGTGCGTGAAGCAGTGCTTTACGCACAGAGTTGCATAAAGGTATATAAGGTATATTATTGAAAAATTGGCAAGTTTTAAAATTTGCTAAAACAATCCTACGAGTAAACTTGCGAAATATTAAAACATGTAATATATTTTGGTCGTAAAGAAGAATTAGCCGGAGGTAAAAACTAAAAAAGGGGATTCGGGCGCGTGCTCGAATATCCAGCAGTCCTCGCAAATCCAGCAGCGTAAGCGCCGCGATCTGCGATAGTCGCTCGCGAGTGCGGGCCTACGGGCGCGCGTTGTACGCGTGCTGCTGCTGCTCGGGCTCGATGCCGAAGAGGGTCCTTGGGTGCGGCGGCGGCATGGGCGGCGGTATGGGCGGCAGCTCGAACGCCGAGTGGTAGTCGTAGCGGTAGTAAGCGTACGCGTCCCACCGCGGCGGGCGCTCGTATGGTCCGGCGGCAAAGTAGGCCGGCGGGGGCGGTGGGTGCAGCGCGCTCGCCGCGCCCGTCGGCTGCCTCTCGGCTGCGGCGCTCGTCGCGCCGTACCCGTACTGCGGCTCCAGCAGGCTCTGCAGGTGCCTGATGTAGGTGATCGCGTGCCGCAGCGACTCGATCTTCGAGAGCTTCTTCCCCGGCGGCTTGCAGATCGGCAGCTTCGAGCGCAGCAGCTCGAACGCGCGGTTCATGTCGCGCATCCGCGTGCGCTCGCGGTCGCACGCTGACTTTTTGTAATCTGAAACAAATTGCTAAATTATTACCACTAATACTGAACGTTACATTCGTACATTCACATAAGCTCTCCACGGAGGCACCTCAATGTCTGCCATGACGCGTCTTTTACTACTTAGGGCCTACATTTAATGGCAACAAGGATTTGTAAGAATCCAAGAAAAATTGCTAAGCCGCTCAGCGAAAAAGAAGAAAAACGTAAACAAAGATGTAATTGACAAACCTTATGGGAAAATAAAAAATTGTAAATTTTTTCTAAATTATCAAGTAACAATCTGTCGCGATTATGTGCTGCTTTACAAGTAATTACTTTATTATTTGATGCAACCATGAATAAGCAACACCTAAAAAGCCGAAAAGGTTAGTACCTTTTTATTTTTGCTTTTATGAAAAAAATAACTTGTTTTACAACATTTAAACGAAGGAAGTGGAAATAATAGTGCTTAATTGATATAGCGGTGATAAAGAGTTGAATAAATTATGCTAGAAATAGGGTTTGTAAATTAAGTGGCATTAACCTAGTATGCGCAAACGAGAGAGTTGGTATTGTACGACATTGAATGAAAGGGATAAACGAGAACGTCCTTTTTTCGAAATGCCAGCAATTTTGAGTTGCATAAGCACAAGAGCAAAGAATGTCGGCGAAAATCCCTAAAGATAAGACACGAAGCTTTAACTCGTCCATTCGATAACGACCGAAGGTACGGCGCTGAACGACATCCAGTACTTCCGCTCGCCCCCGTGTTTCACCCGCAAGACGATGCTGTGCCGTCGGGTGATCGGAGGAGACGGGTCGTACCACCGACGCGAGCGGCTCGCCGCGAGTCAGCCCTCGGTGGAGCTGGCCACGGTGTGCTGCGAGGAGCTCTCGCCCCCCAGGACGCCGAGGCGCGACTGCCACACCCAGGTGGCCCGGCAGCCGTCGTGGCCGCCGCCGGCCCCGCCTGCCGCCCGGCCCCGGTCCCCGGAGCCCTCGCTCCCCCCGGCGCCGACGCCCGTACCCTCGGCGGCCTCGCTGCGCCTCGGGCGCTCCAGCGGGCCCTTCTACCGGCAGCCCGACCTATTCCGCATCGACATCGAGGAGGACGACCGGCGGGCGCGGCGCTGGAGCCTGAAGCGCGCCTTCGCCGACCTGCTCGCCTTCCTGGGGCTGGGCCGCCGAGCCAAGAGCCCCGAGCGCCCGCGGCGCTTCGAGCTCAGGAAGGCGCCCCACGACTTGGGCCAGCGCAACGTCGGCCTGCTGTTCTTCAAGGAGGGCGACGGCGAGCGGCGGCCGGACTACCGCGGCAGGAGGTTCCACGTCAGGCGGCGCACCTTCACCATGCGGGACGAGCGAGTGGACGTCGCCTGCGACGACGGACTCTCGCGGGAGCTCATGGACAGGGAGTACAGGCAGCGGCTGCTGCGGCAGCTGCGCCAGACGCGAGTGAGCTGCCCGCTCATAAGCTAGCGAATCGTGGGCTTTGTAAAGTACCAGCTATTTCGAATAAACAATGCCGCAAAGCGTGCGTTCGAATCGAAAGGGGCAGCCGAGAGATTCACGTGGAGCTGGGAAAAGTGCCTTCGAGGCGCGGCTGGGCTCTCGGGCTTTGTACCCACCTTTCTCGGTCTGCGAGGGACCCGCGCGGTGCGCCGGCTTTATACTGCTCTCGTGCAGCGTCTCCAACTGCGATTGCGATCCGACAATTTCTGGCTCTGGCACTCGAATCAGCAGAACCTCCGCGCTGGCCTGGCGCGAGCGCTGATCGAATGCCGCCGTGTCCTGCCATCGCTTTCTCAAATTCTGTCGAATCGCGAGCTCCTGGCTGCTCTCTGAAATATACCATTAGGTCTTAGCTTTTTTCTGGACGGTAATAATTTATGCTTTTATTACGGGAAATTGTGAGAACGATGACATCGGGGATTTTATTTTTCATTGTATCCTTTGTTCAAATGCACGTTACTATTTGCAATGTCAAGAATGGCGATAAAATTTAAGAAAGTCATCATCCCTTTAAACTTCACATTTATTATTCTACTTAGTAATATTTTAAAACTTACGGGATAATCCAAAATGTATTATGAACTTTATATATAAAAAAATGTAATTTTTTATAATTAAATTGTTAAAATTTAAAGCAGAATAACGTTTATATTGTAGAAGCGTAACGAACGAAATTGAAAGTTCAGCTGAAGATTAATGCAAATAGCGTGCACGAACCTGAAGTGTGTTGGACTGCATTGTTCAAGTTACTTCTTGGGTTATACTCGGCTTCCTGGAGTTGATGTCGCTGCTGCTGTTGCTTGGAATTCTCATCAAGATCCAATATTACTGGCGATTGAGGGTAGCGTTCCTCGTTACTTTCATTATCGGACTAAAATGAAACGTCGAGGAGGGTGGTCGTTAACTACGTTTTAACTCGCAAATAATCTTTTTTTAAATCTATATTTACCTACTTTACTTCGAGTTTACTTTGGACAATGGAGCTCGCGATATTTTTTCTGCGCAACGACGACGCGTTTTATTTTTACAGAGCACGAATATTCCATATGTTAGTTAAAATTGAAAAACATTTCGGACAAATATTTTTAGAACATTGAGAAAAATGTTCTCGTCCTCGGCACTTGTTTGGTTCGGGAAAATATTTGCGCGCTTTCAAATTGCTTATGGATGTCTCAGCCTCACGTAAACTTTTTTCCACATTACCTCAGCTTCGTTCGAATGGCCATTTCGATACTCTTTGGGTTTTCGTTCCATACTCCTTGAGAGCGTTTCTGGAGCGCAGCTAGGCGACTTGTAAAAAATGCAGTCGACTCTGAAGAACTAAAAATTGTTTCTGAACGTCAGGCCCCATGTGCTCTCTTAGAGGCGTCTTCTCCGACTAGAGATGTTTGTCATCGGAAAAATGTAGATTAAATGCGGAGCGTCATTATTAATGCTCATTTTATCCGTTTATTAAGTATTCAGGTGTTCAAACAGAGGCTCTCATAACGGCCAGGGCCGTAGCCGTCTGCGTCGCAGCTGCTTGGAAAACTCGTCGATACGGCCCCGCCGCTGATCGACTCTATAGGTAAGCGCTTCCTCTTCCCTAATCCGCAAATCGAGGTAGCTAAGTCAACTCCCGGGGGAGTCTGTTTTGCCCACCCCCTGACGCCCCCGCCGTCGAATTGATTTGAAGCCGCCGAAGGAGCCGTTTGCCCCGAGCGCGCCAACCACCGGGAGAAAGTTGGGGGCCGCTGCGGCTCATTAACATAAGCATGAGAGTCGCTGCGCGCGAGCCTCTATGCAGCCGGTGCGACGAAAACGTGAATAAGGCGAGATATAATGGGCCAGCGCGCGACGCCAATATCAATGAGAGCCAGGCTCAATGGGAGAGCAGAGATGCAAAGGGGCCATGAGCTAATTATCCTCCTCTTTGTCGGATCTCGGAACTGTCTTTGTGTTCGAGCCCACTTTTTTCAATTCCAAATAGTTATTTTCGATACTAGTGCGTAAAAGTTCATTCTAGGAGGAATGTGAGTTTAGCGCTCGAGCAAAGCGAGTCTGGTAATAGTACACTCTTCAGGAATCATTTTCTGCACGTGCATCGAACAGTATTTTATGCAATTCCGTGTGTAAAGCGCTGTTCCACGTACACAATCGGCATTTTACTCGGTCGCTGCATAAAATATTGTAAGCACATCTTCGAGATGCTTGCGATGTTCTTTTCGGTATAGCTACTACTTATTCGTAATGCTTTGGTGGTTTTCTAAAAGTTCCGGAAAATCTGTCCAAGAGTAAAAACAGTCCTCATTTAATCCAAAGATCTATTCATAGGAAGCAGTTGAAAAGGATATATCCGGCCGGACACTCGACTCGAGCGTCCTCGACTCAGCAAAACTCGCGTCGGAGTAACGAACGGCGCGTATAGTCGGCGCGCCGTATAATTTATTCGTCATTCGGGTGACTTTTCGCGACTTAGCCGCGAGTGCCTCGGGAATTCCGCGCATCACGGCGACCCATTAAAATTTCGCCTCGCTTAATCAGCGCCGGCTGACGTAGCGTTATAGGTTTTTCCTGGGGGGTGGAGGCCGGCGTGTGTTTACAATTTACATGCATTCGTGCGATTTCTCGTCATGATTAATGTCCGAGGCGCGCGGGCGTCCTGCTCTCCTACGTGACGCCGCCGGGAGAAAAGCCGCCCCCCACTGGCGCGTGTCACTCGCCGAAAATCCTCGCGCCGCCGCGCGATAATATAATCTCGTGACACTTTCGTCGCCGAAGCAATTTTTTAAGTCTCTCTTTCGCCGGAGTGGACGATGCACCTTTTTTCAAGCCGAATTCCGATCATGAGCGCCCGTGAAGCTTTCTTTCCCGACGTGCGTCCGTCGGCTAGGAATTAATGAAGCGGCGCTACGCGCATTAAAGTGAGAACAATGCATATTATTCTTGGGGGACGGAGAGACGGCGTAGTAAGCGTGTTTCCGTTCTTCAGCTGCTCCAATTCGCGAAAAAGCGAGACACAGTGTATCTCGAAAACACGAGCCAGAAACTCCCCTCGGTCCCTCTCTCCCCTGTTTCGCGTCAAAACGCGCCCTTCTCTCAAACTGTACACGTTGCGCGGCAGCTTTCGCATAATAAAGCGGACAATTTATATGAACGCTGTCCTATGCAAAATTTGAATGTGAGACAAAGTTGGAGCGCTTATGTAGCCTAAATGCTCGCTCTCATCTATAGACAAATCCCGGATACGCAGATGAGAAATCCTCGAGCGAATGAAGTTACCCAATTTTGTGATTGCTCTTGCATACGCTTTAATCGACATTTCCTTTACAACTATTTCTTTCAAAAATCTAATGAGCTGTCATGTGATTACTGCATAAACGTACTTTCTTTATTACTTTGGAAGCTAAAGAGTTAATCTTAAAATAAATACACTAGTGAAATAAACACTTGTATTAGTAAATAACTTCTTTTTTTTTAAATCAACTGAAAAGAAATGCTTTCATGAATTTTATAAAAAAACTATAGTTCTATGAACGCATCTCGTCGAAGAGACGCGATTCATTTAACTCGGTTCACCTGAAGCACGTATTCGTAGTTTAAATGCAGATGCGATTTCGTCGAAGAAGAGAAATTTAGATTATGAGAAATTATAACGTGTATACGAAACATTTTTATTCTTCATCATTTGAGGTTGTCGTATAACGTTATGTCAGATAGATTTTAACGTAGAATACAGTTGGTATGGCTTAATTTAAATTTAAAAATTGTAGCGGAGAACGGAACACGGTGGAGTATTGTTGGATGCTTTATTGAAAAAATAAATCCTTTTTTAGCTAACCAATTTCGCCTGATTTAATTCCAGATAAATGCAATCTTTCATTCGACCGATAAAAAAGTTTATCTGCAGAAAAAAATTAAGTGGCATAAAAAAACGCTGTCCAAAAATACAAAGGTCCAAATGCAGATCGATCACAGGGGAGCAGGAAAGGTTTACGGGAAGGTCCGAGCTTCCCCTAAAAGTCGACGGGCCATTTCCCGGCTCAGCGCATACCCGGGAGCGATCGTTTAACCGGGCTTTGGCCCGGTACGCGAGAATTTGAAATTTTTCGCTCGTTGAGCCGACCAATGGTCTTTCTCCTTGGCGTTATAACCCGGCGGGCCCCGTGTAACACAAGCCGCGCTGCCGAGCATACTCTCGAGCGGGCCGAGCTCACTCGCGCACACAGGCCGTCTACAATGTGGACGAGAAGTTTACCGTTAGGCGCATAAAAGACAAGAGCACCGGCTAGAATCCCGCCGTAAAGCCGGGGCCTCGACTCGCATGCAGCGCGGCCGCGACTGCCGTGAGCACAGGGCATCCGGCAATTCGGCGCGGACTTCCGGGCCGCTCGCCGTGAAATTTTCGATGTAAGCTCCGGCACCTCGGCCGATTAACCGGTAATTACTTTTGCCCGGCCTCCGGGCGAATCTGCGCGCTGGGACGAATTATTGTTTATCGATCGGGCCGTGGGCTCGCTCTCTTCGATTCTAATTGGATTAGTCGGTGTGTTTCGACGAGTCTCCCGCCTCGTTAACCGGCATTGTCTAATTCGCCGGCAAATTTTCTCGTTCGCTTAGCTCCCCCTGCGCGCTCATCAGCCGCCCGGGCCTTTTGTCCCGGCTCTCTGCAATTTCTTTCCTCCTTTTCGGCCGTGCGTAGCGCTTAATTAGTCCGCTTGTGCCGCGCGCGGATTACCGCCCACCGCCCTAGTTCGATCGCATCCAGGCGCGATGAATTAACTCTTACCATTATTTTCTGCGGCTTCTCATCGACTCTTTTAATCAAATCCGACGAGATTTTCCTTTAAAGTGTCTGCTTCAGAAAAGTTACTCGTAACGACCGTTTTCGTAATTCAATGCTTTTTAAGGCTCTTGTCAGCTCTAGCGCAAATTAAAATTAATCGACGAATGTATAAGCAGCACTTTCATTTATTTTTCATTCATTTTGCCTCTACTTTGGCACGCTCCCTTGTTGATCGGAAATCTTTTTTTTTCTTTCATTCCTCAAACTCTCTAGAGTTCCCGTGTATGACTTGGAAAACGAAAATAAAGATTAATCGAGAGATATCTCAGTTTTTCTTCAATAAAATTTAATTTGGCCCTGTGAAGGAAAGTTCATTAACTCGAGTATCTTCCTTTGACTCCATTATTTATTTCGTGAATTCTGTTTATTCATGAATCAATAGTCTTTTTAAATCGGAAAGGTAGACTTTATTTTTCCTAGAAGCATAAGCTCAAAGCTGCAAGATTAACTTTTTTAAGTTCGGAAACAACCTGAGTTAATCAACAAACTTCATAATGTAATGAAACACCTGCACATCGGCAAAGTGGTTACCAACATCTGCACTACATCGAAACTGTGTAACTCATTAACCGCAGTAACGCTTCTGTGTTTTCCTATACATAGTCGATGAGAATCCAATTAGCTCGGGTATTTTAGTAAATTTCAGATGCTCCAGCTTGTACCTTAATTATCTGCTTGAAATCCTTTTTAAGGGAAACATTTTTTTTCGTGGTGGAGTAAACCGAAGTAAAGAGTAGACCGAAAAAAATTTCTCAACTTTTAGTACTTTTAGTTACTATAAGTAGCCATAGCTAGCCGCGGAAATCAAATTCAGCCCGCAATAGCTAATCAGATCGACTCACATTTCTAACCCAATCATGAAGTACGATGCCAACCTAATCAGACGCGTTTTAAGGAACTTAATTCCTTTTAATAGTAATCATTGTTTGGGCAACGATGTAAATGAGTACAACGAGAATTTAAATTCATCGTACAACGTTTCGGTAGCTGGATTGCTACCCTTTTCAAGTACTTATTATAATGGTCATAAAATAATCAATACAATAGTATTTCGTTATTATTACATTATCGTTTCCTTTTAATAGTCTTTAATTATTTCTTTTGCGGTGAATTAAATTTTTATGCAAGCCAAGACTACTCTTATAATGTGAAAGAGATTCCTCATATTGCGAGGATATTTAAAAAAATGTCATTATTATAAAAAAGTAATAACTTTACACATTGAACGAACAAGAAAACAATGGCAAATATATTTGAAAGGTTAATTAGAGGAAAGAGAGGCCGTAAGCCGTTGCCTTGGGAAAAGAATCGGCCGGTAGATCAGCGTAAACTGGGAAGCGAAGAAAGCTCGGTGAAAAAGAAAGGATGGAACGAGCGGAGTGAATCGTCGCGCGGCAGCGGCGCTCGGAGGAGGAAAAAAGGCGAGAAAGCGGGGTGGGAGGCGTCAGGCACTCGGTCGCGAGCTGAGGTAAGCGCCGGTGGAATAATCGGATCGTTGACTCGGCGATCCGGCGAGAAGCATCCGCATACGCACGCGGCGAAGGAGGACCCGGCCGAAGAATGGAAAGGGGGGGAATGTCGGTCAGTGGGGCCGCGGATCTCGCGCCTCGATCTTCCGCGCGAGCTGTGCCGAAGTCGACCTGTTGAACCGCGCCGGCGACGCCTCTAATTATACGCCAGGCTGATTTCTACCCCCTTCGGAATGCCCTTCTTTCGGCGCCAATTTTTTTTCGAATTCGCGCGAAAATTACTCGGGGGACACCCTCGAGACGCGGATCTTGCTTCTTTTCTTCCATGTTTCGGATCATTTTTTTAAGTCACTTGGGATAAGCTCATAACTTATACACTCAGGTGCCGGATTGAATTTTCACCTTATTTTACTTTAGAATCAACGTTCGATGTGCTTTTTATCAATAATTAATTCAACGAAATTTCTTCATTAAAATAGACTGGCTTATTTTCTTCGCCGGAAACTGTTTCTTTGAAAAAGTATTTAATTGAAACATTGTCAGCATTTTTAATTTGTTTTAGATGAACATTTATACAAAGATTTTGCAGGTATTACAAATTATGAAAAAAAACCTTAAAAAATTGACACATAAATTACTATTTTGTGCTCCGTTTTATATGGGTGATGTTGATCGAGCCCTCGTTTATCGCATACATTTCCATAATTAGTGATAACGCATTCCCATTTATCAAAGCCAAAGGAAAAATGCAAATAGCAGGTTCAAACGATGGTCGGAAGGAATTGCTCGATAAAGCTGACATCGTCGCGGACAAAGCGATAGCAACAAAAAAATCACTCCTATATGATTTCACATCGAGACGAGGCGGTCATTAGCCATAAAAAAGTCTTCATTAACGAGGTACAATGAACTTTCATTACCGGCGGCGTTCGGGATGCATTCATTCTCCTTCTTTGCTTTTTTTCGCAAATCAATCGCAGACAAAGAGAATCGGAGTGGATCGCCGCGGCTCTTTGTTTTTAAAGAGACTTCTTGTTCGACGCGAGTATAGCGGCAGAACGCCTCGCTAATTAAGCGACTCGAACTATGAAAAGGGTGTTCTTAACGATCCTCAGCTTCAATCGAAGCCTCTTACACAGTTGGGATTCGCGAAATTGAAAATGGGTCAGCTCAGCCGTTTTCTACGTTAGCGCACCTATTTTCCTACTAACTTATTAGTTTATTTACATAAGCAAGCTTGGCGGAACGTTAGAGGCCATCCTTTTTACCAAGCTCGATGAAAAGTGATTTTCTAATCCATCGCTTTGTGAGCGTTGCATGCAGCGAATATTTCAAATGCCCGAAGGTACACGGCTTTGCGGGCATGAGTGTACCGCACACGCGAGCCGTGTTTCGATATTGCACGTGACCCTAGTTTCCCATGGAAGTGTCGCTGATTCCTTCGCCATTCTTATGCAATCCGTGTTCCGTTTTGTATATGATTCACATGAGAAATCCGTAATACGCCATCACGGTTGTATGTGACTCACGTTTAAATAGCAAAGCGACTTTCTTCGCACTCGCGTAGTAGGCAAAAGTTTCCGAAGAAAAACAGACCGCGATCAGATGCTTCAGTGAATTGTAAAAAAATCTTTGCCTTTTCGCGAACATTTTAATGTTAATTTCTCCAATCACTGAAATCGCTAAACTTATAAATAAGCCGCATCGGGGTGAAATATTTAGCCAGCGGTAAATCCGATTGCGTACGCGTGCAAAAGGTGTGTACCCCAGCCGGGGAATAACGCTTGGCCCTAATCGATCTTCCGCACGGCTCCGTTCTTTTCCGCCTCCTCAAACGCGTGGGAAGTCGAGAGAATGAGACAGGGGGTCGTCGACAGGCCGGTGGAGGGAAAAAAAAGGCGATCGGCGAAAAGGTATCCGCTAGGACGGTCACGTTTTCGCGTTCGACGGAGGCGCGCGCAGAAGGGGGTCATGCGCGCGCGCGATCTCCTCTCTCCGCGCGCGCGGCAGCGGCAGCGGCGGCGGCGCGCAGCGCCGAGAAACAGGTCGTCAGTGTACCGCCGTCGTTCCACGCGAACTGTCCGTCTTCGCCGAGTGCGAGTCGCGTATTAAACCGTGCACGCGGGATACCGAGTGAGCTTCCGCCTTTTCTCACCTGCATTGACAATTTTGTGAACCGCTTATTCACATCTTCGCTATCTGCATCATTTATTTTTCAACGAGAGGACGTTCCAACTTTGATTTTTAAGCGAGTAGAAAGTTGTGTCAGTTTTCAGTTTCACTTGGAGAGTTTCGGTGGATCCCGAGTTTTAGGTGAGCTCATTCAATTTGAGATTTAATTAATTTTCTCAAGTAGTTGGAAATTATAAGAGGGGAGAAAACATTCTGTGCGAATGTAAATTTTTTAATGTATTAGCGAAATAGGTTGGAGTACAAGTAGGAAAAGTTTACTTTTCGGTAAACGAGTCGTGAGAAAAAACGACCGGCTGAAAAGTGAAGGTACAGTCGCGGCTACTAACTAGAGCCGCGTTGTTTCAGCGCAATATACTGTTTCAACGCTAAATTACCGCGAACATTTTCACCGTTATACAAATAGAAATATTTTAAAATGAGATTTTTTTTAAATATCTTACTTTTAAATGGTGGGAAACAATTAATTTATTTGTCCGTAATGGGTTTGCATACAAAATTTCTATTTTATGCATGTTTTCGTTAGTTAATGAAAATTTGAAAATGTTTTCAAAAGTTTCGACACATTTTTATCACAATTGAGGGTACTAAATTATTCAATAAAATATAAAAAATAATTTGATAATATTTTTAGAATTATTAGTTTAGCAATAAATGAAAATATAATCTATACCTTTTTATTATTTTCTGTTTTAATACGTTTTCTCTAGCATCAGCGCATCGGCGTTAACGAATAAAAAAGGCAAACAAAAATTGTCCTGAAAAAGCCGTAAACATGTCGTAAAGTTTAGTTTAACAAAAAAGGTACTCGCTGTTACTGGCCATACATCCAATTCGAAAGAGCGTGCACCGGCGCGAATTACAGGCGGAAGTATCAGTCGAGTGCTTTCGCCATAGGCGGCGCATCTGACAGCCGCCTACTCCGAAAATTCCGATGACAAAGAAATCAAATGCACACGCGCGCCGCGAAAAAAAGCGCATTACATGGCGAGCGGCCGCGTAACTGCACAAAGGCGGGAGGTCAGCGTGGGGGGCGAGTGGCTGGCGCGTACGGGCCGCGCACATCCCGCGGAGGGACACTGCGCGCTGGCTCGCAATTCCCGGTGATTCCGAATAATGGGCGTTTATTCACGGCAGCGGCGGGCGTGCCGCGTGTTTGCGCCCGCTAAAGCGCACGGCGCCGTGACTTATTACCGCTGCGCCGCGAGTTTTCCGCGGCGGATTCGCGCCGAATACAAATCGCCGGGGATTTTTTACGGCGAGCGCCGACCATTACGCGGACGAATTTTACTGCCTTCATTTGCTCGGTGCCCGGGAGCCGCTCGTATTTTTAATTAACCGCCCGATGCAGGCGCGAGCCTGAGCTGCGCCTTTCTAATCCGAGTGGCTTTTCTTCGGCAGCCTTTTTCCGCCGTCCGCGCGCTCGCGAGCGCTGAACGACTTCTCGTGTTCCAGTCGCGCTTCGTCCGAGCGAAAAGCCTTTCTGCCGCGTACCCTACGTGCGTAACATCTGTTTTCATTTTAGTTTGGTTACATAGTCTGCGAAACTTACGCAGTTTCTTTATTTTATTTTTTTTGCCATTCAACCTTTTAGGATCCCTTTTAGGTCCCTTTTAGGATGGATGATAGCATTATCCGCTTTATTGAGCAAAGTGGGTTTTTTATTTGCAGTCGACTTTTTGCGAATATTGCAGTTTATCTTTTTCAAGTTGAAGTTATTTATTACTATTTCTCAATTTCTGTAAAAAAAGGTTAAAAAGTTTCAAATAGTTTATTCGCGGTAGTAGGTAATTGGCGACATGTTAAATTCAAATTTTTTTAAACCTTAGTCGTAAATATAATGGGAGAATGGATAATCGGCAGCTGTAATTTTAATTAGAATTTTAAATTAGAATACTCTTTTATAAAATTATGAAAATGGAAGATTGAAATGTAAAAAGAAGCCTGGAGATTAGGATCCGCTCGGAAAGGAGAATTCGTTGATTTTTTCGCCGACTTCGTTAAAAGTTGAGCGCGAGTTCGCTCGCCTCTATCGGCAGCTCACATTACGTCGATCCTCCTTTCACATTTCCATGAAGTTCCGCTCCCAACTCTAATTTTACCATAACCTCCGCGGCGCAAAGGGAGGGTGGCGGAGGAGGGGCAGCGCATTTCCCGTCGATCGAGCTCATCTCCCGGAGAGCCGGCGAGTCCCCTTAAGAGGCGGTCCAAACAAAGGGCCGGCGTGAGCCAACTCGCGCGCTGGCGCTCCGTTAAACGCAGCCCCCGGCGCACAAAGGCCGACATCAAAGCCAGCCCTGTACCGAAAGCCTAACGAGCGGGAAATCTTGCAATCGCGACACCTGCGGCTCAACGGGGCGGATCCAGCTGTATCTTTGCGCGCGCTCCCGGCCATTCCGATCGCGAAATCAGGGGCTCGCCGGAGGAGGAAATCGGTGTCAGCTGAGGCGGCCGGCTCGTTGTTCCGATCTGGTTAACCTGTTGATACAACCGCTCAATTTCCCATGGTCGCGGCGCTGCCGGCGGATACCGCTACCGAGCGCGGAGCGCGCTGGAAGCCGCCGTGCACCGATGAGACCGGAAGCTGACTGCGGGGAGAGGGGCAGGGGGCCGTTCCGCCGGCGTTCGATTCCAAGCTTTTTCCTGTACTTCAATTTTCTCCAATTTATTATTACTCTTCACTCTCGTCGAGAATACCTTCCGTTCCGTTATTCTATTCATTTTGCTCAATTATTTTTAGTTCAACTTCTAAATAAATTCACGAGTACGGAAATCAGATTTCTTTCAAGTTAAAATTAATCTATGATAGCGGAGGTTTCCAAATATCCCTGGAATTGAACTACCGAGAAGACTTTCAGGGTAGAGAAGTCAAGTCAGAAAAATCAGAAAAACAAAATTCTTTAATTTACAATATATAATTATAAAAATGTAAAATATATGTTTTAGTAATATAAACATAAAGAAAAAACTCAATTTTCAGCTTATTTCAATCAATTTCTGCAGAGATATGGTTAAAAAAGTAGTAAAAACAAGGGCTTAGCAAAAATGTTTCCTACAGGGAATCATTTATGCTAGAAATATAAATTTGGAAAATTGGGTTTCTTTGAAGACTACAAATAAAAAATGTAATTTTGGGTCTGTTTTTTCACTTTTTGGAAAAGAATTACATTACTAAAAATACCTAATTTTTGTTTCTTTTTTTAACTTAAATTAATCCCAAAATTGCATTTTTGAATTTAGAATAACATTTCTAAAGAAAAATTTTCAAATTTTCCAGGTTCATGTTTCTATACCACAAATGGTTCCCCGTAGAAGACATTTTTGCTAAGCACTTGTGTTTACTATATTTTTTTAACCACATCTGCAGAAATTGATTCACATAGGCTCAAAATTTTTCTTTCTCTTTATTTTCATACTACTTAAACATATTTATTTTTTTATACATATAGAGTGTAAACTAAAGAATTTTTTTTTCTGGCTTGACTCTACCCTTAACTATTTTATTTTACGCTCATTAATTAAGTTTTTCCTTTAAAGCGAATTTGAAGTCATAATTCATATCGCACTAGAATGAACTGAGATTTTTTCGGTTCATAATGTCTTGAGTGATAGATGAATTTTTTCGAAGTGATAAAACGATGAGAAGAATTTATCATCGTCGGCTCAAAATTGAAAAGTGACTCAGCAGAGGAGATAGAGAGATTCTCCGAGTGATCCTAATGTGATCCGCAATGACAAGCGATGATCTGTTTCAATATACAGCTGCACAGTAATACACGTAGTTTTATTAATTCCTACCGTTTTCACTTTTTTTAAACCTTGTTTAAGTTAATTTCGAAATAAATCAATTACAAAATGTTCCTTAATTGAAAAAGTGGCTCAAAGTGACTTTTTTATAAATAAATAGCTTTAGAAAAATAATAACCGGCTTGAGAGTGAATGGACTGAAGTTGGCCGTGTCAGCGTCTCGTTATTTTTCATAAAAAGAAAATATTTGTATGCATTTGCGGCACAGTAGGGTATTACTATCTCAAGCGTAACTTGGCGCATTCTAAAAAGTGAAGAAAACATTCAGAGATATTTTTAATTTCAACAACAATCTTCCCACACATTTTCTATTAAATTTTTCAAAGTCGGCAATTTGTGCTCCGGAGGAATGAAGTGTCCTCGCGAAAGAAGACGCAAAAGAAAAGTACAAGTTGATTAACCTCGGAAGCTCGGCTCTCAAGTTAGAACGTAATTATAGCATTAAAAAACCGGCAATAATCCAAAGGAGGAAAGGCGCAATAGACAAGGAAGACAGAGAGCGGGCGGAGCAGTCGGGCGGGCGAGCCCCGGGGACAGGGACAACCCCCAAGATTTACCGCTTTCAATAAAGCTGTGTGAAGCCCGAGAGCGAAGAGGGCAAGACGTTCGGCGGCGAGCCTCCTCTCGCCGAATTCCTCCCGGGGCGACTCTCTTCTTTTTTCTTTTTTTCGTCTTCTCGCCGAGGCGCTGATAAAGAGTTTACTAAGCTGGATAATTTATTTTTGCGCGCGTGCAATTAACGGCCTCCTCCGCGTCGCCGATGATCCGGCCGTAACGAGAGTCTGTTTCTCGAATTCGCCGGGGCGCGCTCGCTTCCTTTTTCATTTGGGGAAAATGAAGCGGCCTTCGGCTAACTGCGCGACCTTAATTTTCCTTTGCAGGACGACGAAGCAACGAGGAGAAAAGGGGATTAAGTCGAGCGGCCGCGCGCAATTTTTTTTGTCAAGTGCTCGAGAATTTCGAGCGGATGCTGCTTGCACTATAATATATACACGTCCGCTTGGACGGGCCTGGGCCGACGGCCGCTCGTTATAATTATAGGATGCGCGAGCGTTTTATTAAAGACGGCCCGGTTTTTTTCGGTGCTTAATGATTAAGTTAAATGATTACGCTAGCATTGCTTTTATCGCAATTAAGATCCCTTTTCTTATTACACGGCTAAGAGGGCTTTGCTCAAATTTCCCCAAGTTCTTTTATTTTAGCATTAACGGAAGCTACCCACTAAGGCACGAAAGAAATTTTTCCTAAGTGCAGAGAACATTCATCACGCTAAAAGGGTGAGTAGGTAGATTAGTTTGAAAGGTAAATACTTTGCTATTTACGTCGAAAATCGTAAAAAATCTCTCTTCAACTCCGATGATAACTTGATCAAAACTTTTTCATAGTTACAACAACGTAGCATTTATTTAATGATATAATTAAAGCATGATTAACCAACGCTATAGAATCTTATAGTTAGTGCAGGAAAAATGTAAATCTTTTATGTCTTGAATTTTTGATATTTCTATTTCCGTAATTATATCGTAAAAACTTTATGCCAGGGCATAAACTGCGAGTACGAGGAGGTGAATTATACAAGTTTCCCTGTTTAATAATTTAAATTTCGAACTGCAAATTGAAGTTCGTAAAATGTTCAGAGTAGAATTAAGCCGCGCTACATCGACTATCCTCCTGAAAAAATGATCGTGTGCGCATTAAAGTAGGAGCTATTGGAGCACTCGATTAATATTCTTCACGTACCCCCCCAATAACACAGCGATGTAACCCAGCGATATAACACAGCGATATAGCAGTAAAATAGCTGTTATCTCGGGTAACCTCGGGGTCCGGTCGGGTCAGCTCCAGATAACGGGATATATTGCGGGGCGGCCGCGGCAAGAAGATCCTCCACCTCGAGCGATCGGCGCGGCGGTCGAATCCCGCGTCCGCACGGCCGCCGGGCAACATACGACGAATTATGTGTTTGCTTAAAACTTGATTAAAGTCAAACAGGCCCGCGGGGCCGGGGGAGGGGCGCATGCAAACGAGGCGGCGCGGGGCGCGCCCATTAGAGAATTTAGCCCGGCGCGAGAGAGCGAGCGACGCCGCGCTCTAATGCATATTGCGGCACTTCGGCCCGCGCATATTTGCCGAAGGAGCGCGCAGTTCCGATCAGTTTGCGCCGTGCGGCCGCGCTTGACCGACCTCCCTTTCAGCGTTTGTCCGGCGTTACTCGAACATCCGCAAAGGCGAGGCCGCTCCTTGTGCCCGCCGAGGCTTAGAGCTGCCTGATTACGCAAGGCTCCTCCCGAAGAGCGATCGTTTTTTATTTAAAAACCATTAGCGTTGCGAGCGCGAGGACCAATTATTTTTCCTTTTCCGCTCGGCCATCGACTTCTAATTTTAACGCTTCATTCAAGTGCTTTTATTTACGTTTAATTGCTCGCGGCAATTTGTTGACTATCGATGCCGAGTATAAGGTATAAATATTCCAAGTTTTATTATTTCGGAAAACTCATTTAAGTACTTTAAACTTTTCTTTTATTAGACCGTTTTTATTGCTGGATCGAATAATATTCATGTAAATTAGAAGAAATTCATTCATTTAATTAACCAAAGGATTCAGGTGCATGCACCATTAAAAACAGCTAAAATATCGCGATTATTTCTTTGACTAAAATTCAACTTATCAATTAAAAATTTAAATGTTACTCGGCTATACCGATAACCAATTAAATGTTTATTCAACATTTTAATTAAAAAAAAGAAAGAAAGCGAGATGAAATACCTCTTTATTTTTTCAATCGAAAGTAGCAATACAATTTCGCTTGATTTATAATAAAGAAATAAAAAATTTGATGGAAGCTAAATGAAAAAGTAGTATTTCTACTCGAATCAATTGCAATATATATGTATATATAAGAAAGATTACTGTCCACGAGTTGATCCAATTTTTCAAGTGGATGGAGGAGGAGGAAACGACATCGGAGACACTGGCGCAGTGATTATTTCGCGTCAGTGCAGCGTCCCGGCGTCGTTAGACTCAAAAAAGACTCCAAGACCCCCCATTCAATTTCCTTCAAAGCCATTCCATCTCCTCTCTCCCCTCCTCCGACGCTATAAAAGTGCTGCAAATCAAAACAGACCTGTTCGTCTCGCATCCTTCTAATTACGTTGAATGAACGATCGAACGCGCCGCACTCTATTTTCAGAATCTATCGGATGATACTTGAACCTCGGCGGTTAAAAGTAATGCGGCCGCCTCGTTGAAATACGCCCGGTGTTTTGAATAAAATAAGAGCGTCGAGAGGTCGCGACGGAAGAAATAAAAGCCGCAACCCATTTTTCTCGGCGTTCCGCGAGTGCGAGAGAGGGAAGCTTAAAAACTCGGCGCTGCATTGAATATTTCAAAGTCTAATCTGGCTCTCGGCAATCTCTTATTTTAGGCTTCGCGGAGGTGGAGTGGGCCGCGTAAACGCATGTGCGCGCTCCGAGCCCGAATAGCGGCTGGGAGGCGCAAGCCCTTCGTATAATCCCACTCGAAGCGGCGGCTGCACCCCATCCGAATTGAAGCGCTCCCGGTGCGGATCGTCGAGGGCAATTTTTTTGCAATTTAATTGGAGCCGCGCCATGCATTCCTCTCGATTCGTGCTTGTTCTGCGTGAATTCAGGATTAACCGGTCGCGATGAATTTATGACTTTCCGCTGGCGTGGATTGAGTTTGAAAAATTCGGTTGCCCGCGCTTTAGGAAAACTTGTTTTCAGCCTCCACAGGGATGATTCAATTAGTAAAATCGATGCCAACTTGTGTAAAAGATAAATTTTATTGCGGAACGTATCAGAATTAATGGCGCAGTAAGCTTTATTTGCCAATTTTCTCGCGAGTTTAAAAGTTTTAAGATCTAATAAAAGTGTAGTTGTATATAAAGCGAAACGTGTCTCAGGCAGCAGTGGATCGTTGTAACTACAAAAAGTCCAGCGACGCGTGTAATTAGAGAAAAGTATGCAAATTTTCCGAGGCAAAGAGCCTGCCGTTGGCCGACTGCGTTAATTCGGCTATGGCGCGCCGGAGGCGAAAAGCACCGACGAAGCTCCCCCCCCCCGGAACTCCCGCGTTCCGGCGAGGAGCCAGGTGATGGGCTTACTCGCTCGCTGTGCAGTTTTCGGCACGGGAGCCTCGCGATTGAATTAGCCGCGGCCGATCGAAAGCCCCGCGGCGGCGTATATTCGCGGACCTACCGACGGTTTAAGCCGGCGAGTTTGCCTCGAGCGAGCGCGGCACGCCGATTAATTAGCATTTTAATCGCGTTGCGGCCCTGGGACGAAAATCGCGGACCGCGTCCGGATTTTTTTTCTCTCGCGGGAGTTGCGCGCCGCTTTATTAACCGTCGGCCCGAGCGCGCAAATGTTTGACCAATCGATTGCGGTCCGACGTTTTAAGGCTCGCAGATAAGAAATTGGGAAAATAAATTGTAAGAGTGGCCGATTAATTGAAAAATTGTCACGGTCTACTTTGGCTTTGCGTTTAATTAAAATTTAAGCCAAATTAAAAACTCTATTAGCTGCGAAATCATGAATATTTACAAGGTAATGCGATTTGTGAGATCCTCTTTTAGTCTTTTTCATAATGCAGCGGGTATTGAAAATTTGCATAATTGAAAGAAAACCCTTTCGTTGTTCATTCAAAAATAAATTCAATAGTCGTTCAAATAAGTAGACATACAATTACGAATTCGCAAAATGAATCGGGACGAATGCTCAATTCGGTAAAAGGGATCATAAAAAGAATCGGTTGTTTTATCGAGGTCAGCGAGAAGTAAGGAGGCGCTCGCGCGAACTCATAACCGCCGTCGTCGGCAGAAGTGAAAAAGCCTTTCCGCCAACCTCCTCGAAAAGTGATCGCGATCAATTCATGCATCGCCGGCGGTAATAACCCGGCTGATCGGAAGTCGCAGCCCCGGCGCACAGACAATGGGGCAAAAAAAAAAAAAAAAAAAAAAAAAACGCGGGGGAGCGCGTCCGCGGCCGACAAAGCTCGGGCCGGAATGAATGCCGGGAAAAAGACGTTATCGGCCGGGAGAAAAAAGAAATCGCGCGGGCATTGTGGGCACACGCATAGTCGATCTCCGCTCGCTTCCGGCTCCGCGGAAGAGGCGGGAAGTATGCTGCGTGGGCGCGCTCCCCACGAAAGTGCGGCGGCCGCGCGGCGTGCGTGTGACAATAGAAAGTCGAGTCGGGCGGAATCCATCGACCCGGAAGGAACTCGGGTGACGAGGTTGACCTGGAGCCCCCGATAGTCCGGTACTTCTGTATAAGCAGATGGGCCACCGAACGCTTTTGTGGAGCGATTAAGATGCGCGCGGCCTTTTTTTTACCGCCGGCGGGCAGTCCGATATCGGAGCGCGGATACAACGTGGACTCGCGCGCTGTCCCGATTTTCCGACGAAAATGAAATCTTTAATGTCGCGATATTTTCGGGGACTGCGCATGGCAGCCCGATCGAATCGCACGAGGATAAGCTTTCTTGCGTGCATCTCGCTCTCGGCTGATGGGAGCGGAGAGAGGCTTTTAGGTCTTGCCTCTCTATTATTTTTACGAGCGAGCAAAGCGTACCAGTTTTAAATTGGCACGCTCGTCCTGGAGCGATGTGAAATCTTAATTCGCCTACGTTATTTAAAAGGCGGTCATTCGTTTTTTTCTCGTATGGGCCGTTTTGACGTGGAAATTTCAAAGGTACGATGAGTTTTGTGCGTTTTTGGGGACCTACTTTTTCTAGAGTGTGCGCGTACTGAGCCAACAGGATGTAGCCTTTACTTTCTTTTTCAAGCGCATTATGACGCTTTTGTGAATTCTCTCTCAAAAATCTTTCTATTTATGAATTTTCATTCAACGTTATTTTGAAAATTAAATGCACTAAAACCTAATTAATATCGGATTATAATTAAATTAAATAAATCATGAAAATGTAAATTAGTGGATTAATAATTTTATTTTACTAAAATTGAATTAAAGTTAATTATGATCAATTGCAGGAATTACTGCAATTACTGCAATTAAATATTTCTTATTCCTGCAAATAAAATTCATTTCAACTATTTTTAGCAGCATCACTTTTTGCGTTAAAGATTAGGAAATAAATAGTGGATCTACGTAAATTGCATCAATTATAATTTCGAAAAAAACTGCAAATTAGATTAGTAGGTTTATTTTCGTTAGGGAGCAAGTAACTATTATTGCGCGTTTAACTACATTGTCAAACTTTTATTCGAGAAGTGAAAATCTTTTGCATCGGGAAAGAATAAATCCAATTCGCAAATAATTAAGCATTGAATTAACGAGTAAAAGAAGATAAATAAAAGATTTAAATTTGTATCGTTCTTTGAAAAAAATGACTTTCCTGAAATATTTCTACATTATTCAAAATATTAAAAGAGTAATTAGCCAAATAAATGAAATTATACGGACAAGCTATTTTCCGCTCATCAGTAAAGAGGAATTAAAAACTTAGCATCGAATTTTCATCCTGCCAAAGTATATAGAGTAAGCGACGGCGAACTGAAACATTCATACCCGGCAATCAAATTTGAATTTTCAGGATGAAATATTATTTTTGTTCCGGTTCATCCGAATTTGCGTTGAACCGGCGAGCGTTGCCGCGCCGAGTTTTCCGGTGTCATGCATTAACGAGTGTCTCCATTACGGTTTTGTCGGACGGTTTTCATAATGCCGCACCAGCGGGGCGCAACCAAATTATCGATCCGCAAGGACGAAATTTCCATCGGAATTTCTCGTCTGCTTGCAAAAGCGCATTGACAAAGCTGAATCGGCCTTCCTGAAATACATATTCTATCCCCCTCAGGTTATCCTTTTGTCAAAGGTTATTATGCTTCTAAAATGATTTATTATCTCAATAGCGAACCTGTACGCCAGTAAAATATTTATTACCCGGGCCAAAATGAATCTTTTTCAGTAATTTATGACGGCTAAAATGTTAATCCGCGAGCGCGAGTAACCTTTCCAAACTTTAGTCAAATATTGTACGCGCGATCGCTAAGTCATAAAATGTTATGTGAAATATGAAATACGCGTAGTATGGAATAGTTAATGGCCTAGCGGTTAAGCGTCAAAATAAAATTGCGCGGCTGCACGAAAAGAGTGCGTTTTTACGGTAGTTAGCCGGCATTACGACTGCCGCTGTAACCGACGAAACTTTGTTCGGAATCGCTTACAGGCGTCCGCGGCAGCAGCTACAATTTGCAGCAGCAGCTAAAATAAATTGCGTCTCTAAAACCTCTTGCGCAGGAGCGCATTAGAGGAGCCGGGCAAATAAACGTTGCCGGGGAGACGTGTGGCCGACGCCGCGCTTAAAAATAGCTTCGGCGGCGAGGGAACCGCGACCCTTACCAATTCCCATTTGTAAAACAATGGCGAGCGCCGCTCCAGCGAAACGTGGCCCATCGAACATTTCGCCCTCGATTTTGCCCGCATTAATTATTCCCCTGGCCTCGGGAATGAACAATTATTGCGCCGCGGCGACCCGTGCGAGCTGGCCGCGCGGGGCAAACCGAGGCGCATTAAAACAGCCGGTGGTGCGCCGCATCGTAAAGCCCCGGCGCTTGCGTGGCCGGCTGCCCGTAAAATTTTTCGAGCGCACTTTATGCCAAGGATGAGGGGCGCGAGGGCCAATCGCGCGAACGGCACTTGGCGCGCGGCGCACAACAGCATCGGCGCGCGGAGCAGGATAGAATCTTTGCGGAATCGCGGCTGTTATTTCGCCATTATAATCAGAGCGCGGAATTGGACGTCATGATTATTCGAGCGCGGCGGCGCCGATTAAATTTTCGGCGACGCGCGAGCGAGACGGATCGGCCATCCCCGCGCATGAATAATTTACGAGCGACTCGTTACGCCGCGGGCAGGTGTAGCATGGATACAGCGGCCGCGCTGTAAGCGTATATACCGCGCGCGCCGCCGGAGGCTGGGGGCTGTCGGGGAGGGGAAGCCCCATAGTCACTCAAACGCCCGCTGGGTAATTACACGGCGGTAATCGCGTCAGGAGCCGCTTATTACCCGCCGGCCCTTTCCTGCCGTGTCTCGCGAGAATTGCGCGCGAGCGGTATAATTTTGGTGCCCCCCTCAACTTCGACCTGCGTTATGATCCCGCCGCTTTTTCGGCTGTGCACCCTCCCGGCATCTCGCCGGCAGGCAATTAATCGTGCTTTCGCGCCGCGGAAATTGCCTCACGGCAGCCCACGGCTTCTTCAAAATTCATTAAACGCCGCACGACGTGACGTGCGTCAATTTTTTAAGCCAGCTTTATTTATTTTTTCTCCTTGTCCCTCGAAGCTCGTTTGTAATAAAGCTCAACAGCCGTGCGATACTTAATTATCGAAGGACTAACGTTTTTGTCTTCGGCTAAGCGCCGTCTTAGCGGCGCGGTCTGTTACTACTTATTATACCGTCGTGGATGTCGGGCAAAATTTGCTCGGAGCACGAGTCGAGCCGGCGCTTTCCGCAACAACTGGCGGCGGTGTGCTCCGTTTGCAAACAGCAGAGCGTCAGGAGCCATTTGAAATCCATTAAAAGTTTGTCATATCACGCTCGGTGCGGCGGGCGGCCCGTTCGCGCTTCGGACACAAAAGCCGTCGCGCTCTCCGCGGCCGAACAAAAACATTCCGAGGCGCGCCCGAGCGCGCGACTGATCGAATCAAAATGTCAATTGCGCCGCGCGCGCGGTTAATCTCGTTACCCGCGGGGGGAGCGGGGGGCTGCTCACGACTCGCGAGCGAATATTCGTCGGCCGGGTTATCTGTCGGGGGACGCGTGTCGCGCTCCCGTCTCGAGGAAGTGTAATTGAATTATTCATAATACCAGGGCGCGCGCGCACCGCCGGCACCGCGTTAACAAGCGCCAGAGTCGGGGCAAACTTCGCCGTATCCGTTTTGCCAGCCGAGTTTGGCTGTTGCGATAATTGAGGGATTTATTTGCCTTTCCCTCGGATCCACCAAGAAAGTCGCCTCTCGCTTACAGTGCTGTGGTGCTGACTCGCTTGTCATTTGCGCCGAAAGCTCGGGGATTAAATGCATCTCGGGAAATTTGTTCAAAATCAGTGAATGGACTACCTTTCTAGATGAAACGTTAACCTCATATAGCCAAGAAAATTTAATTGCATAGTGTAAATTTCTATAAGGATGTACAGTACGATCAAATTTGTTCAAATTCAGTGAATGGACTACCTTTCTAGATGAAACGTTACCCTCATATAGCCAAGAAAATTTAATTGCGTAGTGTAAATTTCTATAAGGATGTACAGTACGATCAATAAGTTATCTTACTGCAGCCGTCTGTTAAATCACGAATGTTTAAAAATTTACTTAACAGCTTTGAAAACAGATATCGTTACATGGGTCTTAGAAAGGAAATTTATTGTACTTCGTAAAGTATATGAAAAGTTTGCGAATATCCATAAAATGTAGACCTTAAATTTTACGTCTGACTGGAGCCAGCGATTTTCTACTCACACGCACTTGAATGTGTCTTACTTGCAACATAAATTTACCAATTTTTATTGGTACTTTTTAGTCGGTATAATAATTCATACGACAGTTTGACACACATTGTGGTTTTTATGTCACCGTAAATGACGCGCACATTATTTATAAATAAGAGATTCCACTAAAATTTTATCGCAATACCAACAAAAAATAACGAGGCCAACGTCCATTTGCGCAAAATATATTTAGAATGAATTTTTTTCCATTGTTGCGCAGCATCCAAAATTTAGTCCCTTCCTTAATGTCTTTATCGGGGATCTACGTAAGACATTTGCGATAACGAACTTTTACGGGCTCTAAATGTAAAGATTAAAAAAATTCGTCGGCTCGCGAAGTTCTTTTCTTTTTATCTCTCGTTGATCTTGATTTACTTAAGTGCCTTTTACCTTTTGCAGCGCTTATCTGAAACTGCCGCGACGAGACGGCACTTTAAAGAAATTTCTTTGTGCACGAAGATGTTTAACTTGGTCGAGTTTTGATTTTCCATTTGACTTTGCACTCGCAACTTTTCACAAGAAGTCATCGACAAGCTAATTGCAAAGCGCGCGCTCTCGAACTCGAGAGAAAATACTCGGCAAGGCGGAAACTTTTTTTCTTTAAAAACTTGTGCTGGGAAAAACAGGCGTCGCGAGCGTAATTTACAATGCAACCTTGTAACCATTTGACGCCGTGTAACCTGTAGAATAATGATTTTTATTAGATGTCTTTTCTTTTAATTATATAACCGAAGAGACTGAAATTGATAAAAGTTTAACGAGCGAATGTTTCAAGATTTTTCAAGATATCCTTGACGAGTCTCTGTTCGAGGAGTGAAATTTCTCAGGCCATTAAGAAAACAGTCGGAACGTCGAGTGTGCGTTGCAGCTTATATTATCTTTGGCGAATGGCGCAGGCAGTGTCGTCATTATTGTTTTCTCTTCATACGCATAATAGATAGAGTTACCTTCGATCGATATGCCACATGAATTCCAGAGGTACAAATCGTGACTCACTTTGATCATAAATCAGTTGGAAAGACTCTCCTTACCATATCTTCTTGGGGCTATGTTGCTTCATTTCCGCTGGATCCCCTTATGCATATAGAAAAAATAATTTTACAATGATTAATGCCAAAGTACAGTATGCTTGAAGTCAAGCTAACAGTAGAATACATAGAGCAGTTGATCTAATAACAGTCAGGTACACAGTGTAGAATGAAATAAAAAAATTCCGCATCAAATGAAATTGGATGAAAAGCCGTAAGTTTGGAACACGTGTGCACAGGGCAACGAGGGCGTGCGTGTGGCGAGCCGAGCAATCAACGAATGAAAAATTCCCGAGGAGATGCTGAGATGCCCTCAAATTCCTCGGATGCCACGGCGCCTTTCTCGCTCTGCGACGGTTTTCCAATACGCTTCGAGTGCCCGACGCCCGTCGCAAATGAATAATTTAATAAGTCCGCCGTGGCGCGCCACTCGTAAAAAAGAATCGCATGGGGGAAGAAGAAAGAGGAGACGCGCGAGCGCCGTTTAAAAAATCACAAAGGGAGCGCGGGAGAGCCGGGCCAAAGGGGAGCTCAGGGTGGAGGCGGGCGTCGAGTGTCCTCGGGCTCTTGTTCTCCCGGCGCAAAAGATTATGGAGGAGCCGGCTCTCCCTCCCGGCGCAAGGAAAACTTCGGGCCGTGGCGTTTGCGCTCGGGAAACGAGCCGGCGCTAAGCCGGACCGGCTCAAAGGGGAGCCGGCTGGCCGCGAGAAAAAAAGGGAGAGCTAATGCCGCCGTTATCGCGCTAACGATGAATGACTGGACGGTGGAGCGCGCGATTAGATGAATAAGTGATCGACGGAGTGAATGGGGACTGGCTTTTTCCCCCCGAGGCTCGGGGCGGCGGCCGGTACCGCAGGATTAAGGAATACTCCCTGGCATGAATGGAGGAGCGGTGCATAATACAAGAGACTCCTTTATTTCCGCCTCGAGTGAAAAAAGAGTAGACGCATAATAAGCTGCGGCGAGGAAAATAAAGCCGGGCTCGAGAGGCTGAAGTTGAGAAAATAATTCAGCGCGTGTGCCCAGACGTCGTGGGATTAATTAGCCGTTAAAGAGGTGCGAGGACTAAATATTTTCGCCTGGGTAACGCGCGCTACTTTCCGAGCCTTTCGTGCACAGTTATACTCGATCTGATGACGGTTCAATTAAATAACTGATAGTCGATAGGTCAGAAATGTGTATTCTTAGCTCGTCGCCAGTGTGACCTCCTCCGGTGTATTTAGAAGCGAAGTCGAATGGTCCGAAAATAAAAAAGAGCCAATCCACGAGGCAATGAATTTTTCAGCGCGTCTTTATAAAGGCTGACTTTCCGCGAAAGTAGGGTCGTGTTAAAAGTTGCCGGAGCGCGAAAGAATTGCATTTATCTCCATGAGCGCGGGTCGCGCGTCCGAGAGCTTTTCGATCGCAAACACATTAGCCGTACGGATTGAAAGTCGAGGCTGCTGTACGTCGGTGTACCTCGGCGTCCGTCGGACTGCATTAGCGGGAGAGAGGCAGGCGAGCTAAGGAGGAAAAAGAGCGAGACGGCGGTCGTGCCTCCGTTATGGAGGAGCCCGCGCTCGGATACACTTATACGCCGGAGCATATCCCCGGGTCCGCGCAGTTTCCGAAGCAGAAGTCTCGAGGCCTTGTCTCATGAATAACGGAGCAGCGGAGCGGCTGCGTTAGAATATTCCCCGGGCGTATAACGAATAAGGCGCCCGTCGTCGACGACGAGTCTGAACGCGCGGCGCGCGCTTTCCATTGTTATTCATCCTCTTAGCGCCGGCTCTCGTCGCGGCGCCCCGGCTGCGCGGCGCAAATGAAATGTTTCGCCGCGGTCGAGAGTCCCGCGTAATGCACGCCGGGGGAGGGGCCGTCGGGGGTAATGGCATTAGGCTCTCGCGGTGCCCTCCCGCGATTCCTTCTCCGCCGCTGTTTGCTCGGCTCTTTTTTCAAAGCCGGCCCTTTGACGCGCCCTGCTTCTTTTAATCGGCCCTCCCCGGCTTTATCTCGGCGGCGCGCCGGCTCTCTGCCGAAATTGAAGCTGGATGAGTTTCCGCCGTGTTTGGCCTTGTTAAAGGATCTCCTTTGCCTGAAGAGGGCTGCTGCAATCCTTTTTCCTCCGAGCCTCTCAGACTCCCCCATCCCCGGCGGCCGCCCCTGTTTTTCCTAGTCCGCGCCTTCTTGTTTGAGCGCCAAGGCGCGGCCCAGTTCCATTGGCGGGTGGGCTCCCGCTGAAAGGGGCGTTGAGTAATTAAGTGAATAAACCGAGCTTTTTCTTTCTGTTTCCACAGGTGCCGCTGGTGGCTCGAGCAAAGGCCACTTAATGCGTTGAAGATGCGCCGAGCGCCGAACAACGGTGGGCTCGCCCGCGCCGTTGTGTGGGTGACGTCGAGCATTTTTCTTATACTATCGACGTCGAGCTTCTCGTCGGCCGATGCCGCAGGTACGTTACGCGCTTACGCGCTTCCTTCTTTTTATCTCCAACCTCTACCCCAACTGTTTTATCCTTTCATTTTTTCCGGGCCGCTCTGACCTCCAGCGTGTGCTATTCGAGCCGGCTTTTTTCCGAGAGCTCTGCGAGATTATGTTCATGTTTTATTTACAGTTCCTCGTGAATATTCACGAGCGGCTTAACTGGGAAGCTGAACTGGATACGCGTCACCTTTTTTCATATTTTAAATTCGGTCGGATGATAATTTCCATGTGGCGGAAAATTGAAAAATTAATTAAATACACGTGGGTTAAGCTGCACAACTGCGCCGTTAATTGAACGACGGTGCGGATGGGACGACTCGCCAAAGACGAACGCCCCATTGGAGTTTCGGAGCGACAGCTTTTGAATAAAAATCCCGGTCGCGCGCAGCGACGCGCAAATAAATCGAACGTCACAAAGAGCGAAACATTATGCAGCCGGCTTTGTTCTGCCGCCCCGTGGAGCTAGACGCGCGCGTCGTTATCAACTCTTTCTCCGCACACGTGGAGCTCGCGCTGCGTCGAGCGAGAACAAAAACGAGTCTGGCTGCAAAGCGCGTCAAAGCGCGTCGCGTATAGCATTATGCGCGGAAAGAAAACGAGCGCCCGCGCGTGTCGCGCTGCCGGGATTCGCGAAATCGCGGCCGCGGGAGATACATAGGAGGCCGCCGTTCCGGGCACCCCCTTTGTGGCTCGGCCTCGCCGGCGAGGATCGCGCGGCATTATTTATTGGCGACGCGGCAGCGCGCTGAAAAATGAAAGTGCGCGCCCGCTTTCGGAAAGGTGGCCCGGCGCAGTCGCCGCGGACGTGACGGGAATCCAGAGGAAATTCGCTAATGCGCTGGGGGGAAATGAAATTGGAGGGAGCGCGATCTTCGACCGGCCCGGCGAACTTTGTCCCTCTCGTGTGCGCTCCCCGCCTTCGGAGCTTATTATATTTAATGCTTGTCGTCGAACTTCGTTTGGATTCCGTAGCCGATGCCGCGCCTCGATGCGTTTTCCTTTTTTGCCTCGCGTATTGCCAACAGCTGCGGTTACGTTAACGAGCTTATTTTCTTTCGAGCACGCGAAACGATGAATCGGGCGCATGTGCCTAATATCTAATGCTTCGGAAATGCTTAATATCTGATAACTCCTTTAGGAGGTAAAAGATAAAATTGTTTTAAAGTATATAAAGAACTTTTATGTTATCATGTTCATTTTTTACATGAAAAATGTGTTCATTAATTATGATACAAGTACGTATCTCAGTTTATTGTGCAAGCTAATAAACTTTTTTTTTAATTCGGCTAGTTCGTAGTCAATCAAAAAAGAAAGTTTGTAAATGCTAGTACTCACGAACTATAGAAGAATAAAAAGAGACATTCTTTATATAACAGAATACCTCGCGGTTACTCTCCTAGGCCTTGTAATGGATGGGGTAAGCACGATTATCGTGAAAAAATAGAGTTTGTTTTCGATAATAGCATGGCAGATATAGCTGGGAAAATAACGATTTTTTGCAACTGCCAGACTGTATACATCGTCTATAATTCATTTTCTTTGTTCAAACAATTACGTGGCCAACCAAATAAAAATAAACATAGTCTTGATTCTCTATACATAGTCGTAAATATATAGGTATTTATTACTAAATCAGTTTTTACTTTATTATTTAATCGTGTAAAATGATAGAAAATAGCTAGCTTATGGATTTATTTCGAAAAATACTTTTCCCGAAAAGAGCGAAGCTTTTTCGTGTACGTAAAGCCACCTGAGGGCAGACACGCGATTGAAAAATGTTGACGACGCCGCTCTATACGAAATCGCTGGAAAATGATTAAAGCCTCATTCGATTTTTACGAAGAAATCTTACAAGACGCCGGGAGGCTCCCGAGGAGGCTCCGCTTCAGAGTCACGTATACAAGAATTTCGGCTCTCTGCGCGCTTCCTGGGCACGACGTCTCCACTCTTATTTTTTTTTTCTTTTCTTTGGGCTCCTTCCTCGCTCGCGCGTACCCGAAGGGACTCGTGGAATTCGCGATTTCTTTTCTCGGCATCAAGCCCGTCTGCTAGTTCTGCCATTCTCGACGGTGAGCGGAATATTCGCATAAAGAATTGTTGAAATAATGCGAGAAAGAAAATTCCAACTATGACGTAAATATTAAGTGGCAGGGGGCGAAAATTTCGAAAATTTTTAGCACTTTTTTCGCGCACTTTTAAATGCAATGTTTCAGCATTTCCATTTGAATGGACAATTTTTTACGTTCGCAAAGTTACCAAACTGTACTAATTTTTAACTTAATCTACCACCCTGGTAGATCATAAAATTATATGTGCATGCCGTAGTAAAATCAGTAATGGTTAAGTATAGGCAACGTGCTCACATTTCAGCTTTATTCATTTTACAAACACTTTTCAAAATAAATATTCTTTTCAAAGTAACGAGATTCATAAAAAAATTTCATCCAAACTATCTGAAATTGTTAAAAATTTATATTGCTATTTTTTCTCTATTATACAAGGTATGTCAGGCATTTTTAACATAAAAGAAAGTAAAGCTGCACATAGAAAAAGAAAAAATTGGCTGTGAAACTTTTATTAATTAATCAAGTTAAGGACAGTAAACTTTTGTTAATTGTCTCTAAGGATATCACTTAAGGAGCTTTCTAAAAAGTTTTCACATAATATATGCGAAATATTTAACATACAATGAAGCCGAAACTAAATACAAAGTTTTCAGTCCCGCGCAATATTGAATATCCCACGACGCGGATAATTTTAAAACTTATAACGCAAAAAGTCGATCCTGTGTATTATGCGAAAACTTTCCCCGGGCGTTTCCTCGTGGGAAAAATGATTATCTCCGGCGGTCGGTCTGCCCGGAGGCAACGCGCAATACCAAGGACTCGGAGCCGCGCCAAGGAAAATCCAAACATTCGGCAAACGTCGCGAGTGCGAAAACCCGCTGGACCGTCAGTCAATTTCGGCGCCGGCAAATGAAAGCGCCCGCCGCCGCCGCGAGGCACACGCGCGAGGGTATCGGAGGCCGCTGCGGCTTCCGTGGCCTGCAGGCGCACTCGATTAGGCCCCAGCGCATTTCGTCGCTGACGCGGAAAATCGAAATTCCCGCCGCGTCAATCTCTCGCAATCGTCTATTCGAACGCAATTTTTAGCGACGGATGATGTATTCGACGGGTATCGCTTTTTTTCGCGATATTTGCCGTTTCACGCAGCTCTCTATCCTCCGCCCGCAGATAAATCAGACTTTCTTTTTTTACGGGAATTTCGCTTTGCCGCATTTTCGAAGCTTATATTAGTTGCTAATGCACTTACCGCGGGAAACGAACGGCAGACGATTATTGCAGCTGAAATGATTTAAATTTAGGTTTTGAATTCAGCGACTTTCGTGTGCGGAGTGCTTTAAAGCTTGCATTATGGTGCAATGAAGGTTTCATTAAAAGGCTGAAGGATCAAAGAAAAACCCACTTGCACCTTTTTTACTGCAATAAAAGCTCCGTAAAATTAACTTGCAAAATAATTGAATGTTACCATAGACTCTTAATGCCGCACTTTTACGACTTCGGCTAGTATGAATTGATTCATTTTATAATGAAGTCTTTTCTGAAAGCTAAAATTCAATTAATAAATGTGAATTATTAAATGTGAAGTTTAATTGATATCGCAAAGCATTTCTACATCAACCCATCTTCCAATTAACGTTCGACATACTCACTTTGGCCGTTTAATGGGTTCATTATTATTAAATTGCAATTATACTGCGTAACTTCAACTATGTCATATTTGACTGACATAAATTTTTATGAAAATGATTTTTCCACATGAAATATGCGAAATCCTTTAAGGTTTTGTGAAGCCCGGAAAGTTAAAGAGTATAAAACATCAAGCTCGGTTAATAAAGTGAATACGACTTTAAATCGATATTGGAGTTCTCTACTGATTACACTGATTCTATGAGAACGTTAAATTTAACATGACACGTCATTAGCCACTACTGGGTAAAAAATTACTAATTGGGTGAAAAAGGTATCGGACCTGTAAAAAATAAAAATACGAAGGACAGGCAAACAGTTGCACTCGTCTGCTGAAAAAAGAGATAGAAGCGTGAAGTTGAGTTTTAATATTTTCTGCGATATCGCGGTATCGTGCAATGGTGGTCGCGCGGCGAGGCGAAAAAAATAGGAAAAGCGAGAGGCGGTGGAAACGTAGTGTCGCGCGAGACCGAAAATCGAAGAGCCACTGGGGTTTATAACTCGAGCGGCAGAAGCGAGGCGACATTATCGCCGCGGCCTAAGCACCAGGTGGGAAGGGAGAGCCGCCGTTGACACGCGTAAAAGCGGGACTAATGGAATTCGATAGCCCACGTTTCCTTCGAGGCTATTCATAACGCCCGCGGCTCCTTTTATATAAATAAAATTCAATTCTGCGGAGCGGCGAGCTCTCCACTGCACAATGCGTTGCTTATCGAATGTAAACTCGCTCTCCAGCGACGCGTCGCTATTGACAAGTGAATGCCGCGCGTACTCTACGGCTATTTTTACCTTTTCCCAGCGATTCTTCGTGGTGGAAGACGTTGTTTAACACTGTTTATCGCTGTTTATTCCGGTAAGGCTTAGTCCCACCTGTCAATATTTACTGTGGCGATTTTTACAGCCGGAGGCAATATATTTTCCAAGATTTTTCTGATAACTTCTTATGACACGGTAGTGAACTGAAAAATGTAACTCTATCTGTAGACGCGCCTTTGTAGACCCGCGCAAAATAAGACTCACCGCTTCGATGGGTGCCATGACAATATTTTAAGTCAGTTGGTCTTTCGGCAAAGTGCTGAGCGCAAGGCTTTGTCTCTCCTTCTCTCTCTCCCATTCACTCACTCACCCTCTCACGTTTATACCGCTGCGCGCTCCGCTTTCCGTATATTATAAGCTTGCCGGTGCGTTTGTGTGAATATGCATGCATTTTCACAAGTAAACCGTCAATTGTATGATAGATAGAACAGGGAGAAAGAAGCACGTACCGACACATATACCCGCGCGAGCGCCTACCACCGCTCACGCGTACGCATGCGAAGTTATACATAAATAAAAGAATTTAAATAGTTTATATAGCTATAAATTAAAAAATTAAACAAAAACGGATATATCGAATTAAACCTATGCTTCAGAAATAAGTCTTTATAGAAGTGGAGGAAACTTTTTAATTATATTACATTAAAACTTGATTCAAAAATGAAAACATCCATTGCAGACTTTAAATTTTCCATGTTATCGATATTTATTATTGAGTATTATCGAATTGTTGAAAGAACTCATGCAGAAAATAACAAAGTACTACCGAATTACAAAGTTTCAAATCGATCTCATTCGTTTTTATTCTAGTTCACGTTGGACAAAAAAAACGCTTTTTTCAGAAACTAATTTTTTTCTCAAATTTAATACTTATTAATTAAATAATTTATAATATTACACACTATACAGGATGTAAACCCACTGTTTTTTTTTAACAACCTGTACTACGTTTTAGCTGATTTCTTTAAATTACTAATTGCGTTATAATATGTTTTTCAACATACAGTTGACAATTTAAGCTACAGATTTTTTTATTCATTAATTCTAAAAGCGCCAGGGTTTTTATTATAGCCAGAGAGTGGCTGTAGAGAGTTTAAGTTTTTCTTTTATTGCGGCCATATATTGCGCGGCGTGCGTGCGTACGGTGACGGTGACTCGTATTGCCGAGCCGCGTAACACATATAGGATTAAGATATGAGGACGGCTCGCCGACGATATGTCGGTGGGTTTGATATGATGCCAGTGGTTTACAGCGCATCTGCCTCCAGATTTTACGACCCGGATTCGAGTGCCCTTCACGCTTTGCGCTACCGTAACTTACGCTTTTTTTTGCGCTCTGCACATGAAAAATTGGACGCATTTAAATCTGGAGCGCTTGGCTTTTCAAAGGAACAGCTTTACCTTGATTATCCACTTGAGAGTCGTACTCACTTTTAGCATGACATACAGTGTACATCAATATATAATTTTCTAAATGATCAACTTGAACGTTAAATTTAATTAAAACCGCCAATTACGTAGCTATTCGATTTATTGGAAATGTAACAAATTAAAGTTATTTAATTACAGCAGTGCGCAGCGCTGCAATCGTGCGATTGATAATGTACCTCAGAATTGATCATTTCTCGTTAATTATAATTAATTAAACGCTTGGCAGTGAGCTTCGTGCTAAATGATTATTAGAACTGCATCAAATTTATCTTTATTGGTCGGAAGCAATCTACTGCCCCGTTAATTGGGTGCGAAAATTTTGAATCGCTAGCGGTGTCGTTAACGAGCTTCGTCACAAGCGTCTGTTGTCACGCCCGGAAATTACCTCCCAAAACTTTTCATCCGCTCGCAAAGCGCCGATAACACCGGCAATCTTACACGTGTAAGCGGTTCAACTTCCAAGGAAGGCGATAATTTAGAACGCGAGTTTCGCCAAATCTGTCTTGTGCAATCGTGCAAATTGTTGTAAATAATTTCCTTTACGTAATCGCCCGATTCAGAAACTTTAGAGAACGAGCATTGCGTAAAAGAAAAATTTTCAATTGCTGCGTTTTTCCGTGAAATGAAGCAGTTAGTTATAAAAAGAATAAGATTCTTTGCAATATTGAAAAAATATTTTTTTTTGGGATAAAGGAAGCCTAAGATTTAATGTATTATAAAACTTGGAAAAAATTCATTACATCAGATGAACCAATCGGTATTTAAAATAAAATTTTTTTTCAGTACGGTAAAAAAACGTGTCGTTCTGGTCAAAAAACGCAATAAAGAACAAATTATGACATCTGATTCGTATTTACGGTTGAATTCGTTTTTAAATGAATGGGAGTTAGTAAATTTTTTTAACTGCACGATTTTACAGCGTCAAAACATAAAAAAGCGAAGCCCCCGAGCAGTTGAAAATTTGTTTTTTTCACGTACAGCCATGCTCTGAAAATGTCAAAAAATAAACAACGAAAAAAAAGTAAACGTTTGAAAGCGCGGATATTTTCCAGGAAAAAAGTGCAGGACCACCGCAAATAAATAATCTAGTCGACGGGTGCGCGTTTAACACCCGAACACTTTCTTTCAAGTAGCGAATCTAGTAAAGCCAGCCAATTACAAGTCTAACAGGCCGAGCGTATCGGCGCGAAATCGCGCCGGCGGCTAATTCCCCTCGCATCATTTACGCGCTGCTAGAGGTGCTCGTCGAGAGAGTTCGGGAAAAAGAGCGCGACGAGCCCCGTTGAGATCCTCGCGTGTTATTGCCTGAATTTCCGGGCCCGGGATAAATTTGAAGTGGTGGGGGGAATGTCTGCGGCGCCCAGGCAAAAAAGCCCGGAAGCTCGAACTTTTTCCTAAAAGAGCCCCGGTGAAACTCGTTGCCTTTCGCGGGCTAGTTTCCATTGTGGCCGTAGTGGGGGGAGGCCGGCGAGCCGGAGGGAAGAAGCCAAGTTTCCCTCGGCGACGCTTTATTAGGGCAAAAGGAGGAAGGAGCCGAGGACGATTCGGCCGAGCGATAATTTTGATTGGACTGAGCGCAGTTCGGCCAAAGGAGGAGTGGATGGTTCGACCGACGACGGGGAGTGCACTTGTAGCGCGTGGGTAAAAAAGAGCCGGGTAGGAGGAGTTAATGAATTCCGGGGGAAGCGAATTTCTTAATCCAATTTATTCCGCCGAGAAATTTAGCGCGCCGCATTAATGCCCCGGCGATTTTCGACGAATTAAAACGAGTCGCCCAGCCGAGACGCGCTCCCCTGCATTTACAAGCGGAGATCCGTCGAATGGAGATTTATTAATCGCCTATTCTTTTTCCTGCACTGTTGGAAATTTGTGGAGCACTAACGAGCTCGGCATCTGGCTGTTGGGGGTTTTCAGCGAGGTACCCGTACTTTCGTAATGAGCTTTTATGCAACGCTTTTTTTTCATTATATACCTACCCTTGTGCGTCTTTTTGATATTTAATTAAATCGCGGTCTTTACACATCAGTAATTACTCTTAATTCTCTTTTTATAATAAGGCAGCCGTTTACTTTTTTAGCACAATTAGATCGTAGGAATGCTTGCTAATGCTCGGCTTTGTTATTTGAAAGTGGAAATCGACGCTGCGTACTTTCTAAACGCATCACAATTAGCACTGGCTTCTCACTCTTTTACGAAGACATTACAAATTTCACGTTTTTTTTCCGGCAAAACCGCCTTCTAGAAAATGGGAAAATTTGAAATTGTCTCATACTAAACTTATTTATGGGCAAGTTTTGCCCTTCAAAGTTAGAATCTTGTGACGAGACAAAGTTTGTAAGCAAGTTACCGTTGCAAGGAAAAGAGGCTTTTAAAGTTTCAATTATAAAGACGAGAAATTTTTTCATGTCAGCGTTGCACTAGTTCGCTATACTTATAGAACACTCGCTAGATTATATAATTTGATTGAACACAAAATCTGATAAGTTATATTCTAAAACTTCATTTTTGCAGGTTATTAAATTGTGTGGAAGTATGAACTATTACACTTAAATTATTTCATAATCCACTTTAGAATGGAAAATATCCATGCACACTTAATGAAAATTCATCGTTTTTAGCTAATTAAATGATTGTCTTTGAGTAAAAAAAAACATAACTCAATTTCCTTTCTACAAATGTGTAAAATTTAAGACAGTGCGAAACTTATTTAAACTACTACTTTTATTTCGCCCTTGTGGATGCTTATACGAATAAGAAGGATACAATTTAAATATGCTCATCGGAACATCGATTTTCTTTTATTTTATCTTAAACTCAATTTATATGCTAATACGTGCTTTATACGCGGTTAAAATTGTAGTAGCCCGAACTACACGTAAAAGATCTTGCATTAAAGTTTCACATTATAACCTGAGTTTCCAATGAGTCTCCAGGGGAGCAAACATTTTTTTGTAAAACAGTTACAGAGAATAATTTTCAGATAAAAATGGATTATGTTGTAGGAATGAAAGTCGCGTTAAAAATATTTGAAATGAGCTGTCAAACAAATGCACTGTATATATAAAAGCCGCATTATTGTAATCGTATTATTACATTAAATTATTGTTACTTTTACTTTAGCGATATGATAATATTTGTTGATAAGCTGCATGGAAATGAACTTGCACTGTATTGTTATCGAATAGCGCGAGTTGGTAAATGTTATAAACGGCGTTGAGTGGGCGCGCGAAAAGTGCGCTTGACATAATGACATGTCGCAAATTTACTGGCGCTCGCGCGCTCCTTGCGAGATTTCGAAGCTCCGCAGGCGGCGGCTTAATTACGCGACGTCCTCGACTTTCCCGTGCGCGTATAGGCTCGCAGTCGAAATGACTCGATGGACCTGAATGAACTCGGGGACTGGAGAAACACGTCGCACTTTCGATAGAAAGTTCGTCGCGCGCTCGAGTCAGTCGGGCTGAATTCGCGGCCGCCGAACGAAATTGCGAGTGAAGACGCCGGAGGTATGTGGGAAGGTAAGGCGCGGGCGACGCTCCGCTGCATTCGCGGTGAAAATGTTTGCAGCGACCGGTTACGCACTCGCAGAAGGAAGCGCGAGATCCCCGAGCGTCGCGTGCGTTTCCGGGCCCGTGGCTTCGCGATTAATCATTTGCGCCACGCATTGATTGCAGTCGATTTCAAAAATTCGCACGGCGAAGAGGAGCGCGTAGATAAACCACCGCTCCGATTGCTTCTTCGACTTTCTTTTCCCGTTACGTTGTTAACTTCATTCGTTCTCCAATTTAACTGAAATTACGCCATCAATTTTTCTTGCTTTTCCGTCGAATGCGAAGACGAACAATTCACGAAAACCTTGCCGCGCGGCGAATTGATGAAAAAAGTAAGCGAAGTTCTCGGGAGCGAGTGAACGGCTGGCTCACGCGGAGTGGTGTGAAATAATTCCGTTGTACCGGAGATTATTTTTTCATGACCTGCATTTCCAATGCGCTCGAGATATCTCCTAGGTCAACCAGAAGTCTGAGAAATCACGATGAATATCGAAAACTGATTTCTTCCGCCGATCGATACCTTTAAAAGTTTCAAACAATAAAGCTTCTCTGCTATCTCAATATTTAGATAAAAGTTTTTTTTCGTATCTTAAAGTCTTGGAAGGAAATTTATTCCCCCAATTTATTTTTCTTCGGAAATTATGGCATGGATTGGAAAGTTAAAGCTCCGTTACTAACACCTGTGAACTCTACTAGTTAGTATCTCTCAAGATCTACATCTAACTAAAAATAACTTGTTTTGTCATGCTACCACGAAAGATCTACATTCTCGTTTATTTTTATTTGGATAAATCCACAAAAATATTTACGGCATTGTTTTAGATTTCATAAAAATGTAAATATGAATTTCGGGAAATGACAGAATCTTTGTAGCTAAGAATAAAAAGCTGCCTTTCTAAAATTATTTTGTTACAGGAGTTTTAATAAAAGTTACTACAGTTTGTTTCGATATAATTGGAAGCAATTCATAATGCAAAGAGTGAAGGATTGCGCAGCCGAAATAACGAAAGAAAGATCTCCGAAGGTGAACGGAGCAAAAAATGTTCCTCCACAAGAGGAAAAGACGGAAAGAACACAGCCCGCGCCGTAAATCAATTAGCCGCGAACAATCCGGAAAACAAGCGCGCCGATAAAATATAATGACCCTTTTTCCAGCGCAATTAATCAGTTGTCTTCGAAGCTCTGGGAAATCGCCGCTCCAGTTATCCCGTCGACTGCCGGTTATCCACGTCGCGCGCTCGAGAGCGAATAAAAAGCGCCACCGGCGGGGAAAAAAGAGCCCGGCGGTCGGCGCGATCGCGCGGAAAATCATTGTCTCCGAGCCCTCCCCGCGCGTCACTTCTGCAATTACGAAATTGCGGACGCGCCTCCGTATCGAGCCCCGCCGACGCGAGCAGCTGTCAGGCGGATAAAAAGGAGCGGAGGCCGAATCGGCAGAAAAAGGCGAGAACGCCGGGTGGAAAAAGGAAAGAGCAGGGGGAGCGGGGCGAGCGCGAATCGGGAGCGGAAGAGGGAGAGGAAGGAGCGAGCGAGGAGGAGGCGAAAAGGAGGCGAAAAAAGGAGCTTACGTGCGAGGCAGTTTGCGGGAGAGCCGCGAGCGTAGTAAGTGTGGCAGTAGGATGCGAGGAACCGTTAGGCGGACTCGCGCGCGGGCCATTTTTATTATTTCCACGGAGCGCGCGCGAATGAAAGGCGTAGGCCGCTCGGCGGCGCGCGCCGACGCTCGCTAATATCCGGCTTGGCGCTCGGCGGCCGCGCCAAATAACGCCGATGACGCGCGTGTCATCCTCCTTTCTCGAGGCGGTGAGAGCGCCTGCCGAGCCTGCGCCCAGGTGACCAACCGAATTCCGACCGAATCTTTCGCTTCCTTTTTTCCAATTTCGAGAATTGGAGCTCGGCATCCGCGCAGCGAGCTGGAGGACACTTCTTGATCAAGTGGCTCCGAATTTGGGACGCGATTTTATTGCTGTACACACTGAGGCAGCCTGCTTATCGCGTCATCGGCTTCTCTCGCATTGAGCCGCGCGCGCGAATTCAAAGTCGATTATTACGATCATTATTAGCTAATTGTCTATTACGCCTTTTTGCCAATTGCCAAGTTTTTTCTTCTGTTAGATAAATGCATCCGACCTCTATCATGTTATATTGAAGGATCAAAATAAATCTTTATAAGTGCTAAATAAAATATCCGCTTGTAAGTTCCAAGCGGAAATTAAGCAACTTTGATATACCTGCTTCCGATGGTACAAATCGATATTTATAAGGCTATCATATATTGAATTCACACACTTTTAGGTTTGTCGATATCTCGTGCTAGAATTAATTCCAGGACGTTTTACGAAGAAAATTTTTATAGGAAGTACATTTTTAATTTAATTATGAGAAAAATTATGAAACTGTTTAAATTCTGAAGAGTCCAATGTGTTCAATTTGAATGTTCTAAATAAAATAAAGTAACAAAATTTGACGCGTAAGAAATTAAGAATGCCTTTTTCTTTGCATTTCCTTAGCAAAATGTCATAACAGCATTTATACATTTGTGTTTTTTTCAAGCACTTGTGTCTTTTTGAGGATCAAAACAAATATGTATTTTTCGAGTTCTTAATAAAATTAATTTTTTACAACTAACAGTTGTGATTTAATGCTGGAAATAATCTACTTATGCTCTGTTGTCGGGAACATTGCACTCTTACGTGTTTTTGACCCATAGCTGATTTTTTATCTTTTGACTAATAATAATACTAACAGGACCGCCTGAAAAGGGACTGTTCAAAGATTCGTGGCCCATATAGTTATCTCAATTTTCATAAAAAGTACAGTTACGCATTTCTATCGGGAAGCCGTATATATATTAGTTATTAATTCTGTATATTTTGTGAAAAAAAATAAAATATACTGTAAACATTAGGTATTGGAAGAATCCTAATAATAACATATTTAAAATTAAAACCGTATGCGTGTACTTAAATTAATTCACAAAATACATTTTGCGATTAACTGCTGTAAATTACAATAGTATTAATTTTATGAATGCAGGAAGCATTTAAACATTTTCATCGAAGAGCTTTAAAATATGTATTAGGTTCATTTGGTTTTTCATTATCTGGTGTAAAAAATACAGCCCTTCGAGTATAAATCAAGAAAACTTATTATCAACTGAAAGTAACTAGTTTTACTTTATGGATACTTCATAATGCACGATGTTTTTTCGCTTAACAAAGTTTTATTATCTTTGGCGCGAACTTATGTTGTTTTACGTGAATTACGAAAAATAAAGTTTTTTAACGTTCTCGCCATATATTTAATTAGGCGCAAAGATTTAATACAATATTCAGCATAAAAATTGTAATGTTTAACATTAATAGTGTAATTTTCATATAATATTTATGAAACAATATAAATTGCAGTATTATTAATCAGCTATCAAGGCAGCTTATAAATTTGTCATTCTATAGAAAGCAGGTATAGGAAAAACGCGTCGCTAAATTCAGGATAGGCCTCTTGACCTAGTCGTCGGAATGATGAATTCAGACGAGTAGAAAGAGTCCGGCAGTCGACAGGCAAATGAAGGCCGATAGCACGGGCGCTTTTACATGTCCGAGAAAAAGAAAACTGAGGTGAAGACTAATGTTTCTGTTGCAGAGAACGCGATAGGCCGAGCAGTGGGCCGCTGCCCGGCGTACGAGGAGGAGAACGTCTGCCCAGCCCGCTCGCCCGGCTGCTCCAGCGACGCCGAGTGCCAGCTGCCGGCGGAGCGCTGCTGCCGCACGGCCTGCGGCTCGCGCTGCGTCGCCGGCGAGCTGACCGGCTGCGAGCAGCTGGCCCTGGCCGCCAGGCGGCGCGCCCGGGCCCTGGGCCCGCGCGGCCCCTCGCAGTTCGTGCCGCGCTGCGACAACGCCACCGGCGAGTTCGAGCGGGTGCAGTGCGCGCCGAAGGCCGCGGGGGCCGGCTGCTGGTGCGTCGACGAGTTCGGCGTCGAGCTGGCCGGCACCCGGGCGCCCGAGCGCCGCCGGGTCGACTGCGACCATCCGCGCGTCTGCCCGGCGCACACCTGCCGCATGCTGTGCCCCCTGGGCTTCGAGGTAATTCGCCCAAGGCCCGCCTCCCCACTCGGGATTAGCGCGACGGGATTATCGCCCACAAGGGACTTCGTTATTGCGCCGGGGATAAATCTTTGAGCGGCGCGCCTTTCCCGCTTCGGACCGAATTTTTTTACTCCGCAGCCTCATTTCGCGGGCTTAGCGAAAAATTCGCCGAACGAATTTTCCTTTGCCGGGGGAATTTTCGGGTTTTCAGCCTCGCACCGAATTCCTGCCTCCAATTTTCCGACCGCGCCGTAACGATATCTGCGATTAGCTTCGCTCGAATGTGGTTACTATCGATCCGACGCAATTCCCAAATGCGGCTGTCCGACCAGTTCCAATGCAACTTTAATTTCGGACTTCTTTTACATAATTAGTTCGTCTGCAATCGCTTTTTTTCGCGATCATAAATTCAATACTTTTTTTCCCTGGAAAACACGTGAAACTTTTTTCGTGCAAACATTATCGCGCCAAGCGGATCGCGAATTTTGATTGCGAATGTTTTACGTAAAGTCCATTGGATATGGATGGAGGTTTTTTGTCAAATACTTTGTAAAAAATGACACTCACAAGGAGAGTGTCACACCTCCGGAACACCAATCTCTTCAAAACTTTGTACGGTGTTTTCTTGTGCCTAAATATGAA
>JAXIUT010000037.1:1522813-1533718 GCA_035586675.1 Eurytoma californica | reverse complement strand
AGCGGGTCGTGGGGCAATGTGAACCTTCGGGGCATAGTGGGCCACCTCATTAAATATGTTTCATTTGCTGTGAAACATATTTATTAACAAGTCTCATTGAAAATGAAGCTATTTAAAAGAATATCATTATTACATTGATGTATTACTATATATACCTGTTGTATATAGTAATACAGAAATGCAAAAATGATATTCTTTCAAAATGCTTTATTTTCAGTGAAATTTGTTAAGAAATATGTTTCACAGCAAATGAAACATATTTAATGGGGTGGCCCACTATACCTGAAGGTTCACATTGCCCCACGGCCCGTTATGTCCGCTCTCACCTACTTCTTTTTCCACTTTTTTAATTTGATTATATTAGCGTAAAGAAACGTAATCATGTTATAAATCTTTTATAAAACTAGAATATACCAAGTATGCTCGTCGGTCAACTGCTGAATCGCAGAAAGATTCGGAAGTTCATACGGAAACGGCCCCGCAGGCGCCTCAAGAAAGAAAAAAAGGTAGATTCCGTTAAGTAATGTTTAATAACAACTTTAACTTTATGAAATAATTTTTGTACAATACTAATTTATAGTTTTAACACGCATAAAAAATATTTTAAAAAGTAGATGTACCAAAGGATCGAATGCGAAGTAAAGTACCCGTAGTATCAAAAAGTAATTCAAAAATCTCGGAACAATCTGACAATAACAGTAATAAAAGCACTTTATCAGGTACATCGTAAAAGCACCAGTATTAATGCTTTTATTTAAATTTTTTTTCCAAGTTATATTATCATGCATATTAAATTATTTTAATGAACAGAACGCGAAAGGCCTCCATCCTCAGCCCTCAGTAGGGTATTAATCAATGTTTTAGATTCCCCAAAAAGTTCAAGAATATCTGAAATGCTTGCTTTATCGAGCAGGCCATTGCAAGGTAGAAATTGCACTAAAAGCAATTTTATATGTTTTACCAAATAAAATTTTAAACATTCGGTTTATTGTATAGAGGATGTTCTTATGGAAAAATTAGAAAGAATTCAATCAATAGGTGATGAACATAATTCAAAAGGTATACTTTTACCAATAAAATTTACTATTTTAATTTAAGTGATAGTGTAATGAACAAATATGAATGCGATTTTTCAAAATAGAAAAAGGCACGATAGAAAATCAACCAAGAGCGTCAATTTTGCATAAAAAATTTAATGGACTTGTGAAATCGGAAAAACCAAATGGCAATAGCAAATTGTCGTTTAACATAAAAAAATCCCCAAAACATTCCACGGATTCGAAACGAAGCTTATTAGGTAGAAATTGATGATATTCAACTTAAAGTTATTTTATAACTAAACGTAACATTTGCTTTCTTTAAAGCGCGTCATTTTAGAAATCGGAAATCTAGTGTCTTGTTTCAAAGCGGCATACAGTCGCCGAGGAAAAGAGGTAGAACATTCAAAGTCTCAAGTAACACTTTGCAATCGCACTGTCTATGAATGAAAAACTTTAATTTTCATGATCACAATCCAGCGTCACGCAAATCTGTACATTCGCCGACGGCGCGGTCACGACAAAACAGCTTCGCTATTGAAAAAATTCCCAAAGGTAGCATACTCCGAAGTTATTTATTAATTCTATCTCCAAATAGAAAATAAAAAAATTCGCCGAAATAATAAATAATATAACATTAAAGTGGCCAGAGTAAAAAGCGTCGAGTAGCCCAGAAATAAGCTGTTATTTGTTTTGCAGATAAGCGAGCCTCGCCAGGTAAAGAGGAGAGCAGTGAGAACGAGGAGATCGAGGAGGAAATCGATACCGCGAGCGAGACAACCGCGAAGTCACCGCGGGAACGGATGAAGAAGGAGGCCGAACGGGAAGCCGACAAGAAACGGCAGGTGATGGCTCGCGAGGCGGCGAAGGTGTTGGAGGAGGAAGAAAAGGGGGAAGAAAGGGAGGAAGAAAGGGAGGAAGAAAAGGAGGAAGAAAAGGACGAGGACGAAGACGAGGAGGAAAGGTACTCGGACGACTTCTCTGACGCGTCGGACAGTTCGCGAAGGTCGGAGGAAGCGGCAAAGGTGTGAGAGGTTCGCGCGCCCGATCTAACCCAAGCCTTATAATCACAGCCGCCTAATCGAAGGTTCAGCAGCGGTTCATGCCCTCTATGAGGGATTTTCTAGAGAGCTTCGCGCAGATGAACGAGCCGAAGGCGCCGTACGTGACCTCGGGCAGCTCCGGCTCCGACTCCCCCTCGATGCTGTCCCTGAACGTGCCATCCGGCTCGCTGGACGAGACGGCGCTGTCGACCCCGGTCATCAAGCAGCGCACCAGCTCCGGCCTGAGCGGCTACAAGGTCATGGAGTCCTGGAACGAGCGCCTGTCCGAGCTCTCGAGGGACTTGTACGTGAACCCCGTGGCCAGGTACTGCGACCCGCGCTGTCGCAGCTCCCTCATCTCCAAGACCTGCAGCGACAACTGCAAGTACGCCAAGACCAACTGCTCTCACATCAAAGAACCCACCGATTGCATGAAGAGCGACGAGGACAACAGCGCATCCACCCAAGACAGCAGCTTTTAAATATAATATCGCTTTCTTACTCCAATCTCGGAACCTTTTTCTTTTACCATATTTTTTTATCCATTTTTACTTTACACAAGCTATTATGCTTGAAAATCTTCTGTGATCGCAAATGGAAAATAAAAATATTTCATTTTTGCAGTATTAAATTACAGCCAAATAAGTACAGCGTGTATTTTTCATTTTTTACTCTAATATCGTTTGCAAACATTCAATGTTTACACTACAAATACATTTTTCAAGCGACAATTTTCAACAACTGTGCAAAACAAAAATATTTTTATTTTCCATTTCTAATAAAGAGTTTTTCGAGAAGGTATATACAAAAATCAAAGCGAATAATTTTTTTATACCGATGATTTTTATTTCAATTATAGAGTCAAATCTTTGTAAGATTTTATTGTATGATACAGTGCTATGGTGTGTCGTTTACATGGTATAAGTGACTTTTATTCCTTCACTGACTGATAGTAAGTGTTTTAGAAAATGTTTATACAAAGTTTTTAGGAACAGCTTTATTACGAATTTCGATTTCGTAAAATTGCTACCTTGAGATTGAAATCATTTTAAAAAGATCAATATATTCGACAAATTGCCAAATTTGAGATTTAAAGACGCAGTAATGTTTTTAAATAAGCACTTACTAACAGGCAAATATAGTTCATTATAGATAAGAGAAAGATAAGTATAAACCCGCGAATGTTCAACAATGACAAAATGTACAGTGAAAAAATATATTTTAATGTACATATTTATATCAAGTAGAATATTTTTATGTCACACTAATATTTTATACACATAGGTACATAATCTCTGAATAATTTAATTATTTATCTAGTCACGTGTAACTTGTTATTTATTGTACTTTACATGACTTTATGAAAAATAATGGAAAAAGTTTATTTATCGAGTTTCTTCATCGAGCAAGTTCATCCATTGAATATTGGACTATACATTTTCACTTTTCTTTGTACATTATGATATTTTTAAATGTAGACATGATTTGTACGAAGATTTGCTTTAAGATGACTCTGCTGAGAAAGCTTACTCGCTAAGGTTTAAGGCTGCTTAAAATCTTGTACTATGAGAATTGACGTTTGGCTCATCAAAGTGGATCCAGATCTATTCCCTTTCCAGATACAATCAATAATATTTAAAAACAGCGATATAGACAAATTTGTTCAACTAAAGTTACTACAATTAAAAAATCATTAAAGACTAAATGTAAAAAAAGATATGTTTGTACACATGTATGACAACTAAAAACTAAAGGAATCACAAAAAAGTTGTAATGTTATCACATTACGAAAATAGTAGCTGTCTATTACTGTAACATACTACTCGAGACGAAATAGTGTTTATTCAGTGTACCTGATGTAAGAAATGTAAAAAAAAAATTCGGCATAGTGAACGTTAGGACGGTAAAACATCTTTACCTATGGTAAAAAAATAGTTTGTTTGACCAGTAATTAGTAATTTCAACCCCCTTTCTGTTTAAAGTGTTAGCAACACTTTTAATAGGGGTAGATATAACTGTACACCAATGGTGGGTTGTGTTTAATCTTCTTACATGCCGTCTGAAGCATTGGATGATGAATCTTCGTACTCGTGCGCATCAGGTCCGTGATTTAAGAGTTTCACTAAATCGGTAACTTGTTTTATCGTGTAATTTGGTTTTGGACCATTGTCGACAAGACGATTGTCTCCAAATGGTATCCAAACTGTTCCTGCAAATCCAGCTTCAATACCACCTAAGACATCACAAATTTCATTATTAATTATTCTCAGAATATTAAGTGAATTCAAAAAATGTATGCAAGTTATTTTAAATTTTTCATCATTAATTTTACCAAGATGTAAAAAGCTTTTTACAATTAATTATATATCAGTAAAAATATTATTACTTAATACATAATACTGCAATTTACTTTCTTAATCCTTTAAAACAGATTCTGTAAACATAAGAATATTATTTTGGCAAATGTTGATTTAATTGGCAACTTACCCAATATGTCAGTTTCTAACTTATCCCCCACCATGATACAACTTTCAGGGCTAACTCGTAAGTATTGACAAGCTTCTTTGAATATTCTAGCTTCTGGTTTTTCCCATGGTAGATCTCCCGAGACCAGAATCACATCGAAGTACTGTTGCAAGCTGAGTTTGTGAACTTTCTCCCACTGTGCATTTGATGGACCATTGGTAATCAGACCCAAAAAGTACTTCTTCCTCAGTTGATGAAGCATGGAGACTGCATCTGGTTTGAGAGCCAAGTAGTGGTACCTCAAATACAGCCATCTCTCGTACACTTGTTTGCCAAGGTAGCAATATTTTTCTCCAAGAGCTTTATTCCAAAGGGATGTTCGCCAAGTATCTAGACTAAGCGTTACATTGTCTGGACACTTTCTGAACTGCTTAAGGTACGACGATGTAATCTTGTTGGCGCACTCTTGGGGTATTCCATACTCCTTTGACAGCTCATCTGCAAGCTGTTGGTAATCAGGAAAAATCATTACTGATTTTAGTTCTTATACTGCAACTGATGTAACAGTTTGGGGAAAATGGCACAAGATTATTTTTAATATTATATGAAATTGAATATGCGAAGACAGAAAATGATATACAACACTCAATAAAACTCAAAATTTCTTTAAGATTTAAGCTCATTTGCTACTTTAAGAAATTAATTGAAAATTATTGAATCTCGTCTCTGAAAAATAATACTATAGTAGGATTAAGGAATTTGAGCAGTCAATTAGGACTCTTAATTCTTATTAATGATTACCTATAAAATGCATTGATTGATTCAAATACTCAAGCCGACTAATTGGACTCGTGACGTGCCATCCATGGTCGCTGCTGTAATCACAACAAAATCAGTTGTGCCAACAACAGACTTATTGGATTATATTCAATTCTTTACAATTACTATCTATCTGAAGACTTTTCTGCAGATGTTCACTGTGATAAAAATGTGTGAAAAACTTACAAAGAGGTCTTCTATAACATTGTGCAATGTATAAAAGAAGACCACTTAAAAGTCTATTGAATCACGCTCAAAATACATGATCTGAAATTAAGAAATTGCTTATGATATTGGAGGAAATGCGGTAGAAATGATTGTAAACAATTTTTAGGAAATTATACAGATTTAATTAAAAACCTTGTAATACAAATACTTAACAACAGGTAAACATAAATATATATATAATATACACTATTATTATATTTAATATCTATGATATATCATAAAAGATCAATCTGCAAAAATTTTGATTCTATTACAAATTCTACATTTTTCAAAAATTATCCCAGCATATAAAAAAATAAAAAAACGTCACAGGCACATAAAAACTTTTAATTGAATATTAGTGCCAAAAGTATTTATTCCTTTCCATTTTAAATGAAAAAGTAATAACAGTCATGCTTTATGAGAAAACACAGCTTCAAGTCTGTCGTTTGCCAGGATACTATTTTCAGGTGTGATCTCCTCTAAATATACATCATAGTCACAAAGTATTTTACTTATATAAAAGAATCTGTCACCCACTTCCCTGACTTTGATAATTTTATACGACGCTTGAGTCATCTACTAAAAGCTGCGTGATTTAAAATGTAAATATAAAAATATTTTTAAGATATTTCGTAAACAAAACGTATTTTTTCTTGTATAGTCAAAATATGTTTTTCTAGAAGTACTAATCTTAAGGAACTGCTGGAATAATATCAAAAAGTTACAAAAGCAAATTTTTAATATAATTTTTTTATACAAAATACAAAGTTCAGTTACTATTTAATTTTTGGCATTTTTTAAAACTTATTATAACAAAAGCACACTATAAATGAATGAAAAAAATTGAATAAGAACAGTTACACTGTACAAAATATATAGAACAAAATTTATAAATTAATCGCCAAATAAGTGTTTTCCTAATTCCATCATGCGATGATTTCTGCACACGGTTAGTGCTCCTGCCTTCTTCAGTACAGATACTACACTTTGATCGGCTTTCACCAAATGACATAATAAATCTTCAAATGCTGACTTCACATTTGGCTGCAGTCCTCCGATCTTGACTTTCTTCAATGTATCAATGATACCTTCAGCCCATCCTGATTCTATAGCAAACTCAGAAAGCCAGGGTACTATTTGCAGAACACCAGCCATTGTTTGCATTCCTAAGAACCATAATTCTGTCATTTCCATCCAATGTTCTTTGTAGGATATGTTAACAACTAATTCTGTTGGGTCATTGCTCTCATCTACTATATAAGCATCCCATAAAAATCGTATTGTTGCTTGAATGTATCGGCATATTGAAAAATCATTCTTTTTCAATCGTTTAGCCTGCTGTTTCAGTAATAAAAGTCCAAGAACAGCTAAATTACCATGAAGGACTAGATTTTCCGGGATCTGTTTAAGTTCTGGTAAACCATCAAATATAAACTTTAATAAATTGACAAAAGTTCTAGATTCTTCAACTAATTTTGCTTCTAGTACAGTAATATTCATAAGTACATTGCAAATAGATATCATTGCAGTTCTAGAATCCTGCATTTCTTCTAAAATATGTGGCTCTAATTCTTTTGCTGGCGTCTTTTGAGTCTTCAATCTTTCAGACTTTGGCACTGGAGGTTTTTTATAATGAACTATAGTCCAGTGATAGGATAAACACTCAAAAAGTACTTCATCTTGCTTGTGCTTAAGTAATATTTTTCTGGCATCTTCTTCAACAGCAAGATGACAAAGAGCTGGTAATAATAGTCTTAAGATATCAACATCACTCAATGGGTCATGTTTTACAGGTTCACCAGAAGACGATCCTTCATCTGATTTTGCCCCAAGTTTTGCTTTCTCAGCCATCCTTTTATTTCGATGTGCATAGAATGTATCATTTGCTATAGTTAACACATAAGGTAAAATAGCATAAACTTGAGTACGCATTGCAGAAGTTTCCTGTGCTAACCATGCAGCTAATACTCTTACCATAGCACAAACAAACATGCGCTCCTTAGGATCTGTTAGTTCCTTCATTTTTGACACTGAATTTAACAGACTTATCACAGCAGAGAATGCACCTTTCAATGCTGTATACACTGATTGCTTTTCTTTTTGTTCCATATCTAATTGGTCAGTAATAATATAGGATATGGAGATTTCTAAAATCATAAAACAAGCAACAATTAGGTCAGCATTAGTCATTACTGCTTTAATTTGTTTCCCTTCAAGTTGCATTCTTACTTCGATTGAAGCTAATTGGATTAACAAAAGAAAGAACACTTTAGGTTTCTCTTCATCGGATAAAGCCCACTCAACACCCAACAACTCTAACATTATCGAAGCTAATTTAATGGCTGGATCTCTTTGATTTTTATTAATTTTAGATTTAAGAATATCATTTAAACCTTTGTATATGCTTTGAGGCCAACATTCGCTGTTCTTAATAGTGTTAGAGATTACATCTCGCCTACAAGAAGCCAGAAGAGCTTGTAAAATTGAGCAAAGTTTAAATTTTCTTTCATCGTGATCAGTTTCAAAATCTAAAGCAATTTTATTTATAATAGCATGGAATGGAGCAATATCATTTGCATCCCAAGCTTCAGATCCAAACTGATTAACCAATGTTACTAAAATATTTAAAGCTTCATCTGTCTTAAAACTTTTTTCAGCATAAATTTCACACAATTTAGGAATAGCTTTTTGTTCGATTAGTGCCTTTTGCCCTGGATAAAACTGAGCAATACTTTGCAGACAGGTATAAGCCTCACTTACAATAATTAATGAATCATCTGGAGCATCTTCATCGGCTTTATATACTATTTCCAACAGCGCAGGTACATGCCCAACCATGTCAGGATGAGAAGCTAATTCTGAATCAGTGCAGAGTGCCGAAAGTATAGATAAAGCTACAGATTTATATATATGAGGTGGACAATCAACAGGAACATCGTCACTGACTAATAATTTTCTTACAAATTTTGCACCAATAGCCTCTAAAAGTAGCTTTTTACTAGCTGAATTGCAGTCTTTTCCTTTAACTAACTTTGTAACCATAAATAGAACTGCAAATTTTTCTGAATCTCCACTAACCATTTTTAACATGCCAACACACTTCTTCACTCCTTCCGGAATAGTAGCATCTTTATCAACCTCCATTTTATATACTGGGATAAAAGTCAATGCTTTTTTGAATCAACTTTAAGTATTTCACACTATCTTCACTAGCGATTTGAAAATCAATGAAAGTTCATTTATTGGTTTGTCAGTGTTTCCTCTAAGACATCCCACAGCCAACTGGCAATGCTCCCACAGAGAAACCGATTCCCAGTACTAGCCTTGCCCTTTGACACACTCTTTTGGAATGACCAAAATAGCACTTATCTTGGAGTGTTTCCAAAATTAGTCTCGGAGATCACACTTACTCCTTATGAGGCTTGCTGTCCCTAAAACGGCAAGTCTATGGAAGGAGCAAACTAGGCAAATACACAATCCAGCGATGAAAAGTGCTGCTCCAAAATAATATTATGACAAAACTATACTCGACAGAGTAAATTTGCTAAATTTTGAACTGTTCTTAAATCACGTAAAAATAATGTAACGTTCCAGGAACAAGTTGAACTGTTCGAAGTGGTTGCTACTGGCCCTCAAACTGGTTCGCAGCCGTTAGCGAGAAGAGAAGAACGTCTTCCGTGCGTCGGCACGTCCGCAGCGAGATAGAGGAGTCCAGCATCCACTTTTTCTTTCTTTCGCGTGCTCTGGCAGTAGCCGCCTTCCTCGCCTCCGTAAGTGCGCCGCGCGCGATCTAAAATAATCGCGCGAGTAAAGCCGCTATATTGGGCATCGTCGGCTCGTGTTACGCGCTTGGCTTATAAGCCCCGTGGTCTATTTTGGTCCCGCGACAAAGTACTTTGCGCGGAGGAAAGTAACCCTCCTCGCGGCTCGCCGCTCGCAGCAGTATATTGAGAGTTGGACTCTTCTTGCACGCAAGAACAGCGCGAGGCGCACGCGGCACGCGGCAGGAGTCCCGGAGCGTAGCCGCGTAAGTACTTAGCACTCTGAAGTAACTTCGGTAGGTAGCCTGCGACCTGTGACCAGCACGCCAGCACGACTCGTCGCGCACGCATCAGCCTGCCTTTCGCGCATACGTCGGAGATGCGTTTGCCCCTTCTACACTGGCGCAAACAAGGCGAGAAAGGTCTTCTATTTGACCTCTAAATTACGTACGTGCTCAATTAAGCTTAAATTCACTGCGAACTCTTTTTACTTTCTATTCATTCAAATTGTTGCAAGTAAACAATGGAAAATTTTAAAATCCAGTGTAGAGGGTTTCAACGCTCTCTTTGTCGTCTGCAGCGTCATCACTTGCAAACGGCTGAACTGCGTCTTTACCTCTCTTTACCATACGTTTGCACAGATTTTTCTTTCAAGTGCTTATTAATGCAAATGAAGAATCATGCTTATGTGTAATCGATCAGAGGGGGATGAGAGTTGGTAAAAGGGGAGGGAGGAACGGAGAATGGAGAAAAATGTAGGTGGAGAATATGCAACGTATACACCGTGAAAAATAGAACGTGTGCAAGGTTCAAAGACGAACTAATGGGTTGTACCTTGCGACAGGCTAAACTGTCTCCCTTTCTGGTCTCGATGAGGGTGTTGTCCAGATCGAAGAAAAGCGCGCTGACGGCGGCGTTTGGTCCATTGTTACGCGTACGAAAGCCAGCCATTTGCCTGTCCGTCTGTCAGTCTCTCTTTCTTTCTCTTTCTCTGTCACACTGGCCCTGTGAATTGACCCTGTGAACTGACCCTGTGAAAAAACACGAGGAAATGACCGCAGCAGCGGCCGACAAGACGAGATATGACCCGAATCCCTCGATATTCTCGCCTCGGCCTGCCTGACGGACCAGTGTCCCCCCTCCCCTCTGGTGTGCTACCTCGTCGAGTTGCGCTCTCGCGGGATTCGCGAGTCAATGAGAGGCACGCAGGCGCGTCAGTGCCCCTGTCTGCGGGACGCTTATGGGCTCGCGAGAGTCGCGAGTTGCGCTCTTATTTGTTTTCTGTACGATTTCCTAGTGTGCAATCGAGCTCCGTTCGATAGCATGTCTGCATATGAAAAGATAACGCTGCCGCCTGCCACGCGCTTTCGATTGCGCGTTGTCACGGTGACTATAGTAGGTATATATGTAGCTACGACCGAAAGCTTCCTGCTGGCACTGGTGCGAATATGCATTATGCGATATAAATATAACATAAATGTCATAAATACATGTACCGTATATCATTTTCAAGTTCCTTGGTAAGGATGCTTTCTTTAAGGCAACAATTTTATTAGGTACCTGCCTTAC
>JAXIUT010000037.1:1512279-1522713 GCA_035586675.1 Eurytoma californica | reverse complement strand
GTACCGTATATCATTTTCAAGTTCCTTGGTAAGGATGCTTTCTTTAAGGCAACAATTTTATTAGGTACCTGCCTTACCGATTATTAATAATAAAGCATTTCAAAATTGCAGTGTCGTACATTACTTGCCGCCGTGAATGCCTAAAATAATTATGCATAATATTTAAGTGCATAAATGCATAAGTATATTATATATAATATCTTGTTACGCTAAAGTTAAATTGCAGTTACACAACATTTTTCTAAAAAGTCTATTGTATTCACCTTACTGCGCGAAAAGTGGAAATATTGTGCAATGTTAAATTTTTCATAGCAAGGATCCTAAATCATCCTTTTATAACATTTTAAAATTTTGTAACATACTTTTAAAAAACTAGCATTTCTACCAACGATAAAAGAAATTTATATTAGGAAAAACAAAGTTTTCATAAAAATAATTCCACCTAATTGTGTTTGTGTTACTCATCCGAATTCATTAATCAACTAATGTAGGTACCTTTAAAAACTACTTACGACATCGTTTACAGAAATAATTTAAAATTTTCAATCTCGCACCTTGGTTTTTTTCGACGAAAGATGGTTTGATATATAGCCATAAGTTTTATACATTTTAGTATTATAATATTGTGATTAATGGAAACTTTAAAAAATACGTTCGACAGTTTTACGTCAGTGATTTAAAATAACAGGCCAGAACGTCAATTAACACTGTGGAATCATTTTGCTCCATCATTTTTAGAAAACGTTTGTTGCTTACTCGACAAAAAAGACTTGTAATCGAGTATCTTCCAGAATTTAAGAATCAGTCGTCATTGCCCAAGAAGAGCGGTAGCCCGGGAGGTTCGAAGAAGAAAAAAAACGCAGGCTAAAAGTTACAAAAGAATAATGTGTAAGTGTTTTTATAGTTGTGATTACATTTCTTTCGAATAAATTAAAATTTGAGACAAAATACGATTTACGAAGTAAAGATTCAAATTAATAGCAAAAATAAATATTAGTAACAACTACATTTTCTGTATCTTAAATGTCTTATTATCAAATTAGGATAATAAAATTGAATGCCTCTATTTTTAATTTCTACATTCTCTAAGTATTGATAAAAGTAATTGCAAGAAAAAAACAATTACAAAAAATATTTAAAAATAAAATTCATATCACGCGTTTATGCACGGTAGTAATATTCAACTGATAAATAATTTATCACAAAGAATGAAAAACTTCATTCGTATAAGGATGACCAAATTATTATGGCTTAATATCACATAAAATGACTCACATAAAATCAATATTTTTCCTTTCCTTTTATAAATAGAATTTTTGTTTTTGTAGGCGAATGTTTAATACAATATGAAGCTGAAATTATTACGAAATAATTTGTTTTATAGACTATTTTTTCCTTGAAATTAATTTTTCAATGCCTATATTTATCAGAAAAATCTGACATGAAAATCAGTTTTTAAAATAATTTTCCATAATTATAAAGTTGTAGAACTCTCGTACAATGCGCTTGAGCGGAGATGAAAAAAGAAAAAAATCTAATCAAGATTGCGAAAATGGTCATTACGTGCAAACTTTAGCTGCAATACGCATGCATTTATAGACATACGATAAAATGGCGGCTTTTATAGGTCGTATAAACAAGATTATGAAAAATTTTAGCTTTTTCGAAAAATTTCCAATCAATCAGTTGAAAGAAATTAAAAAGAGATTTTCATTTTTATCAGGCAGTTCAATAGCAATTTTGCTCTCAATACTTATCGCCGGCGTCTACGGAAACTTTAATCAAGATGCAGATTGGAGTAAAGCACAATCCTTTCACGATTTTCATGCCGTCGATCTCCAGGGCAATGACGTGCCGTTGGATAAGTACCGGGGCCACGTTGTAGTGCTCTTTAATGGAGCGACTCGCTGCCCTGTCTCCGCTAAGGCCTTCAAATTGCTCCAAGCCATGCAGGAGAAGTACGGGGAGTCGGACGGTTTGAAGGTTGTGACTTTCGTGATTGACGGTCTCGTGAAGGAGTCCGGCACCGACCAGGAGGTCAAAGACTACATTGACAGCATCAACGTGTCTTTCGATGTTTATCGGAAGATTAAAAGTGACGGAGATGATGCACATCCGGTCTATAAGTGGATTAGATCGCAGCTGAACGAGAAGATACCACCGGCCGCGAAAATCCTCATTGACAAGGATGGCAAGGTCATCGCCAAATACCCTCCCACTGGTCCTCTCACGGAAATGGAGAACACTATGAAACAATACTTTTAAAACAATCTTTACTTGCTTCATTTATTTTAATTGTACTTTCATTATACTAGTTTTTACGGGTGTTAATCGAAGCCGTAAATTTCTTAGTTTCTACTTTAAATCTTTTGAGAAATAAATTAATTCATGACACAATAACCCATTTTTTACACATTCTTTTTTTTATGCTGTGCTTGGGGTGATAAAACAAGTATTGTGATAAAATAACGATAACTACAAACATATCAATTATTCAAATGCATCCTGCACAATTAACAAAAGAAAAAGCGGATTAACATTCGTGATGTTCTTAATAGATGCTCAATTTTTAAAAATATAATAATATTATTAGTTTTATCAATGTGCCATTATCAACTAGGTTATTCCCCCATGCATTATTTGTTTTTTAAATCGATTATTGGTTACTCTTGGCAGGATTTCATCAGCTATTTGAACTTGTTGTTTTCCTTACAGCAGCTTTTACGGAAATGTTTTAAAATATTTTATTTATCGCTCTATTAGTACAAATCACTTTTTACTACATTGTATTAAATAGTATTTAGCTCTTTTATCTAAACAATTTATTTGACTAGTATTTTGCATTACTATCAACGTAAGATAAATTGCTTTTTTTAAATCACTTTGCAAATCCTTGTAATTACATTTACAACATATTGATATTTATTACAGCAGTTAATTTATAGGATTTTAGTACCGTTAAAGTGCGCTACATTGATGATGTGCATATTTATTGTATGCGGAAAGCCGCTAAATTAATCCTTTTTTTTTGTTATATCAAGGAAAACGTAACGTATCTTAAGGGGACAAGCCTGTGTTTAATGCTCTGAAAATTAGTGATAGAAAAATGATTCCAAATTTTTTCTTAGGTAAGTACAGTAAAAAATAACTTTATCTAGCGAAAGTACATATAAAAACCAACATTCTGACACCTGTTGGGGTCATTTATACCCTTTAATTAGTCTGAACCTACCGCCTGATTTTGCATCTGATTTTATCGAAAAAATTTCTTGGTGTCAGACTAAAAAACTAAACCGGTTGATCAGAAGAGCTGAAATTTTCAGGAAATCTTATTATGTTTCTATTTTAAAAAAGTATTAAAAGGATAAAAAGTATTAAACACAATTAACAAATAGAAACATTATGCAATCTAATTAAAAATATGGCGGCTTTCCAAAATACGCTTCGCTCATAACACAAAGAAACATAATAAGAAGATTTCCTGGAAATTGCAGTTCTTTTGATCAATCGGTTTAGTTTAAAGTTAGGCGCCAAGGAATTTTTTCTATAAAATCAGATGCAGAATCAGGCGATAGGTTCAGACTAACTAAAGGGTATAAATGACCCCAACAGGTGTCATAATTTTGCTTTTTATATGTACTTTCGCTAGGTAAAGTTATTTTTTTCTGCACTTACGTAAGAAAAAATTTGGAATCATTTTTCTATCACTAATTTTCAGAGCATTAAACACAGGCTTGTCCCCTTAATATACGAATTAATATTATTTGATCAATTTTTAAAAGAAAGGCGAGTTTTTTTATTAACTGTTTATACTTAAAAATTTATCCAAGAGTATTCACTGACCTACTGTTATGTAATCCCTTGTGTGAGTTTATGAAATTTTATGAATCACGCATTTTAAATTGCTGTGCAAAAATGAATGCATTATAAGATAATTGTTGATTCATATTCAGAAGAATTTAAAAGTTTTTAAATTTTGACTAAATATAAAGAGAAATTAAAAATAATTATTTCTATATTTAGAATTAATGCATAAAAATATATTCCATATATATTTCCATATACAAAAGTGCATTTAAAGAGTTCTAGTGAAATAATTCAAAGTTCATTGTTTCAAAGACGTATTCTTCATTGATGTTACGAAGTGCCTGACCCTGTATTACATTGTTACATGAGCAGCACGATTATCGGAAAGTGAGTAAGTATTAGATCTGCGAATAACAGGAATCATCGCGAAATTAAGCATTTGAAATAATCAAATCTTGTGCGACTGTTGTTTTCTTCGAGCCACGATCTTGGACGCATTATATAGCAAAACGCAAACACGTCTGACCAGTATTGTACAGTCTCGCATGTTCCTGTGGACATCTAGCTTGGCAATTTAAAAATCCCCGAAGAAGAGCTGATGGACGAGTTTTTGCCGTAAACAACGCACGTGCTAGCTTCAGCCAGCCAATCACTGATTTTTTCCTCACACGGTGATGCTCCTTTTCCTTGTCCTTTTGCATGCACCAATAAAGAGAAAAAGAGCGCAAAGAAACGATTATTTCAGCCTCGCTTTTGCCTCATTTTAAACTCCACTTTATCTTGGCGGTGATCTCGACCACTGCGCTGGCTCGACGTTATAAACCCATTCCACTCGGCGGCCTATCTCACCGGCGCGCGTATACATAAACTCCGCATCGACCGACCAAACCCGCGCATTTTCTGCTGCTCCATCTCAGCCGACACTCAGACACTCAGTAGTTCACAGACAGCGCGCAGTCAAAGTCTAACAACATGATGCGTAAGTATTTTTCTCTTCTCACCGACCTTATACCTATTACACTTGTATGTTTTACTTTTCTATAAACCATTCTTTACATTCAATATTTTTCACTTATTTATGTATTTTAAGAGGGCTGACATTACCTTTAGTAAAATATTTAGAATCATTTTAATCTTGTTTTTCATAAGTACTTAAAACTGAAGCAACAAGTACTTTATTTTTGCATTAATATTATGCTTTTTAAAGTTCTAGATATATAAAAAAATTAGAAAATTAGAAATAAAACAGTACTATTTAATTTTTAGGTTATGTTTTTACAAAACTGATTGTGCTAGTCATTGAAATGAGATTATTTTTAACTGTTATATATCTTATTTTTAAGAAGTAACGTACAAATCATATTCATTTTATTCTATCAATATGTCTCTCAATAGACTTATAAATATTTAAATAAAATAAAATAAAAATGTATATAAACAAATCTAATACAATTCTAATACAAATTTTTACGAAAAGTAAAGGGCACACATATTCAGCATATTGATCATATTGCATTTCAAATGCATTGTAGTATTTTTATTTTCAAACTCATGTCTAATCATAATCGTTATAGTTGTTATTATTAAATAATGTAAAATAATTTTTTGACAATTTCATAGTTAATAAATAAATATTACCTGAATAAAAATCAATCAATTTTGATGGGTATACTTTTCAAAATAAAAAATAATTGTGGCATGAAAAATATATTCTTTAAAAAAATTAGAATAATATTTAGTATTTAATAACAATATAATGATGTAGGAAAAAGTAATTCAATTAAATAAAGAAGGTATGTTGGAAAAGAATAAACAAGTAGTTAAAAAACATCGTTATTATTTTGTTATTTCAGTAAACGTAAAGGAATCGTTTTGTAAAAATCTGCTTAGTATATTTGCGTCGAGTAAATTTCAATCTGCCGTCAATCACTTTGAAAAATTTTTAAATTGTACATGTTTCGACTCTTGAATACTATATTGGTGCAATCATACACATATATAATTTGGCTGGGCTTACAGTGTGATATTACATCAGCGGGTTCTCACGAGCCACGCGTCACATTTCTATACGTGCTGATTAACGTTTTAATTTTGCTTCAATTGGACAATGAGAAATGTCAACTTATTATCTTACACTTAAGAATTTAGTGTTTTCAATTAAGGTGATTCATTTGTTTTGCTTTTTCAAGTCATCCAAAGCAATTCGAAACATATTAGTCGTGTGGGATGTGATAAATAAGCATATAACAAAAAAAAAAACTCAAAACAGCGGCGTAGAACTATATAGTAACTGACATATGCGAGGACATATGGTCTGTGATATCTACACTAGCTCATGTAAATAGTATATTGTAAATAGTAAAAAATTTTTGGCTATTTTTAATCTAGTCAGATAGATCATGCGAGTATGCTCACTCAGCATTATAGGCTTATGTAGACAAGTTATGAAATTATTTATTGTAATTGACTGTGATTTCGCACTGAATCCTAGATCCTGCAATATGTATATAAGTTTTCTATTTATTGTTAAAAGACTGTGTTTTACCCGATCATAGATCCATTTTTGTATGTACTCACAATACAATAAAAGGCATATCTATCTATCTATATAAATGAATTAAACTTAATATGTTTTACTGATGAAAACATTATTTTTAGGACTTTCAGTATTGTTGGGCCTTATTTGCATTGCGGGAGTTTTCGCAGATAACGCAGATTTTAGCAAAGCTAAATCTATCTACGAATTCCATGCTAATGATATCCATGGAAATGACGTTTCGCTAGATAAGTACCGGGGTCACGTTGCAATTATCGTTAATGTGGCAAGCAATTGCGGTCTGACCGAAAAGAATTATAAAGAACTTCAGAGTTTGTACGAAAAGTACGGCGAGTCGAAAGGGTTGCGAATACTGGCCTTCCCGTCGAACGAGTTCGCCGGTCAAGAGCCAGGTACCTCGCAGGAAATCTTGGACTTCGTCAAGAAATACAACGTCACCTTCGACATGTACGAGAAGATTCTCGTAAATGGAGAAAATGCTCATCCGCTGTACAAGTGGCTTAAATCCCAAGATAATGGATCTGGAACTCTTACCGATGAAATCAAATGGAACTTCACTAAATTCATCATTGATAAAGATGGAAAAGTAGCCGCCCGATTTGCACCAACCACATCGCCACTTGAAATGGAAGACTCTTTGGTCAAATACTTTTAATAATAAGACCTCTTCATTTGAATTCCTATCAATTGTTTCAACCTATGACTAATTAAGTGTAGAAAATATTTTAAGACTGCATCATTGAAATTGTTTACATTATTACACTCATAGCTTTATTATTATGGAATATGTATTGTTACATCTTTTCATAATTTATCTTTACAGAATAAAATAAAGATTATAAAATAAAGTAAAAAGTATTCAAAGATTTATTTGTATAACCCCTTTTTAATTTTCAGGAAAATTAAATTTCGCTATTCTTAGAAAGATCTTAATTCATAATTATTTTATTGCTTATTTGAACAATATTAAAATGTTAATACATATATAATTTCTGTACAAAAATTATTCCTGGTATTGCGCAACCCGGACTTAACTTAACTATTTTTAAATTATACAATTACACATTCTTTTCACTTATAAATTATACATAGATACATTATATATTTGAATAATTAAGTACATCGTCTTTTAAATATTAATAAGCACATCTTATTAATAATAACTTAAATTTTTATTGATTAATGACTTAAACATTTGAATCATAAAAATTCATAAATTTAAATAGTTATTTCATTCCGGAATAAGTTCTGTTAAATTCTGAGCCAATAATATCATATATAGAATATTTTTCGTGGTATAATTTACTTATATTATATAGTATATGTATATGTGTATAACATACATCTTTTATATATATATTATAAATATATATAAAATTCTATGTACAATAACTTTCTTACAATCTTAAGTACTTGTGAACAGACGTAGAAAACTGCCATGTCTATGTAATTTGAGTATTCGGCAGTTCTTTATATAATATGAAATTTTAAGAAAATGCAAAACATCACTGGGTACGTTAAATAAATTTCATTAAGAATAAAACAAATGCGCATTTTTTAATTAATTTTTAAATATTAGAACTGAGTTAAAACGTATGGCTTTAATGTTAATAATTAGGATATCGTAGGCGCAATAGTAAAAAAAGGTTTTTTTGCTGAATCTCGACATGGATTTTTGATGTAAAAAATATAATTTTGGTATTTCACATTTTCCAAATATCAATGACAGTTACGATAAAAAAACTTTAGAACGAAAAATAATGACACTTAACTAATCTAAGGATAATCTAGATTTTCTCCAGTGCGTTTTGGCAAACGAGGAGAACTTACCTTCTAAAACATGGACGGACTTGTGATAGGGCGATTTTTAGCTAATTACGATTAGCTGGTTTAGTATAAATAAATACTTTATCTATATGAATTATCTTATGAAATTTCAGGCGATTTCCTTCGCGCCCGCGTTATTCACGCCATTGCCATTGATCGTGGTCATTTCGTGCTCGGATATTTTGTTTCGACCATTAGGAACTGTTTCTTCACAGGTCTGCAAAAGAAAATGACACTTTTAGTTAAATAAAGTCAAATTAGGATTTCGCAGAAAAGTTGATAATGCAAGCGAAAAGATGAAGCTTTCTTTCAAGAGCAAAAGAAAATGATTGAATTACCCATAGTCTCTTGTTGTAATTCTACCTTGTAGGAGGGATTGTCGTAGGCTGACGTAGTCTTTCGGGGCGATATGTCAGCTTTACTGCTCGTTCTCCTCTTCATCAGCATCATCAGGAGAATCAGAGTCGACAATATGGCCAGTGATGCTACTATAGCAACTATAACCAACGGTCCATAATAGTCACCTTCGTGGAGTGGTATCGACGCAAGTTTTCCTACGAAATTGATTTTTTTAATTAACATATTTTAACTTAAATTCAAATATTATATTATAAAATCATTTCTGTTTACCTTGCTGTTGAGAAGCACCGGGAGGTAAAAGAACACCTGGCTTGGTAACGAAGTCTTGTACGTTGCTTTTTTTTATTTTGCCGTTGGTCATGTAGACCTCTATCCAGAGGCGATACCGAGTGCCCGGCTTTAAGTCTCCGATTATCGTCCTAGCGGGCGAATCTTTCTTGGCGATTTTGAAAGTGCTGGTATCCTCTTTACCGCTGTCGCTCTGATATACCGCCCTGTAGATGTTGACATACTTATCCTGCGGCTGTGGTACACCGCTCCACGACACCTCGACATCGGTTGACTTGATTGTTTTGATTTCCACTTTCACATCGAAGGAGTATGGATCTGACTCGGGCAACGTCGTGAAATTCACCTGCGAATAATGATCATTCAGTAAGGACTTTTTAAATCTAAGAAAATAAGATAGCCAAGAATATATTATTAACGGGAATTTACCGTTTTGCTATCAACTAGCACATTCGCTTGGTTGATAATGTCCTTAGTACTAAGATGAACCTCGTAATTGGTGGAAGGTCTCAAGTGATCAAGAAGATAGTAATTGACACTTCTGTGCAGTAACGGCGTAACGGAATAGGTTTTCTCATCCTCAGCTTTGTACATCAAGTAAATGCCGTCGATGAATTGGAGTTCGTAGTTGGTGAACTTTTTCCATTCGAATTCCGCAAAGGTGGAATTGACCGAGAGAACTTTCAACTCGGAGTCGATGCTGATGTCCGTGGGCACCGAGCTGGCCACCTGCTTGTCCAGGGTGCGGACTTGGTAGATTTTGCTGGTGTGCGTATTCGATAAATCACGCAATTTCACTACTATCATTAGCCTGTACACGGTGGAGGGTTTCAACCCGCTTAAGTCGAACTCGAGGTCTTCGGTGTCGATCAGGTCACCGGGAGGTGCAAACGTTTGCGATTTCCAGGTAGTTGGATCCGCGTTTCTAAAAGATAATCATGTATTAAGCTAATTGCTAAACTTTTTTGACAGCTACTAACGAATAATATTTCAGTTATACATTGTAAAGCGTATCATCAATTTCTAGGATTTTTATTCTACTTTCGCGCAAAAGTTTCGATTTCTCGTTAATGTTGGTGAAACTTACGATTTGTCACTGGTGTAACGGACTTCGACTCGACCGTGAAGCCCAACCAGAACTGATGGTACAGTGAACATCAAGCGGACAGTGTTCGCGTTGATGGCACGTAATTCTTCCACTGATATCTCGTACGCTTGTTGACTCGGTAAATTCGAGGTGCCGTGTCCCAATATACTGGGATATTGTCCAATAGGCGGTAAACCGTGTTCAAATCCTGTTGACAGCCAGCAAAAAATTTATTAAAAGAGAAGTTTCAAAAATTGCATATACAATACCGAAACACTATCAAATATCTGTAATATTTTATTTATATTTTCTTATGTACTGATTAATATTTTAATGACTTATATAATGACTGCATATCTTAAGTTTGTAATTAAATTAGTCTAGCCGACAGATTGCTTCCATTACTAACGTATACCCACTCGAAAAGATCGATTTTTTCGTCAAAGTATGCTTAAAAATAAATTAGTCGCGAATTTACGAATATTCAAATGTTGCTTTGACATCCAGT
>JAXIUT010000037.1:1490399-1512179 GCA_035586675.1 Eurytoma californica | reverse complement strand
GTAAATTTAGGCAATTGTTGGAACTAATACGGCTTCGTAAATTACGGAGGCCCGAAGATTCCAACGTTCTCTCCGTGCATGAGCGTACAGATGGCAGAACGGCGCGATTGGAAGAGTCGCGTAAAAGAAAAGGCGGCGAGCGAGTCTGGAGGATGGAACGAACCTGACTGGCCGGCACCGGGTGGCACTTGTGCGACGAAGCCGTGGGGGCCCAGGTGGGGCACGGCCTGTCCCACCTGCGAGGGCTCGACGGGCTGCGGCGGTGGCGGCGGCGCAGCCGCCGGCTGCTGCCCGACGGGGTAGTGTTGCTGGTAGGGGTTATTGTTCGGGTCGTGCTGGGCTATGTGGGCGAGCAGCTCCTCGAACTGCTGGGGCGTGCTGGGCACCTCGGCCGTGTGCACGTGGTACGTCGTCTGTCCGTTCTCGTCCTTCTGGGCGAAGATCTGCGGCTTTCCGTGGGCGCCGGCCTTCTTCGTCGGGACGCCCGCTGCTCCGAAGTAGTTGGGCTGCTGGGAAGGTGTTGGCGGAGCCTGTGCCTTGTCTCCCGCGTCTCCCGCGATCTCCTGGTGGATGTCGTAGAGACCGGGGTGACCGGCGGGGGGCGTGCGGTCCAGCTGGATCAGACCCGGGTGTTGCAGGTTGATCAGGTGGTAGAGTTCGTCGGGGATGGCCTCGGGGTTGGGATTCCTCGGAGGAGTTTGGTCGGTGCGTTTCGGCGGGAGCGCGGATGGCTTGCCCTTGTCCCCGGTGTATACGTCGGAAGCGGCCACTTTTTTCTTGGGTAACGAGGGTACGATGTTGTTGGGATCAGCGGACTCGGGTCGGGAGCCGACGGTACCGCCGTAGGGCGGTCCTGCTGCTTGGTTCTCCAGCAGTGTATCGAAGTGACCCAGTGGGATATTCTCGCCGTTGGTAGGCGCAAACTGTAGGTTCGAGTCGGTCGGGTGATCGTGCACGTTCAGAGGTATGAATTGCGGCTGCTCTACGTGATCCGACGAGGAGATACCTTTGCTCAAGCCGGGCAGCTTGTTAGGACTGAGGGGAATGCCGATATTTGGATTTCCGGCTTTCGCCGGGCTTTTTTCAGGCGGCTGAATTTTTTCGGGGAAGCGATCGGGCGCCAGAGGACCGGGGAACTGGTCGAAGCTATCTTTGTGCGCCTTGAAGACGTCCACGGGTTTTTTCGAGTCGGACTTGGATTTGGATTTCTCTTTAATGGGGGGTACTTTCTCAATGTGTCCCGGAAGGTGGAACACCTCCTCCACAGATGGATGAGTAGGTTTGAAGTCAGGGTTATAAGGACCCATGTAAGGTACCGTCGGGTGACCCGGATCCATTGGGTAGTGAACAACGTCGGAATTGGGGGGTGCGGGGGGTTGAGGCGGATGAGTGGCGCTAGTCGGCATCGGCCACGGGTACGACGTAACGGGGGGTTTTTCCTCATTTTGTTTGCTGGATTCTGGTTTAAGATCGCTCGGTGCCTTCGAAGATGTGTCTATAGCAAACGGACCAGGGAATGCAGTGTTCGTCGAGTTGCTTCCTGTAATGAAGAGTTTGTCTTTTTGGTCGAGCGAATAAGTCTGGGTCGATGAATTCCACGAATTCCTCCCAAAAACCAGTCCAACGTCCATGCATGCTTGATATTTACATCAGCGATTTGATAAATTTTTAACCAAAAAAAGCTATTCTTACAAATAAAAAAAAACTATTATAGTCCGTTAGAGTGAGCTACCATTGAAATAACAATTATAAAATTACATAATTAATTAAATTTAAGGTGGAACGATATTTTTATAATGGTGTGAACTGGTTAAAAACTCATCAAAACTATCATTCACTAAAGTATTCAATTACACAAAGTTATACAAATGAAGCTGTATATATTTAAAAGATATTGATTTTTAAAATACTTAGCAAATGTTTATCATGCAAATAATTCATCTGAAAAGCTATTTAACAAACGCAATGCCTTACAAATTTCAGCACTCGCGAAGCATGCACTGTCTATTTACAGTTTTTACCGTTATCAAACGCGATAAGTATTTCTTGTCTGATAAATATGATCGTCGGTACAAAGTTCAATCGGGGACATCAAGTGAACGCAAAAATACAAGGTCCAGTCAGGTCCTCATTCCAGTTAAATAAAGCAGCTTATACATTGAACTATATATCCAAAAGCAGTTTACAGCACGATCAATCGCCAACGCGTAGAGTTCAGTAAGCTAAATCGGCCTCCATTATCGTTTAGCAAACGCAATGTAACGCAACGGTTTACCAATCTTTCCAAATTCCAATTTTTGTTAGTAACATAATAACCAAAAGCAATCATTATAATTTTTCAATTTCAATCCTCCTTCCAAATACATTTAATTTTTTCGATTATAATATTTATATTTACAATAAATTTGGTCGTAACTTATATTCTATTTTGCAGCCATGATTTTTAATTGAATATTCAAATATTGAAAGCTCTCTCCATCTCTTTCCCCCACCACGTGGTTAATTACTTTTCATTATCACAATCGTCTTTTTGTTTTTCTTTAAATTAAATTGTCCGGTATCACTTAATGTAAATCACACATTTTCTACATCTACAGAAGATCCTTCGTAAAGAGTAAATTAAGAGAAATCATTGGTACCTGGTGCAGTAGTTTCAGGTACGGCGCAAGCCCAGTGCAAGCAGCACTCGTCACCTGGCAAGTGCGTAAGGATAGCTTCGTGGGCCTTGCAGTTGAGAGTCGAAGGCGGAAGCTGCGACACGGAAGGGCACACGGGATGGCAGGTAACGTTTCCAAATTCGCAGTAGCACTCTTTTTCACAACCAGTAATATTCGTAGGCAGCCTCGACCAATTATCGTACGTCTTTCCTTCGTATGTACAAGAACCGTTATTTCTACATCGAACCTCCTGTTAAGAACCAATAGAATTGTTAAAAATTTTCATAAGTTTCTAGCCACGTAAACAGCAATTTTGTGGGCTCCTACCTGCGGGCAACAGTTGGGAGCCTTAGGCACGTGATTAGGTGGTACCGTCTCCCAGTCAAGGCACTGAGGATCGAGAACATCAAGACCGAAGTCCGTGGGGCACTCGATGGTCACGCACTCGGTCTGTGCGGTCTCGTTGCAGAAACACACAGCTATGCACTCGTCGTACCATTCGGCTCCTATTTTGTAGCTTTTGCCGCGGTGACTGCAGGTGCCCTTCTCGTTCTTCTCCGTTACGTTAGTCTTTGTCACCTCGGCGAACAGAGACACGTGCACTGCTGGACCGGCTCGCGCGCCCTCCACCACACGCACGTAGTATCCGTGCGCTGGCAGCAGATCTGAGATTATTCCATCTGGAAAGTATTGTACAATGAAAACACGTGGATACGTACAATGAATGTGGAAGTATTTTAATGTAACAATGTTTTAATGAAAAATGATGTGATTTTCTTACCTTTGGTAGGTTTCACTTGTCTCCACACGTGATTGTTCTCCGAAATCTCTACGGTGACGTCATCGAGCGATTTCGATGAAAACTTTAATTTAATGGCAGTCGAATTGAGAACCTTCACGTCCGTTAAGTTAACGGACATATCGGATGAACTCTCGGGTTTTATTTCGTGATCGCCCAATGTTACATCGCACAAGGTAATGGTGCAGCAGCTATCCCTGAAAAAACGAGTTACTATTAATTTATTCATATATTTTTACTCCAAAATACTTTTAACATTTAAAATATTCGAATAAATTACTTTGGATCTTGCAGGACTACGCAGCGATCGTGCTGGTTTACTCCGGAAGCGGTGTCGTTAGGAGGACATCTCGGCTGACATTTCAATTGGCCGCCTGCCTCGCACACGCACGTCTTTGAGCAGCCTTCCTGAATCTTCTGTCCCCGTGAAACTGTAGTGTTTCCAAAAACACAGGTTTCTTCGGGCTCGGGTGCTAAAAGTCAAATCAATTTTTTATTTTAGTCAACTGTTTAAAATATAATCGTTTAAATATTTACATTTTAACTCCGAGTTTGCGCAGCAAAAAAATGCAAATTAAATACTCACATGAGTCAGTGCAGACTACAATGGCGCAGCATGGATTTTCAGGTGAGCTGCGCGCGTGGCAGAAGGGATCGCTGTTTTTCTTACCGGCTCGAACGTACGGCAGCTGGCACATCGGCTCGCAATTTGTGATTTTCCCTCCCTCGCTGCAAAGACACTGCTCGTCGCAGCCTCTTTTTACCTTTTCTCCAATAGCGTAAGTATTGTTACCGTCGATGCACATTGGAGTGGCTGTGGCTAATGGGCTTACCGTCACATTAGCAGCGCCGTTATGCGACGCTATGTATTCACCACCTGTAATGTCAGGTTTTTTGTCGCATTAGATTGTTCAAAATTGAAGAAGGTATCTATTAACTTTTATCACGCTACGTAGAGGCTTCGTATTATTTTTTAAAAGGAATTCAAAGCTCTTTCAACGGTTATCTTTTTTTTATATAAATAGAAAGAAAAGAAATAAAACCTAAAAACAGAGGGGCGTCATAATACCTTCGACCTCCTTATCCTCGTCGTCCATGCTGACGTCGCTAAGGTCGGTGATGTTCGAGTGTAGAGTGTTGCCCGGCTCGCCAGCAGAGACGTTAAGAGCTCGGGCCCTAGCCGAGACGTTATCCACGGTGAGCGTGACCTCCTCCCTCTTCGTGCTGTCGGTCGTAGGGCTGGTCGACGCCTCGGGAGTAGTCGACTGCACGATCGGCTCGCCGCGAAGCAGCAGCGGCAGCTCGACCATGGGCCTCTTCTCCGTGGCCGGCGCCGCGGTGCTCGCGTCCTCGGGGGCGCTCGTCGTCGCCTCGGCATCTTCGGCGCCTTTACTCTCCTTCGGCTTCTTCACCTCGGGCTTGGGCTTGCCGAATTCGCCGATGCTCTTCTTCTTCGCCTCGGCCTTCGCGTCGGCTTCGGCGCCCTTGGCCTCCAGCGTGGGCTTCCGCGTGACGCCTTCGGCCTCCAACGGTTTCACGCCCGGCACATCCTCCGCCGTGCTCGCCTCGCCTGTAAGCATCAAACGCACGTGGACCGGTTATAACGAGGACAAGCAGATGCCACAGCCAGCGCACTGGGATACTTCCTCGATAAGCGAGTGCATCGCGCTTTTTCCGCTCTTTTCCTCCTTTTTTTCGATTTAGGCCGGCCTAGTTTTCTTATTCAGATGACCTATATCGAATCGCGGAGGAGCAATTTTTTACTGGTGCTCTTACCAGTTTTTCATGCAAGATTAAAAATCTGCAAAATCACTGCACTCTGTAATGAACCATGTAATATCTGCTACGCAACTTTAGAACGGTCTGTGCAGTTAAGTACATATGCGACCTTATCACCTACTTTTATTGCAAACATAGTAAATGGATTCACTGCATGATGTACCAGTTATTAAATTTCATTCCCCCATCATTTCGTATTTTTAAATATTGAAGGTAAACTTTCGATTTGTAACACAAACTCCCCATAAAAAGTCAGAAGTTATAATTATGTCTGAATATATTTTATTTGACTTTGTTTTTTTATGTACAAAATGTAGAAATATTTTTCGCGTTTTGTTTGTTAAAATGGTACCATTTCAATTAATAATCCTAGAAGCAATTAAAAGAGCGTAATATCATAAACTTTTAAAAGACTTAACGATTTTCAAGCCAGTCATCGGTGTACAAAACCGGTCTGTTCAGAATTGCGCGCGAGGCCGGAAACGGTCAAGACTTAAAAAAAATCACTCTTTTCTCGACACGAGGCAGGACGACTGTTTCCTATGTTATCTTCTTTGCTTTTGGTATCCGATTCACCGTTGACAGATATTCACGGTTCGCTGTTTTTTTATAAGAAAGACGCGCGACAAGAAACCTAAGTATAGTATTGTTTACACCTTATCCAATGTTTCACCTTGAAATTTAAATATTCATGAAATTAATCGAATCGGAGTTCGTTCTTTCTCGAAAGTCCAACTCTAAAAAGATAAAATCCAAGTGAACTGGGTTTTGAGAACGAAATTACCAATTACCGTGTTTGCCACTTTGCCATTCTTATGTTAAAATTGCAGAAAATTAAGCGCGCTCATTAGAAATGTATGAGCGATTCCAAAGTGCGCCTAGTGTTGAATGAAGCTCGGATAATTTGAACATTTAAATACTCTCGAAAGATAAGCAAAGATTTAGTCATCTGCAGTTTAACCATGTCAGGCGGTAAAACAACGGCGCATTCGAGGCGCTCGAAAATCGCGGAATTCTTCAGCGTTAGAGGCTTAGAGCGAACCGGCGACCCGGTTAGGTCGCGCAGTAAAGCGCGCTAAAGGCAATGACAGGTGTTGCGTGCCTTTTTCATTATGCACGCGCACCGCGTATAAGCCACTCGTCTACCGGTGGAATCCGAGGAACCTGTCCGTGTGAAATGCAAGAGGGTAAAATGAAGTGTGCCACATCCTTGACATACATCCAAGCGCGGGCTGCGCGGACTGCTCGGGGAAAACCGGAAATTCCGCTAAAATTCGAGACCGAGATTAAATATCGGCCGCTTCCGCATTGGAAATTTGTCGCTTTATTCCCACGACCTATTGTTCGAACGCGAGGATGCGCCGACGACTGTGACTTTTCTCCGATTTGTGCAAGGAATATAATGCATCGTAACGAGTTCAGGATTGCGCCCGGATAATTAATTAGCGCCTTAAAAATATAAAATGGAAGCTATGGGACAATTATACGGCATTAGTATCTTACTTTCTTTCTATTGTACGATTGGGAATTTTTGAGAAAGCAAACGTATATTCACAATAGATTGCTTGCTGTAATTAGTCGCATCTACGATCGTAAGCATTTATTATGAGTTTTTTTGCGGTTTTTTTCTGTTACTTGAAAAATAAGGATAGTTTTTCTTATACATTATTCACTGACTGGTGTGATCATGAGAAGAGAGTGTATAACAAGCGCATTAAAAGTGTTACAAATTTTTGTGTTTGCTAATGATAAAGTAATTACTTTTGAATGAAAATCAAATGAATTTTTATTCGTTTAATATGCGGTGACTTAAAAAAATTCTACTATTGCTTTATTTTTTTAAACATTAGCCACTAAATTCTTTAAAAGCTTTAAAAACGTGAAGAAGTTTAAGCTGAGTCATAAAAATTTGTTCAAGTCTTCGTAAGCTAATAAAAGCGAGCAAACAGCACGAAGTTGAAGAAACGCGAAGCGCATCAGTAGCGCGCGAAAAACCGCGTCCACCGCAGAGCGCGGCAGCGGGAGCTTGGCTCAGCGACGCGCATCCCGTCGCTGGTGCGGAAAATTTCGCGGAAGCGCCCGTCCACTCGCAGCATCGAGCGCAGAACGTAAACCTCCTCGACCAGCGAGCGAAAGAAGTGCCGCGCGGCAGAAGCGACGCCTCGATTCCCATGGCGCGCGGGCTCCCGCCGGTGCGTTTTTCTTTCACGGGCTCCGACCGCGAATTAAAAAGGGCCGCCGCCGCCTGGCATGTAATTCTTCCAGGGCAGCGGTGCGCACGCGCGGATCTCACCTCCCGATATCCGCCGAGGCGGGGAAAGCCGAGGGGGCCCTCCCCGGCTTTCAAAATCGTCGGCGCGCCCGGGAATTTTGACGAGGGAGCGTTGCGCAAGCTCCGGAGCTTCGCGTATCTTCGGGATGATATAATTATTAGAAAGTATGTGCAATGCCGTCGCTTCCGCGTTCGGTGCGCTCGTGACGGGCCGTGCATGTCGGCCCGGGCGCGATATCCAGCCTCGATGCTAAGCAGGAATAACTGCCTAATAATTATTTGGATTTCTTCGCGATTGAAGACTCGCGCCGGTAAATGTAGGATTATACTGCAGCGAGGCGCGGGAGCTGTGTTTTGCCCCTTTTAGAGGTGCAATCTTACAAGGCGTTTATGTAATTTGATAAACTCACTGTAATGCCCATTAATTTCGCACTTTATTGTATTTCACCGGCACGATAAGTACTTTCTTTTAGCGGGAGATTCAAAAGCTTGTTTTGCATTTACATTGCACGATTCGCGTCGTTGCAAAATATTTTTATTCCCACATCGGTCACTTGTACAGAATTTATTACCGTGTTCACCCGTGTTTACTGCGCGCAGCAATAAAACATAAAAGAACAATAAAATCGTTGTAAATTATTCTAGCGTTAAATCGGCATTAAAAATTGCGAAGAATGAAAATAAAATGTTGCCAAGAAAAAGCCATGCACCGTCGTACCGCAAACAAGTCAACACGACCGAAGTCCGAGCTGCGAGCACCAAAAAAGTTTTATTTACTTGTAGGCAGCCTTCGCTCCAGTTCCCGCCGGCATTTCCTTTCGTCGGCAATCCTCTGAGTCCGCACGCCCGTCGACGGACCGTACCCAATCACTTCCGAGCGGAAAAGGCATCAGCGAAAAAAGTTGGAAAAAAAGTCAACGAGATCTGCTCTCTATCTCGAGACTGTTCCGCGTCGCGGCTATCGCGTAAGCGAGCTAAGTGCGCGACAGGAAAGCTGCCGATCCTAGAACGCTATTTCACCTACATCATGCGTAAAAATTGCGCGCTTCTTTTTATCGATCGTGCTGCATAAAAAATGTTGCATCCGTCAGCGACGTGCTTTGCATTTTATTAGGCGCCGCTGGCCGAAGAAAGTGTGTAATTTATTCCACCGCTATGGGTTGCGAGTGAGCGAGTCTGCAATGCGGTGCTACCGGCGCATCCGCTCTTGCAATGAAATAAATTCTTCGTGCGTTCGGACTTTTTTTTCAATTTCACGTATTACTTCTTGCGTGCTCGGGGACCATTTTTGTCGAGGAACGTGCTTTCTAATGAGCGTTGCGTAAACTTCGTTTATGCGCGCTTTTTATATATTCTTATGCAATTGAAAAACGCGCGATAGGTGAGTTTAGCCAGTTTTGCGACTCGTTCCAATATTTGCAGCAGCAGGTAAGTCGATTTGCTTTTCTTGGAATTTTTTCTACGCTCAACTGCAATTGAACGGAGAAACTTTGCAAAAGGAATGGTCAGCGTAAAAATCGACAAACATTGCTTTCTTAATTCTATGAATTTTTCTAACATATATTCAACATTAAAATTTCACTATACCTATTTGTCTATTTCTTCTTTCTGAATATCTTAAAGACGCTTGACTTTCCTGTAATTTGACACCGATTTCACGTGCCAATCCTTAGTATTGACAATTTAGCACTTTAAGTAAGGCCGGAAACAAGTCAATCCTCCCCATAATTAACATAAAAAGGAATCCACGAAAAGAACAATAGATCGCGAATAGACTTCCTACAATTCCCCCAATACACGTAGCCGTCGCTGTATTATTATCATTGCAAAAGGTATGTGTAGCAGTGTTCCCTGTCTAGAAATGAACCTCGGGGAACGATAATCCTCGAACGTATCTAGCTGATCTAATACGAGGCGCAATATCCCGCGCTTTTCCCATTAGCGGGTAGCTCGTGCAGCTCACGTACGCCCAGGGGCCTTTTAGCTTGAATGGCAAAGTGTAACGGTGATCCGCGGCGCCTCAACGGTATTCGTCCTCGTGGCGCGGTCATACCACTCTCCATAATTTCTCTCTCTCTCTCTCTCTCTCTCTCTCTTGGTTGTGCCAAACGAGAGCAGCGCCGCGTGGGTGTAGCGACATTTTTCGGCCTGTGCGTCTCATTGTTTAGATTCGCAAGGAGAAAGAGTCGCTTTATTCGATGCTGCCGACTTTGAATGGAGAAAAAAGTTCACCGGAGAATGATGACTTCCTTAAATTGAGAAAACAGCCCATTTTTGAATAGATTTGAGCTGCTTTAAAGTGCTTATGCAGTGTAAAAAAAATTATGTATTGCGTCTTTGCAACAATGTACCGGAATTTTGTCCTGTGAATTGGTTCACTGTGTTTTCTCGTGTGTTCTACTGCGGAGGTGTCGCGTGCTTTGCTGTAGACGTAAATTGCGCGCATTGTGGAAAATTGAATGGAAACGCTAGAGGACAGCATTTAATGGCAGTGCATTTGCATTTGAAAATCTCGAGCGGAGAAAAGCACAGAGATACGGGACTTTCTTCTATATTTGAAACAATGCAAGCGTTATGAATAACTCACGACTCGGCGGCGGCGACTTTACCCTACATATTCGACTTTTGAATGCTTCCAACCTACTAAATTAAAAAATTAATGAAAATTAATTATTTCTCCCACTGCATAAAATACAATATCATCAAATTCCTAAGGCAGTGATTCGCTTTCACACGACCGTTTGTTCTCGGCGCAACGCGATCAAAAAATATAATTGCCGGATATAGTAAGAAGGAAAGCCAGAATTTCTAGTTGCCGGGCACTTCAACGTGAAAATCGAAAATCATTCGAAACGCGGATTCAGCACGGCAGAGCTAGAATTAAAAAAAAAATAAAGCCACGGGAAGGTTCGTAAGATGCACCGGCGTGTGAACATACATCCGGCGCGCATTAACTGTTCGCATTAGCGGTAAAACGTGCGCCCGCATATAAAACTCCATCGCGTCGGTTACTTTAATATGTCAAGGTCGCGAACGCGCGCCTACTCCTGCGCCTTTATTTCAGCCGGCTTTCGCACGCCGCAGCAGCTTTCTGGCGCATTCCACCGCCGGCGCGAGCCTAAGTGCGCGAGCGCAGCAACGGGAGCAGGTACGCAAGATGCTGCGGTGCACTTATAATTATAGAGCTCATTTCGATAAAACGGTATCGCGAGCCGCGCGCGTTTTTTCCTTTTATTCCTTTGCTCGATGGGCTATGCAAAAGAGGGTCGGAATTAATGCGCCGAGTCGGGGACAAAGCGCTATTTTTCTTAATTTTTTCATTATTAGCAGCTGACTTCCTTTTACATTGTTGAACGGAGGAAAATATCGTTGTTAATTAGCTAGTGGCTTAGTCAATTTGGAGGATTTTTTCAAAACGATTGAATGCCTTTTAGAATAACTCGTTAATCTCGTTATTAACGGTCGAGCTGTATGTAAAGAGTTAAATGCAAAGTTATTAGTATGTATATGTACCAGAACGTGAATTTGTAATTAACGGAGTGTGCAAATGCACATCTAATTAAATTTTTTAAATAATTATATATGAAGTACTATCGAGGGACAGCAAGAACTAAATGTAAAATACATAATTATTTTGCTGTGTAGTATATATTCTCCATCGCGCGACTCTGTAGCACTAGACGGTTGCAGAAACTTTCTATGAAATGCCTTCTCCTTCGCCTCGGCTAAAAATCGCATCGGATCGGGCAGGGAAAAAAGGTCACATCGTATCGTCATCTATGGCAAAAGTGAAACGCAAGAAGAGGGATCGGGTCGCGATTTCTTCGTCACCTGGGAGCCGAGACGCGCAGGAGTCCGCGCGTAAGCGTACAGCTGTGTACACACTCGGGTGGCTGCTCGCGACCGGCCGAACCGGCGTCGGAGATTTTTCACTCTCCAATGCAGTGGCACGGATCGGGCCGAGCGGAGCCGGCTGCGATTTTCCACGGCGACTCTCTCGCCACGACGTCGTTTCACCGCGGCTCCTCCTCTCTTCCGGAACCGGCCGCGGCTTTTCACCGCGCTCGCCGGCCAGCCGGGAGAGAGGCGACGTCGCGCACTCCTCTCCCCTTGCGAAACTCCCGCAGTCACGCCGCGACTCATTGGCCAATGTCAAAATTCACCGGCGAGACGTGAAAGGGGCGAAATGAAAATGTCGCCTGGAAAGTCCAGCCGCCGCGCGATGCGACGTGACGCGAATTCTCCGTCGCGGGGGTCGCCTCGTTACTTAACTCGGCATAGCGCAGGGAGGCAGCGACAACAATGCGCCGCTTCGGTGACATGTTTAATGCCCTGCCGCTGCATTTGCAGCATTTCATTACGGTGAAATGGAGTGTGTACCGCTGCCGATTGATAAATTTCTTTGCTTTCTAGTCTGCTTTATTGAGCGCCGTCGATCGCGACGACCTTATACTTTACGAAAGTATTTTCTAAACAATTTCAGGATATATATCGATGCAGCTGTATAATTTAAACGTTAAAAGTTTGAAAACGCAGTGGCAAGTCGTAATACCAAACGGCTCCCGAAGAAAGTAGCGACGAATGATGTCGATGCAGCTCGGACGGTGGCATAGAGGGAAAAAGCTGCATCGGCAAAACTTGGGAACTATAGAATTAAATAACAGTAAAATTCTCCTCGGTGTTTTCATTCAATTTTACATTATACAGACCAAAAGAAATTTCGTTTTTGCCGGCTCGATCAATGCTATAGTTTAAGTAGAAAGTCGAAAATAGGTTTATGCAAATGGTTTCGGTGAATGAAGCTCTGAACATTGGATAGCGATTGTTCTGAAACGTTCGATTTCGCAAGGTCGTTCGTGAAATGCGAGCGATATTAAAGAAATGAACGTGCAATTACATAAGCCACATGCGTGAAGATAGATATCAAGTTATTTATTACCGAGCGTAAAAAGCGTATCAAAGAAGTGAGCTTTTCAAGCAATCAACTCATTGTCATCAGGGAACAATGAAATTCACTCGCGTTTTCCGCCGACCTCTAATCGGCCGGCGTTCATCTGACCATCTCGAGGCAGTGGTCAGTGGCTTGGAGAGAAAACGCAAAAGAAAGCGAGAGGGACTAGTCTTGCGAAATCGTCACCAATTGGCTCTAGGCACATTGTCCGAAAAACAGGGGTCTGAAGAGGATTTTCACTTGGTTTCTCTGCGACCGGACGCTAATGTCAACCGAGTCGATGTCCCTGAACTCGTCCAGGTAAGTCCGGGTAACTGCTCGCAGCAGGGATTTTTTTTGTGCAAACTCAAAGTGGGTCAGCTGTGACGCACAATTACGCGGGTGGCTTTTATTTTGGTTGGAATTCGGGTAAGGCGACGTAACGCCTGTGGAATGAATGAGAATGTGCTATCTTTTTCGGATGAAGAGAAAGTTTTATTTTAGTCATCGCAAGGTTGCAAAAGGAATTTTTATTTCTGAATTGCTAATATGCTACTTCAATTTTGCACAAGCTTTTTTCAATAGGATATTGTTAATTGTTGATTTAAGAATAATTAAAAATATTTTGTTCAGTGGAGGAAGTACGTAATGATATTGCTTACTCATCACTCTATTTTCCTAATCAATCTAAAAATCTAACTCTGAATACAAGACAAAAACACTTACACCTATAAAAACTCCTGGGCCATGAAGTGTTAGTCAGCCGAAATCAATACTTGAGTTGATCGAGTAAAAAAAATCTCGCTGACGTAATGGTAAACTCATTGCAAGCCATAAAAAATAGAAGCGTCTTCCCATTGTAAATATAACAATGTACAGCCATATATATTAATTGATAAGCACACGACTCGTTGTAATCGGCCATCAACGGTATGAAAAAGCTTTTGTAAAACGTAAACATCGAAAGACTATTAAGTCGAGGAACAAAGGGCTAAAGGCGCACATAAATCTGCAGCTACTAGCACACAGTCGGGAAGCCTTACGTACGCGCAATGACATCATAGTATTACTGAACCAAGGTTTTCGGAGCGTTTGTTCTTGCAACTTCCTTGGGCAACGATATATGCGGGCAACTGGCAAGGCATAAGTATTTATACAAGAAGCGCCACGGCTGATGGCGACTGGCGAGCCAGGCTCATTTGAATCGCCGTGAGCACGAACAAAGAAAGCAGATCTACCTCGGTGTGTATATTGCCTTGTTGTGTGCTGAATGTGTTACCCTGGGTGCATGCCGCTTGGGGATGGAGGTTAAGAACCCGTGTCAATTTCGCAATATTAATAACATCAATCAAAATTAATTGCGAGCGATGATGTATTCTTTCCCAATGAAAATTCACGCTACTTAACTTTAAATTAAATTTATGATGGAGGTTTCTTTTTTCTCGTTAGAACGCAGACAGCGAGTATTACGTAGCGAGTATCGAGTAGAGTAGTGTATTTTAGAATCATCGTCAAAAATACCCTCGCGATATTGCTGAGAGTTACATGTACAGGCTAATGATATTCAAGTACAATCGTGTAAAAAAGCTTCGGAGTAAAGCTGCGTAATTGCTCGATATGCTAAAATCGACGAAAATGCAGTAATCGCGTAAAGTTAAATCCCGCAGCTGCGCCTTGCTGACATAATCCGTTAAGAGGGCGAAATTGGGAGCGAAGGCCTGCAGCTCCGCGGAGATTCCGTTAAACGCGCGAACGGCCAAAAAGGCGCATGCATAAAAGCGGCGGGCACTTTCGCAAGCGGCCGGCTCGCTCAGCGCCGAAGCATTTTTCATTCCGCTTAGTTCTATTAGCGCCGGAATCTCGCTTGCGCCAGAGTCGAAATCTCCGCGCCAGGGGATCTCCACGCTTTCGCGCGCCGCGACGGTCTTATGGAAATTCCAATGGACTGCCTGGGCCAAGATCCGCGTTTTCCGTTTTTTACCATGAATCATTAATAGTATTCTGTTATTTATATAGGTATAATTAAACTATAAAAAATTTTTACGGTTTAAACATCGCATTATCTTCTTATGCTTATAGTTTATGGGTTCCGAGGTAATATTTTGTTTAACATTTTTTAGCAATTAAATTATGGGAGTCCAGTTATTTATAAAAATGATGATTTCATACTTGAAGCTCCTTACTGTTTTAAAAATTCTAAATGTTCATTTTTCATGGTATTTAGACCTAATGCTCCAGGCATATTATGTGCTAATGAAGTATACTATACGTCAAGTAAGTGTATTCTATAACTGTACATTATGCAAAGGAAGTTTACCAAGAAACGTTTTCAATAAACTCGAACAATAATGAAAAGCAAATTAACTTTTCAAATTGAGGATAACTATTTCAATTAACTTTCTTCCATAAAAGTAACAATAGTCAATTTATTATTGTGCAACTATTTTGCAGTATAAATTACCTTTAAGGTTGTTCTATTTTTATTCTTAAAAAATGTTCAAGTTTTTAGCAGTAGAATGTAAAGTTTGTTGTTCATTTAAAAATAATTGTAGCGGATATACATCGCCAGGCAAAGTAGATCTACTATCTTCCTCGTGTGCGTACAAGCATTTTGGAGCACGCTCGAGAAGGCGCATCATTGCCAACTGTTTACGATCCAGGAATCAAAGTCCGGTGATTCCTTCCCATCGGAATAATGGAGGAGCCCGCAAAGGGGACCGCATCCCCGTTTCAATCACAGCACAATCCCATCGCTCCGCCCCCTTTCCTCCCGGCGGATAATTCGCGGTGCGTTCGCGTCTGTCCTATATACATCTGGCCGCGGCGCTCGCTCGGGGCTCCCGCACTGCGGGAACCGACTCGGAAAGGCCGGCCGCTCACGCGATCTCCTGTGCAGCGCCGCGAGCACGCAGCCCCGGCCGCCAGGAACGTATGCGCGGCGGCGCGACGGCCCGGCACCTGCCGCCCCCGTGACTCGCGGCCCCGGGCGTGCCAACGACCCCCGGCTTTCAAACACGTCACCAGCACTGATTGTTTGCCCGATAGCGATCGAAGAGCCCGCCGCCGAGAGTCTTGTATGCCAGAGGCGTCGGGGAAACTTAGCTCGAGAGGTGAATCGACATTTTTTCCCATGCCGCTATTGACTTTTTTTCTGGTCTATAGCGCCGGAGCTTATTTTTTATAAATCTTTTATTGGATGATTTATAATACCGCCGCTCATTACATTCGAAGAATGAATTGCCGCAGAGAAGAGGCGCTTGCATTGAGGAACGCGACGCTCTGTAATTCTTGATTAGTTTGTCACAACTTCAAGTAACTGTAAGACTAATTTCGCTTTCGTCAAGCGCTACGTTCTCAATAGGGTAGGAGAAAATACTTTTTTAATTATGAAGAGAATAAGCTAAAAATATTCGGCTACCAATAGAAGCAGGGCCTCATCGTTCGGCACAAAGAGTCCATGGCGTACTGATGAAAGTTCGTCTAATTAAATAGAATCAAGTTTAAAGCCCGTTAAAATACGGGTAAAAAAAGCCGGAGTGGGGACCATCAAAGCGCCGTTTGTGCACCGCTCGATCCACTCGAGCGGGCATAGCAGCCGCCCAACGACGACGGCCGATTAAAGCCGCGCCTCGCTTGGATCCGCGTAAATCAGCGCCCACGCGCATTTTTTTTCTCCGCGGCGCTTGCGAAAGCGCGCGCGAGAGCTAATTGCTCGCGCGAGGGCCATGTCAACGCAGCGGGCGCCCGGTCGCGCGAAAACGCCAGAAGAAACTCGTGCGGGGAAAACGCGCAGGCCTTTTTCGGTCTGCGGGCTTTCCCCGCGGGAGCGAGGGTCAGCCGGGGGACCTGCGCGAATTATTAGACCCGTTGCGTTAGAGGCTCGAGGTTGGAGCTCGGAGGTACTCATTATTTCGTGGTTGCGCTTTCTTGAACAATGCGTTGAGAAGAAGATGATCATTTTAACAAAGTGGGACCACATAAGGAATCTTATCATTCCTACGTTGCACTGTTGCGGTGAAGTTACAAAAAAAGAGATTCCAAATTAAAGTAAACAATGTTCATGGTGCATATTACAGTTAACTAATTTTGTCTTACCATTTTTTTAATTTTAATAATTGTAAAATTGCTAAGATCTCTATATTTTGAAGAATAACTTTATAAGCGTCTTGTATATTTTAAATCACGAGATTCGTTGATTTAACTTCTCTTTAATTTTCTTATGACATGGAAACTCGTAAGAGAGAGGAATCGAAAAGTTTTTTTACGATTCATACACTCGATAATTCAGACGGTACCGTTTTTATTGAAGCTCATCGCATGAGAGCGTGAGCAACATTAAAGTCGTACATCAGGCGTTGGATCTCGAAGTTATGATTTCAGATGCTTGACTGACCTTGCGTTACCTCGAGCTCTTCGATACTTATTATCTATTACCGTTTTATTTCACTCAATGCAATTGTAGTACCAAAACACCCATGGATACTTTTTCAGAGTACAAAAAATTCAATTATTTTGTTCGATTACCTAAATAACACCGCTCATTCGATTCTACACAAAAAGCTTAAAGAAGTTCTTAGCCAAACGAAAAAGATAGAATATATCGATAGTTTTTCGACAAAATTACTCAACTCCATTTTTCATGTTTTCGAAATATACAGATTTTAATAAACATTAAAACGTAAAATTGCATTGCGAAAAATGTAACTTCATACAGTGCTAGTTCTATAAAATATCTAATTAAAATCAACTAATTTGACTTTCGAAAGTTTGTTCTTACAAAGCGATTAAAATTATTCAATTTTTAATAAAAACGAGTAGGAGTTAAATCTTTCGGAAAGAAGTGGAGTAGTTGCAGTTAATGTCCTTTTCGACGCTCATGTAGCTGCAATCGACGCGAAAGCTGGCATATCGCTTCAAATGCTATAAGGGACTTCGTATCATTATCCACCGTCTTTGTGTGACAGTGGTCAGACAGATAACCATCAAACTTTCGGAATGTACAGATGAGGCATGTGGACTGAAAGTTTTCCTGAATTTCCTCGGGAACAAATGTGCTATCTGAGATTTCAAAAAAGGTAATGGTGCTGCGGTAATTAGTGGCCTGAAATTGGTATATTTTCCTTTCACCTTCGTTAATGTTCTAGTAAGTTATCTACACCTAGCAGTTGATACAGACGTTCTCAAAGATATCATTAAATTAAGTCAAGTAAATAAGTCTAATTTGTGATTTAAACCCAGCGCCATAATGTTTTTCCTTGCCATAATATTTACTCTAGTTTTATTAGATGTAAATATAGCAATTAAAAGAGAAATTACAGGCCATAAACGAAAATTGGCCTTATTATCATAATTGGGAAAAGGAGGAATATCCAACAAACGGTCCTTTCCAATCGCACCAGAAATTCGCTCGTAACTATCGCAGCGCAAAAAAAAACGCATCCATCAATCAAGTCGAGCGCTCGGAGCAATATCCGCTAGCGAGCGATTCGATAAACAATGCAGCATCGGAAAAACCGCCCCGCGGCCTCGTGCGTGCTTTTTCTCAGAAACGCTCGCGGCGTGCATATGAACGAGTGTGGTCCGTACACACAATGGAAGCCTTTTTCCGCGACGGCACGCTGAAGTTGTCGCTTCACGAATGCACGGCTCGCAGTTCAAGTTTCAACGGACACCGACGCAATGGCTGAGCGCATACGAGAAAAAAAAAGTAGGTGCACTGAACTGTGTGAAAAAACTATTACTGCAATCGCAATACTCATGGAATTTATAGAATTTTTGAATTTTTATACAATTTTTTTTAGCCTTATGCATATTGATTTCTATTGCGGTGTAGAGTAAAATCGGATCGCTGACTTGTGATGTATGAACTAAATCCATAATCTTACAGAAATAAAAAAAATTACCTTTTAATTGCTTTCACTACTACATGAAGGTTCATAGTAAGGGGAGGAATAGAGAGATAGAGCGACAACAAGCAGACCGACGCACCGCATTGAGCGGCTTTCCCGCGGTACCGCAAGGACGGCCGCGCTGAAAAAAATTGTTGACGTTATGCGCGTGCGCAGACTGATTTTGAAATTCGCGCGTCAATCGCACTAAGGAATCCCGAGTGTTCGGATCTTTACGTAACCAACAACAGATCCGGCATGCTCGATGTCACATTTTCGTATCTCTCGGGTGACGACGACGCACGTGTCACCGAGTGTGCGTCAATTAGGCCGGGGAATTCCAGTCGCGCGAAAAAACGCATTCGAAAGAGGCGCCTGCCGGTTTTAACGGAGCAGAGGGTTGGAGTGTGTGCGAATTAAAGGATAAGTCAATTACTCAGAATTGAATTATTAATTGGCGAAAACGTTGAGCAGATCTTCGTGGAAAGTCAACTCTTTCGTAAAGTGCGTTACAAGATTACTCTTTCACGCTTCGCTGTTGGGTGCGTTTACAGACGTTGCTGATATAATGAATGACAGAGAAATTGGAAAAGCTAATTATTACCTATATTAGCAGAATTTTGAAAGTTTTATTTTTACACTTCGAATAATTAAATAGTACATTTCGATGCAAGTGCGAGAATGTGATTTTTAGCCTCTTATGACGTTTGCACACGAGCAAAGCGAGTGCGAAAAGGTCATACGAGGCTAAAATCACCTCCTCGCTCATGTATCGAACTATATTTTTTGATACAACGTGTGCAAGGTACGATTTTACGCAGCTGATTTTGAGAAAACGTGCGCAAAATCGTATCGAAAATTGATTTTTTATGCTTCTTTTATTGCCAATCACTTTTGCTCATTATTTGGCAAACATTAAAATGTAGCTTTCAAAATGTTGTAATTTAAATCTGCATACTTTTTGAAAACCGTTAATGAAAGCAGTTCGATATTTAAAAAAATGGCGCTACCATTTTTCCTTTAATATCCAATCTAAGAGTATCGAGCAATGCATTCCATCCCGGCAAGATGGTACAAACACTTTTGTATAGAACTTATAAAAAGAGTGCAATCGTTAATGGGATTATCCAGATAAGGGAACAGAAAGTGGTATTTTTAAGCTAAACCTAATAAAGTTCGTGAGAAAGAAACCGATACAGTTACGTAATCATGGAGATTTTTGATTTCGACGTCCACGAATAAACGAATAACCATCCCGCGATGGTGCGCCATTTATAAAAGCGCGAAAACGGCTTACTGGCCGAAAAAGAATAGCGTGCAAACGGTTAGATTGAATGTTTACTCGTTAATTAAGAGGAGCGAAAGGAGCGACGTCGCTTTTCCGACGGGCGCGCCGCATAACGGTCCTTGGCCTTGCGGATATTCAGCTTTCGCGTGAAAGAAACCGAAGCAAAAAAATAAGGCGACCCGTGACTTTTTCTACCCGCGCTCACGCGTCTCGTGTGAAAAAAAAAGGAGGAGCCGCGAGCGGAAGGCAACAATCCGACGGCCTTTTGGCGCGCGATTCACTGCCTCACAATGGCTGTCCGATTTTACTATTTAGTATTGTTTCTCGCGCCTTCCTACGGTCGTTCTTTTATTGCCGTAATCGCTGCGAATAAATGGCGGGGAAATCGGCGCGGCGATCTGGACGCTCTTTTACTCGTGGAGCAGAGTTAGATCAACACGGAGATTTAACACTTCTTGCAGCTTGTACTACAAGACCTTAAGGTTTTTGTAAGGCCTTGAATAGCAGTTTACCATCCGTATGGTGAAAAAAAGGTTTAGAACTTTTTAATTTTCGCATCGAAGGAGGTATTCTTAATTTACGACCCACCAGCGCAGTGTGCTCCTTGGCTCGATGAATAAGCACCTCGGGTTAACAGTAAAACAGCTCGCGTTTAATACAGATTCCGCAGCAGTAAAAATCATCGAAAAGACTGTAATGAGTCTATAATTACTTAGAAGTAAAAATGCAGGCAGCGCACGAGGAAGCGTCATTTTTTTCGCTCGCTGTGGGCGACGCGCTGGAAAAAAACGGAAGGTCCCGTGCATTAACAAGCGTAATTAAAGCCATGGGGGAGGCGTCCCCGTCGCTGTACTTCTCGCGCTTACGGTGATTTCTAGCGGATGCGCTCCTCTCTCTCCTTGCATTGTCTCGTTAATGATTTTGCCCATTATGCGCCTGGGACTGCGAGCGCCCGGCGAATCCGCGCGAATCCGCGCGAGCATTTACAGCTTCTCGTTTCTTCTCCTAGCCGCGCGCCGCTCGCTTTCCAAGAGACCGCGTAAAAACGGGTATTAAGCCGACGAAAGGCTTCGCTAAAGCGCGTCGTTGGGCTAAAAACTGATGGGCCATTTTTTGAGCCAGTGGAGGCCTTAACGCTCGAATTAGCCCACGAATTAGCCTTTTTAACGGCTGTTATTAATGACATTTTCTTTTGCTACTGGCGCTGCGTAACACTATTTAATGCGCAATCAAAACTGTCATTATGATTTTGCTCAATTACCTACACGAGTAATGGAGGATCGGTTGTCGTATCAGCCTCTTGGCCGTGACTCCGGTTTGCATAAATCGAAGATGAAACCGAAATTAACGGTATTCCCATGACTCGTTTTATCCGTCAGCTTTTAAAGTCGCAGAACTCGGCAATTTTCTGCGCTAAAAGTGCGAAGATCACGGGCCGTTAAATCATTCGGCCGAGCGAATAAAAAATCGATGAATTTTCCATCCTCGGGTACTTTCACACTCGGCGCGTAGCTCATTTTCCAGCTGTAACGTGGTTACGTGACGTTCGCACCGCTTGAGGAAGGCATCACACACGCGAAATTACGCTCGTCTTACGAAGCAGCAAGCAGCTTTTTGCATTTGGCGCAGCCGCTCGACTCTCTTGTGTTGCGCACGTTCGGCGCCTCGCGATCTCCGCGCGAGCGAAGGATTGTGTGTACCTGCGCGAGGCGAAAAGTCGGTTGAGCAATGCAGTTAGGCTGAAATCACAGTCACCCACGAGAGCTCGGAGAAAGACGAGATCTTCGTGGTCTCTGACGTGTAACCTTCTTTTAGCGCACTTAAAAAATATCGTTGTCGCGATGCCTTTACACGAACTGGCCTCCTTTAACTTTTACGTAATGCTAGAGGACTTGCATGCATTGTAAATGTTGTACATGATTCTTTCTTTTATAAGCTTCTTAGAAAAAATGCTAGAAAAGTTTAATTTCCAAGTGAACTAAACTCCGGATTAATCACTAATGAAGCTGAAAAAATCATTGTGCACTGTCATTCTCTCTCGTTCTCGACTAAGAATGACCCAAAGGGATTTCGCAAGAAGAGCGAGGCTATCGTCTTGGTCTCGCTTCAAAAAGCAGCGCCGATCATTCTCGTTTTTTCCGCGAGTCCGCCACTGCGATCGGTATGT
>JAXIUT010000037.1:1474946-1485231 GCA_035586675.1 Eurytoma californica | reverse complement strand
CATTCACGACACTCTTTTAAGTTATAAGGGGCAGCACGTTCGACTGGAGCTCAGATTTTCTCTGCGCAGCCAGCCAATTAATAGAAAAAGAATATAGTTTTGACGTTGCGGAAATAAAAGCGTTAATTATACCGATACTAAAAATAGTTGACTGTTTCGAGAATTGACTGCGTGAAAGTTGGAATGATCCAATACAAGCGTTCGCGAGGTGGAGAACGCGCGTGCGTCCACTCGCCGCGGCGAGTCAACGGCCTGCGCTCGGCTCGGCTCCGCGAGGCAGGGCAAACGCGATAGAATAGGAGCAAGAGCAGCTCTCCTTACCGGCAACGGTGGTCGTGGCGAGGGCCGGTCCGGGTTCCGTCAGCTGCGGGGCTACTCCGCTGGCGAGGCACAGCAGGCAGCAGAGCGCCGCCAGGGCGACGGGGAGCCATCCTACCTGGTCCCGCGTCATTCTACCGCATTATCCTCCTCGCGCACGTCACACCAACTCCGGTCACACTTTATTTCCAACCGCTCGGCTCGCTCGCGCTACAAACTGCACAACTCCTCGGCGATCTCGCGCTCGCGGGCGGCTGCGTCACGGCTGTCGGCGACTCACTCGGCGGGAGCGCCACTGCTCGCGGCCTGCGGCGTCCTGCGCACCTCGGGGCGAAAGAGAAAGGAGACCCAGGTCATGACTGACCCCTGGACGGAGACGCGAAAACCTCTCTTCCTCGGCGCTCGCTTTATTTCTTTCCTCTTTCGTTTTCTCCTTGCCTACCGATCGGTCGATCGAGGAAACGGGGGAACGGGAAGCCCCTTGGTGAGCGCGCGCTCGGCACCGAAGCCCGAGAGAGAGTGCCAGGGGGGGCCCGCCGGTGCCAGTGGCCTGGCGAACCTGCGCGCCGCCGCCGCGCCGCCGCCGTTCACCTGGGCCCTCTCCTCCTTCGCGGCGCTGACCCCCTCCCCCCCGTCCTTTTCTCCCGGCGCTCGCCGTGGTCTGCGAGTTTTCTCCACCTCGAGCGGAGGAGAGCTCACCTGTACCTCCGGCGCTGCGACCAGTTCGCGTTATTCAAAAGAATTGCCGGATAATGTGGCAGATCGCCCAAGGAGCCAAAGCTCTGATCTGATAAGAACGAGCCGTCGCGCGTTTCGATTCATCGCGGCTGATTAGGAAAATCTTGCTATATTTTACATCGTTACGGAAAAATCTAACGGTTTAATGCCGTCGACTTTGCCTTGCTTTGTAAGACGCTATATGTATTTACAAGATTTAACTTCGACAATTTCTATTACACCCTGTTACTAATGAAATTGGATAAATAAATAATTCACCTCTTGGCTTTCGAAATCCGTCAATAGTCATTGAAAAATTATTTATAATATTTGAAGTGATAATTATTGTAATAAACTTAACTGGATAGTAACGACGACAATAATTCACTCGAAGGATTAAGAACTCGTGATGACGCATTAGTCAGTCGTTCACACTGCATGAGCAGATGTTTAAATGTGGGAAAGCGCGTGTAATAACCCACTTTTCGAGGTTGTATAAAAAAATCAATAGCATGCAGAAAAACCATTAATAATTATTTAATGAAGCAGCAAGTACCTGTTACGGTAACTTTAAAGCTGCCTGTGTCGCTCAAGCGCTCAAACAAATATTTCATCCGTTACAGATGATTCTTGCACGTCACAGCTGCGTTATTACTCAATACACAAGAGAATTACCGTCCGGTCGAGCCTGGAGCGTGTAACGACAAAATGCAGAAAAAAATGCAGAAATAAAGCAGAGCAAGTAGTTGCTCGCCGGCAAATCAGTTCCTCCAGTTTTCCATTAAGAAATTCCTTCGAGAAGCCATCAATAACAGATGCCCGACATCGTCGGGGAAGATCGGGGGCGCGCATCCGCACCTGTTGAGCGCCGCGAGAGTCAAGGGGATCATTTCCTTTTCACCGCGCCTCTCGTTCCTCGGGACGAAATCTCCGTGAGCACAGGTATACGTAGGGGAGTCACGGAATTCGTCGAAAGAACGCAAGTCCCCCACGCTCGGTCACACCGACTCATTGACCCACATCGGTGTGGGTGTTGCGGTACATCGTTCGGCCGAATACTCAGGAGTCGGGGATCCTCAGGTGCGTGCGAGGAATTTAAATTTCGGTTGGCCGTGCGATGCTTATGACTGAATTTAAAAAGCCTGAAGAGGCTGATGCACAGCTATGATTTGTTGTTTAAACATTTTTTTTAAAAAATCTTCACTTCGGGTAATTGGGTGTGTAATAAGTCTTAAGAAAAGTTGGAGAACAGGAATTTTCTTTGCGCAATAATGATTTTGACACTTCTTTAATTAACGCTGCAAAATCGTCTAATAATCATAAATTAAAGCATTAACGCGGTCAATTTACGCAATCATTATTCATAATTTTTCCGCTGTCTAATTTCCTCCATAAACAGTAAATTTAATGAACGTAAAAGGAACAAGAAAAAATCGCGTTGCACTTAGCATCGGGCATAAGAATTGGCTGTTCGAAAAGGAGAGCTCGTTTACAAAGCGCCTTTTCGTGCGATATTCAAAATAAAGAGTGATGTTCCCCTTGAACCGATCATAAAATGGACCAGCGGAAAGTATTGTGGTGAGCTCGCGGTGGACGAGATCGCGCCTCGGCGCAACTTTCATTCAGGGGAGAAAAAAAAGGAGCGGCGACGGCCAGGATTTAGACTCGATCGAATTACCAGCTGTGCGCGCGCGAGTCGCCGGCGGCGTTGAGAAAGGAGCGATCTTACCATTCCTTCTTCCGGCCATTCCTTTTTTCCTTTGCCATTCTCTCCTGACCCGTCTTTGCGTCCGACAAAAAATTCATTATACTTACCGCTGGCGCGGCTCCACTCTATGGCCCCGACGTCCGTCCGGATTTCAAAAGTCAAGCGCTGCTTCTTCTCCATTGCATGCAAATGCCATTGCATCAATGACACGGCGAATTAGATGAGATTGTTGCACGGTAAAGAGTGTATACACGTATGTTCACTGTATACCGTGTCTGACAGTTGGACCATTTTATTAAAGTTCTTCATTAATAGTAATACATGCAACAGGAAATAATTTTGTATTGAATTTAATTGAACTTAAATTAAGTTAACGATATTTTTGGAATGTATGCAAAATATTTTCTTTAATATGCCGAGATCATTTTCGGGAGGGCTGGGCATAATGAACTCCTGGCAGAGCAATATTTAATTTAAAAAGGTTTATAAAAATATAAAAAACGTATATATTATTATTAACATATATTATTTTTCACCACTTTAATTTTGTATTATTTTGATTTTAAATATTTTAAAGCAAAATATTTATATTGAATTACTTAAAAAAAGTATTTTCAATTACTACAGTTGGTAAGGTAGAGTATTTCCATTTCACTGCAAGCAATAAATCATATGCATTTTACCTTATCGCCTCAAGGTAAACGATTATTAATTAATAAACGTAAAAATGTATGTTTGTATTTATGTGATATTTAAAAGTTTTAATTGTTTTTGATAATTAACTGAAACATATTGGATGAAAAAATTTCTTTTTTTTTATGTGCACAGATTAACCTAAACAAGTTCTGAATGTCAACACTGACGAGATTGTAATTCACACGGCCTATGTATAAATTAGATAATAAAAATAATTCAAAATTATTTAGCTATATATAAATAGTTAACGTTGCAGTATGTTAATATGTTATGATCAAATCGTATGCCATGACTGTTAATTGATTCAATTTCAGTAGTTTTAATATATTGCTGGCAGTTTTATGATACATGTTTTATACAGTCAATGAATGTGCAATGGAAAAATATGTTTTTTTTTTTGGCTTTTTAAAAGTTACATTTCTTATAAAAATAATACATTAGTTATTATTTTACCAGTAAAGTGACACAGATACCGTCAGGTAACGGCAGTAGTGGCCGTAACGAATACGTTAAATACTTCTTCCGTTCTTCTTCTTCTTCTGGTTTTTGTTGGCAGTGGGTTCTTCTTCCGTTCTTCGGTAGTTCGGTGAGGTTCGGTGTTCGATCTCCAGTTCCTGTATTCAATGACTGAAGTCGTAAATATATAATACCCTCTTCAACTGCAACCAGCACTTAGCCGAATAGAATTATTTTATAAGTTTTGTAAGATTCAACAAACTTTACTTATCAGAGACATTTATTAAGGGCAAAGTCAATTGTTCTGGCAGTTTACAGTGTATTTATGCATTGGTAATGTGTAGAGAATGGAGTCATTTAATTTTCTTTCTTACATTCAAACTAGATATCCTTGTTCAACAAAGAATCTGCAGGGATTTGAGGTAAGGAAAAAAGTTTTTATATATTGACTTTAAAGTAAATAAACTATTTTAAAAGTTCGTTAAATTGCTGATTCAGTTCACCCTATAAGAGAATTTATAATTTAGTTATTTTTAAATAAAAATAAAATTTTTTGGTAATTTAGTATGCATTATTGTATATTTATTTTGTATATCAGCGTTAATTTATTTTTAGTGATTAGAAACATTCATAATATTTTTTATCTTGTCTATAATGTCTTTTTTTTTTAAATTATATTCCAAGAAAACATTGACTGACATTGATTAAAAATTATAGAGTATATGTAGAGTAAAGTTTATGCAATTTGTAAAAAACTTTAATTTGCAGGACTTCTTTTATTTATATTAACAATAATGATTTTATTGTGCTGCTATCACCATGTGTTTATTACTGCAGCATCGACGCGCGATGCTCATGGTCATGTCAAAGGCACAACTTGAACCTCTAATCTGTTTATAAAAGAAACCACTGTTATAGGGTCAGTGTTAGACCTTTACGAAAAAGCAACAAGTATTTTCTTATAAGCTTAATTGTCGTTTTTTTTTCGTGCGCAATCATTTTCTTGCGTTCGGAAAAACTACGATGCGCTTATAAGAAACTTAGAATAAGTTTGAAATTCTTTATATCAATTGAAATTTTTAACGACGAGGCTTTTGAATGAAAGGGATACTTTACTGTAGCCAATAAAAAAACAACGATTACTTTAATTTTTTTCGTATGCTATTTTTGCGCCTTACATATAGTACATGTATGCCATCTAAGATATAATAAATAGTTTTAAAAAAGTCTTATTAATGCTTCAATTTAATACATGCATTGATTACACTTACATTCGCGGAAACTCAGAACTTTTTTAAGAAGTCAGAATAGTGGTGTTTATGTTATTAAATTATTTTTACAGTTACCTAAATACGATGGATTTTGTTTGGATATAAATTCTACAATTTTCGCCAATATTTACTCAAATAAAAGATCATTTTCTAATACAGAAATTTTTGGGATCGTTATGGACCACATAGATTTTCTCTTTCGATCCGTCAAGCCTTCAAAATTTATATTCATTGCTTTTGATGGAGTATTACCAAACGCAAAAATAAATGATTTGAAAAATAAATTACTTGCAATAAAAAACAGTATATGCAATGTGAATAAAGATAACTTATTTCTGAACACTTCGCGAAATGAATTTGATACTAGTTATTTTACAGCAGGCACGCCATTTATAAACGAATTGTTCGCGTATTTAAAACACTTTTTAGCATACAAAATTTCAACCGATTTTAAATGGCAGAAAATTAAAATTTTCATTAATGGACCAGAGGTAAACAATATGAGTTTAAAAATAAATAACATTTGTTTTAAACTTCATTTTTGGTAATCATCATTTACTTCTAGATTCCTGGTGAAAGCAAAGTGAAAATAGCACAATTTATAAGATACTACAAAGCGCATAATGATCTCCAGATTGCGAAATATTGTTTATACACCTTCGATCCAGAATTACTTTTACTGGGTTTGAGTACTCACGAGCCTTACATTTCAATTATTCAAGACAGAATATCGTATTTAAAAATAAAAGATTCGATCACACCCGAGGAAACGGATTTTTTAATAACTCATTTATCATTAATTCGAGAGTATTTGAAAGACGAATATGAATTATTATTCCAAGGACAATTAAAGTTTGAATTTAATTTTGAGAATATGTTAGATGACTGGATTTTAATTGGAATGTTAATAAGTACATATTCTTTTCCGCATTTTTCACATTTAAGTGCAGAAAATGGAGCTTTATCATTAGTATTTAAGGTTTACTTAAAAGTATTACAAAAATTAGATGGTAGATTAAAATTTTAAACTATTTATTAAAATGTTAATTTTGATATATTATAATTTACATCTATATTAAATTTATTAATACATTTTAGGATACATAAACGAGTTTGGAGAATTGATAGTTAGCAGATTGCAAATATTTATGAACAGATTATCGAAAATTGAAATGAAAATATTTGAATCTGAGGATTGTGAAATTTTCAAACAGGAAAATATTAAACTTAAATTGAAAAGTATTGACGTGAATAAAGCGTTTTCAAAATCAGATGAAAAAAAAGAAAAACAAAAAATCGAATTACCGACAATATCAACAGAAATTCGCAATGATTATTACAAAAAATTTAAATTGCAAAGTAGCAGTGATTTTATGTAAGTGTTGAAAGTAAGATCATTATAGTCAAAATAGTTAAACAATTAATTTATTTTCAGGCTTGTGCCTACTGTTGTATCAGAGTATATTAAATCTATTCAGTGGCATTTAAAGTACTACTATCAAGAATGTTGCAGTTGGTCCTATTCATATTCTTATTCCCAAGCTCCATTGATTTCTGATATGCATAATTTAAATGATATTGATTTCAATTTTGAAACTGGAAAATCTTTCAACACACCGGATTCTTTAATGTCAATTTTACCTTCATCTAATCTTCAAAATATTCTCCCTGACAGTAAGTTGTATATGAATTGAATTAAGCATGAGTTGAAATATAATATATTAATGTAACGAAAATAAAATTTATTTAATTTCTTGTGCAAATTAGAAGAAGAAAGATCTAATACTAAAAGGAAAATTTGTTTATTTGTGCACTCTGAATCAAAAGTAGATTCACTAGCTGAAAAATATGGTTTTAGTTCGTTTGTAAATCATGCTGATTTAAAATTTATTAAATTCGAAGATTTGAGCGTTCCAAAAGAAGTCGTTCTTGAGAATTCAGCAAACAATCAAATAACGCTTGATGATATGTCTGGCTTTCCTTCATTCAATCATATTTCATATAAATTAAATTTTCAGTTAAAAAAGGTCGGATATTGTTGATAGTTTTTAACCATATTAAATAACAATGAGAAAAGAAATAAGTAAATTGATTTTTTAGAAAAGTGACTGTGGTGATTCGAGCTGTTTAAATGAAATAGTAATTTTAGATGTTCCTTCCCACACTTCTGATAGTTTTCAGGCCATAGCTGCAAGAGTGTTGGGTAAATCATTTTTCGTTAATTGGCCATATATTGAAGAGGCTTATGTTTACTCTATAACCGATTTAAAAAATGAAATTTCATTAAAGACGTTATTTACGATTTACGATGAAAGTAATACGATGCACAAAAATTTATCTTTAAATGAAATAAAAAAATTAAAGGAAGTGACCGAAAACCTTAAAAAAATGTACGAGTTTACTTTTAGTTATTTATTTTGCATATTCATATTGATCATTATATTGTATCTTATTTTTGTTTTGAAGATATGATTCTATTGGAGTCAATATTGGTATCATCACATTATTACTGAGAGTTTATTTAAAAATAGGTGAATGTTACAAATACGAACCTCGTGATAAATTGAGGTTGCAATCCATATATGATTTTCAGACAATATTTGTACCATACCAACTTCTTGCTCAACGAACACGTATTATCATGCCCGAATTACGTTACAAATGTATACACAATGTATTGAGTATATCAAACGTATGCTTCATGATTGGACATCCACATTATGGTTCACTGGGAGAAGTAAGTTGTAAAAAAAGTTTTGATTGATTTACATCTAATAAATGTGTCCTATTTATTCGAATAGATCAACAGCGTTACGTCAAGGGGTCAACGATTTTCTGTAAAACTCAATGTAGTAGACGAATCAAAGGATTATTTTAAGGCGTTATTTAAAAATAATAAATTATATAATTTTGAACTTCTCAAATATTTAGATACTTTTAGCGTTGCTAAAATGCTTGGGTTGAAACCTTTTGTATTGCACACTATTTGTCAGTCGATATACGTTGTACAAAAGACAATAGAAAATGGTACAGTTAAAGAACAAAAACATGATATTGGAATTAGATTAAAATATCCAACTAGTAGCCGAGAAGTATTAACCCTTAAAATTATTTTAAGATAAATGATTTACAATTATTTCCTTAAAAATACGTGTACGTATTTAATTTCAGCAAACATTATCGTACGCAATAAAAAGAGATTCTTTCTGGTTCTTCAGTAAATTGGCTGTTGAGTTAATCCGCAATTATATACTTGAATTTCCGGAAATAATTGAAATGGTTGACAAAAAAGCTAATACTAAAGAGTATAATGCTTCGGAATGCTTTCAGAATGCGTAAGTTTTCAAAAAAGTATTTTAATATACGAAGAATTAACAATAACGATTTTTAATATTACAGAGCAGCTACATTAAAGAGCATTAATAAATGGTTACAAGAATCAAGAAAAATAGTTATAGAAGTGCAAAAAGATATCCAAAAATTTGTACTGGATAACGTAAACGCATTAGATCAAATTGTTTCAAAGAAGAAGTCCCCAGTTGTGGAAATCGACGTCGATGTTTCACCAGAAGTTCTATTTAAATCAGGTACAACATCAGGATTAGTAGCTCCTGACAAAATAGCACGTCACGATTTATTGGACAGAATAATTTGTATTAGAGAACATTTTACTGTTCCTTTCGGATTGAAAGGAACAATCATTAATATTATCTCCTCGGAATTCAGCAGTAAATTACATCATATTTATGAAGTGATTTTTGATTCTCCTTTTCCAGGTGAGGTTAATAATGATAATCTCTTATAAATAAAATATAAAATAGAAAAACATTTATCAAAAAAAAATGTATTAACTATTTATTTACATATTCTTTTAGGCGGCCTAACTTTATATGGGAGTGCTAAATCTAAATGTTACAAGCTCACAGTAGCTGATTTTATAAATATTAGCTATGGTAAGAGAAATAAGAAGAACGATACAAATGATCGAAATAAAGAAAAGGTAAAAATGAAAAAATCTATAAAAGTGATAAATAAACACCTACAAAAGAAAGAAGATAAGAGATTATTGATTCAAAGTAAGGAAAAGGAAAAGCTACCAAAATTTGCGCGTAAAAGTTGCAGCTTCGATTTTTCTGTAAATTAATTTTCAAAAAGTTCTGTTACAAAATTTTGTTCATAATTTACTCACAATAAATATGTGTTAAAACTGTAATTTAATTAATATATTAAAAATCATTATTTTCAATAATGTTTAATTTGATATTAAACTAATAAACTTTATAATAAATATGTATTCGTTCAAATGCAATAAATATTTCATTTAAATGAAATATTTATTGGAATTCCTATTTTCCGAAATAAGTGAAAATTGTTTTATAGTATATATATGTCACGCAAATAAGAATAAAACATTAAAAAAATTGGCGCGAATAAGCAGTTGCGCACTTATCATAATGAGCGCTACAATTATAACGTTTTAAAAATTGTCCTACACTGTAAAAAAATCACACTGTAATTTTACTATTTTGAAAGTACGAAAGTAACTAATAATCCGACCCTATCTGAGAACAGTAAATAAACTGCAGGGTAGTAAAATTACTGAATCAAGTAATGGCCTATAAAATTGTGCCTGAATCACTGGCATGTAAATTTAAAATTCGACTTTAATTATACTATTCCACTCTATTTTCACAAAATGTCACTTTACTAGCAATTAGTAAACTTTAAAATTAGACATATAATAAATTGACGAGTAGTATTTAAAAATGTTAGCAGTCAGTAATTATAACACGCAGGTAGTAAAATAACTGTTCTGAGATTGGGTCGGATCATTAGTAGTGCTTAGAGTAGTGATTTTACTTTATTTATTCAATAACCTCAAAATTTGTAAATTTACTCTATATATAGAGTATAAAATATAGAGAAAGGTAAATTTAATTGTCAGACTCATATTATAATACTATTCTGAAGATTACTAGTGGACATTTATAATTTTACAAATCGATTTTTTACAGTGTATATAAAAATTTTAACCAGTCAAATAATAATTAGTTAAGAATTCTGTCAAATATTTGAATAAATCTAAAACTTAAAACAGTTAGATTTTCTGCGAGCACGA
>JAXIUT010000037.1:1458208-1474846 GCA_035586675.1 Eurytoma californica | reverse complement strand
TGCGCAGGTTGTGCGCCGCACATCAAATTTTTCGTTTTAATATAAATCAATCTTTCAACTTTATTTGCTTTTTATTTTAATAAAAAGCAAATAAAGTTGAAAGATTGAATTATATTAAAAATAGAATAGAATTATTTAAATCGTGAGAGTAGTTAGACCTTTAATTAGCTACGCACTGCCGCTACTTCAACACGGTATTACAATTTACAATAAAGTTTTTAGTAAGTAATATAAATTCAGATAAAATCCTCATCAGCACCGCGTTGGTGTTACGGTCCGGCTCGGACTTACTCGGAGTGTTTATTGTAGAAAGGCTTCTGCGATTCGCGGAAATTCGCGAAGGCATAAAGTGTAGTTTTGCAAGTCGCAACTCGCAGCCGGCGAGTCGGCTCGAGCCACAAGGCCACAACCGCAGAACTCCACAAGTGCCAGTATACATATATAGGCGGTGACGATCAGTTCAGTCGAATGACTCAAGAGTGGATGCCGGCCGGTATCGCTTATCAAAGCTATAACACTGCTTTCTCATAAAAGCAACTGCTTTTTAATTGCAAGTGAAAAATTTCAATATCATTTCATTGTTTTCTCATAAAAGCAACTGCTTTTTAACTGCAAGTGAAAAATTTCAATATTAGTGAATGGATGAAGTGGAAGCTTAATCGTCAATATCGTCATGGGAGTACCGAAATTTTTTCATTTTGTTAGCAACAGATATCCTTGTATAAATAAGGTTATAAAAGCTCATGAGGTACGTTTAGTTTTTTTTATAAAAAAATGACGATGGCGAAAAGCGACATTTAAAATAATAAAATAGTAAACATTTTATTTTCGCTCATTAGTTCCCTTTGTTATTCGATAATTCAGATAAAATGTAATTATTTTAGATACCACAATATGATAATTTATATTTGGATATGAATTCTATAATTCATACCTGCTCTCACCCGACCGATTCAGATATACATTTTCGTATCGGGAAAAAGGAATTTTCTGATGAAGATATATATAGAAACGTCTCCCGTTACGTCGAGATTATCGTTTCCATTGTCAAACCAGTGGAAGTGCTATACTTAGCCTTTGATGGAGTTTCTCCAAGAGCAAAAATCAATCAGCAGAGAGCTAATCGATTTAGATACAAAGATGTTAATAAATTCATTACAGGAGACGATTTATTTGATGCAAATTGCATTACTCCTGGTACAATTTTTATGGCTGAATTGATTGACCACATGAAACATTTTGTTGCCTATAAAGTATCTACAGATCCTCACTGGCAAAAATGCAAAATTGTACTTAGCGGATCTGAGGTAAAGTTATTTAATATTCTAATTGTTCTTCATATATACTACTTTTTTCTATATTCAGGCTGTTGACATCTAAGACAGTTATTATTTATAAATTTCTGATTAATAAATTAGAAATTGTAACTAATTTAAATAATATTTAACATTTAGGTTCCAGGAGAAGGAGAGCATAAAATAATGGAATTTATTAGATTTAACAAAGCACAGAAAGAGTATAATCATAATACAAGACACTGTCTGTACAGTCTTGATGCTGATTTGATTATGCTTGGATTATGCACTCATGAACCACATTTTTCATTGTTAAGAGAAAATGTTCCATTTGGTAAAACAAAAAGAATGTTAACTCCAGAAGAATCTGATTTTCATCTCTTTCATTTATCTCTATTAAGAGAATATTTGGAATATGAATTTGCATCCGTAAAGTCAAAGTTAAATTTTGATTTTGATTTGGAAAACATTATAGATGATTGGGTTTTAATTGGTTTTTTGGTTGGTAATGATTTCATACCACAATTGCCAAATTTACATATAGTCCATGGAGCTTTACCTTTTTTATATCAACTTTATATCAAAGTTTTACCTACCTTAGATGGTAATTATTTTATTATTATTTAATTAAATGATTTAAATATTGAGTGATTTTTTTTATTTGCAGGGTATATCAATGAATCAGGAAAATTAAATTTACCTCGATTTGAAAAATTTATACAAAGTTTATCATGTCTTACATCACCTTCTGAAAATTATTATAAAAATAAATTAAAATTTGATAATGTTGATGAGTAAGTTATTTTTTTCAATTACTGGATTATTAAATTTTTCAGTTTTAAAATAAAATAATGTGAATTAATTTATTTCTAGGTCTATCATACAAACATTGGTAGATCAATATATCGTAGCTATTCAGTGGACATTAATTTACTATTATGAGGGTTGTTGTAGTTGGTCATGGTATTATCCTTATCATTATGCTCCACTTATTTCAGACATAAAACAACTTAAGGATTTTGAGTTTACTTTTGATATGTCAAAGCCATTTTTACCATTGCAACATTTATTAGCTGTGTTACCACCAGCAAATAGTCACTTGTTACCAAAACCGTTGCGATTTCTTTTGACTGATTCTAAATCACCAATTATTGAATATTATCCTGAAAAATTTGAAACTGATTTAAATGGAAAGACTAATGACTGGGAAGCTTTAGTTTTAATACCTTTCATTGATGAAACAAAGCTAATAAAAGGTAACATTTTTATAGTATCTCATTAAAACATTTCTGAAAATTCACGACTTCAAAAGCACATTAAGTTAATGAAAAATTTTTAATTTGAATATAATAATATTTTTAGCAATGGAACCATACAATACACGATTAAGTGTAAAAGAGCACAAGCGAAATGTAAATGGCTCAGCTTGTATATATACTTATACTAAAACCAGTTTAGGTCAATATCCTGTGGATACACTTTTTGACTCATTTGTTAATTATGCTAAACTAGATTATTTGAATCCAAAAAGTATGCACGTTCCTAAAAATAAATTGATCAAGTCATTATGCCGTGATGTTCGTTTTGGTCTTAGTTTTCCTGGATTCCCTACCTTCAAATATATTTCACATACTTTTGAATTTAAAAAGACAGAGGTTTGAATTTATTAAGAATACTTCTTTTTAACAATAGATAATAAATATTATACTAACTTTTCGTTTTTGTTTATTTTAAGATAATGACTATGTCTACTCGTTCAAATATAGTCGAAGTAGCAATTTTAAATGTATTACCAAAACCTGCACTGAATCTTGAAGAAGTAGCAAAAGAATTGTTAGGTCAATCTATTTACATAAATTGGCCACACCTTCAACAAGCTCATGTTATTGGGGTAACAGACTTAAAAGACAAAATAATACTTCAAAATTTTTGGAAAAGCTATAGTAATGATAACTTGAAGAAAGTTAAATTATCAAACAATGACATTTCAAACATGTTAAATAAAAAGAAATGTTTGGCTGAAAGGTAAGTTTCTTTTAACCCTTACTTTTATTGTATTTAAGAATTTAAGAATACATAAAAAAATAATTCTTTTTACTTTCAGCTATAGAAAATGTTTAGGTATAGATATTGGAGAAACAGACATCTTAGTTTATGTTTTTCCTGCAATGGGAAAAAGATACAGCTGTGGAAATCAAGGACAGTTAATGTTACATACAAAATGGAGTTCTTTGTCTGAATTAGTACCCTATCAACTGATTGTACTAGATTTAAAAATGCATAAAGTTTCTTTTGAACTTTATAAGACAATCAATGATTTATTTGCTGTATCATATACTTGTTTCATGATAGATAATCCACATTATGGTTCAATGGGAGTGGTAATCTTTTGTTTTTTTATGTGCTGTGTATTTTTATTTTGATGTGAAAAATTATTTCAAATTTACTTTTTAATAGATCAATAGTGTTCTTTTACGACAACAACAGGCAGTTGTAACTTTAAAAGTGACTACTGAACCAACTTTTACATCATCAAATGAAAATTTTTTTATTCCTGATAATGATAATGATTATATAAGTTGTGGTAGTATTGCCAAAAAATTAAATCTTAATCCAATTTTAATTAGTAGAATTACTGGTTCAATTTTGGTAGTAGATGAATCAACAGAATCTGAAATATCAAATATAGGTTTACGGATGAAAATTCCAAAACATGACAAAGAGGTAGTAAAATCATTACAATTTTTATAGATATTATAGTAATAAAATATCAAATAATTTTAAATTGTTTTGCAGTTGTATGGATATTCAAAGAAAAAAAATGATTTGTGGTACTACAGCAACAAAGCTGTTCAATTGATTGAAGAGTATATGGATAGATTTCCAGAAATATTTGTAATTATAAGTGAAAATATAAAATCAAGTACATTCAAAATGGCAGATCTTTTTCCGCAAGGGTAAATTTTAGTTTATTAACTATACTGTACTGATTATTCAATTTACGTTTTATGCAAAATAATTTTTAGAGAGGAAAAACTGAATTCAGTGAAAAGTTGGCTGATGGAAAAAGAGTGTAGTTACTCAACATTTTTAGAGTGTGGTACAAAGACTCTTGGATCAGAAGGAGTACCAAAATTAGAAAAATTTGTTTCTGATTTTCTACAAGATCAAGATGAGCCAGAAGATGTTGATATGAAAATTTCATTTCAAGGTTTATTTAAACCTGGTTCTATAGTAGGTTTAGTGCCACCAGATGTTAAAGCGCAGCATAAGTTATTGGATAGAATAGTTTGTGTTAAAGAAAATTTTACTGTACCTTTGGGATTGAAAGGTACTATCATAGGCATTCAAGAAAAAGAAAATAAATGGAAAACTACATATGAAGTTCTATTTGATGCATGTTTTACAGGTTTGATGTCTAATTTTCATATATTATAAAATCCTGATCATTCTTAAATTAAAAATTTTATGTTTTCAGGAGGTTTAACTCTGTATAGAAGTTCTGAACACAAATGCTACAGATTAACAGTAGCTGATTTTATTAATATCAGCTATGGACAAAGAGATGCATGTGCAATGCCAAAGGAAGTAAAGGAACGAAGATCAGTTGCAAATTTAGCAAGGCAACCAACAAAACATGTAGCACAAAGACCAATGACAAATAAAAAAACACAACAAGTAAGCAATAGAGCAAAAAAGCCAGCAGCAAGTGAAACAAGGAAGCCATTAAGAAACAGACCATACAATCTTACAAATAACAAGAAAACAGAACTAGCTGTTACCTCATTGTTAGGGGCAGTATTAAACAGATTTGATAATGAAGAAAAGACTTCAGCGCCCGCTGTAGAAGACCTAGTGACTACTAATATTCAAAATAAAAAAGCACCGAATAAAAATTTTAGCACATCTCGCGGACAAGGTAATGTTCGACCTGAACATTCTAGTGCTGGTAATAAAAATAAATATAAGCCACGGAAAAATGATTACTCTAAATATGAAAAAACATTTAAAAGGGAATCTGAATCTTAATTTTATATAATCCATTAATATTTTTGTATTTTTTTTTTTTACTAAAACGGTAAATACGTCTTTTTTCTCTAAGTTTCACCTTTAATATATATATAATATATTAATTTTATATTAAATATAAGTGTGTATATATTCATGGTTGGTGAACATGATACATATAAAGACTGATGATTTATTGATTGTATGTTCATATTTGTTTGAATAGTATTATTCAGTGTATTGATATTTATCATTTATAATAATTGTTTAAATAAAATGTTTATTGTGAATCTCGTGGTATAATACTGTTTCTTACGTCTTTCTTAACATATACCTTAAACAGAGCTTTAAAAAATTTGTATTTTCAAAATGAAATAAACTTTTGAAATGAGAAAATTGCCTGGTATTATTTGTAGAGTCATAATCATGAAAACGATTGTCCCCCAGAGTGTCTGACAATATCAATGCTCCTCATCACTTATACTTTTGAGTGCGTTGATAAGCTCAGTTATTTTCCTTTTACTGATAAGAAGAGACTGTTAGCAGTGTATGAAAGTTTGCTTGAGTTAATTGAATCTTTTCTCCGGTGCATCTTTGAATGACGAGTGTTTGAGTTTTATACGAGAAATTTCTGTTATTGATTAGTGGTTTTGCAGTGAGCGAATAGTAAAAATGCATGTAGCTGTAATTGGTGCCGGTGTTATTGGGATAACAACTGCTGTTGCCGTGAAGGAAGCCTTCCCGATAGCTGATGTCACAGTCTTTGCTGAAGCTTTTTCTCCGAATACTACCGGTGACGGTAGCGCCGGTCTTTGGAGCCCTTACATTCTCGCTAATACTGATCCTCAAAAAATATTGTAAATATTTCAGGATTTATTTTCAAAAGTAACTCTATTATCTTATTGTCAAGTAAAGAGAGGAAAATTAAAAAAATTTTAATAATTACACTTACGCAAAATGCATTCAGGTCATGTGTTATTTCAATTTTGTTTAGACGTTGGTCTTCATTGACGCATAAATGGATGGAAAATTTTTGGAAAAGTGACATTGCTTCAGATGTCGGAGTTTCGTTAATACCATTTTATCGAATTACATCGGATTCCAAAGAAGCCGTTACACCTGTGTGGGCTTCAATAGTTTTTGGTAATTACAGACTGCCGAAAGAACTAATTGAAAAATTGCGCAAATTTAACAAGAGAAATTACACGTAAAATTCATATCCATAAAACAAATGCTTTAGTATAAAAAATTATACCACTACATTGAAATTGTAATTGTTTAGGACGGGATGGCACTTTCTAACGTTCACTTGCGAGCCAACTAAACTTTTGCCATGGTTGATGAACAAATTCAAGGCAATGAATGGAAAATTGGTAAAAAGAAAAATAACTGATATAAAAAAACTGAAAGACGAAGGATTTGATATAGTTATTAATTGCACTGGCATTGGATCTAGAGAACTTCTTAATGATCAAAGAATCGTTCCAGTGAGAGGACAAGTTGCTAGAGTAAATTGAATGTTTACGATTAATATTTTTGTTAGTTATAAAATTAGAAAATGTGTATTATTCTTTAAAATATTTTAATTACAGGTGAGAGGTCCTTGGCTGCTTCAAGGATGCTTGGAAGAAGATGATGACGGCAACTACATAATTCCAAAGTAAAATAAACTTAAGATTTATAACTATAACATTAAATAATTTATTTAATGAATGAAAAATGCAATCTTTTTAATTTTGATACTATATTCTTTTCAGTATAGAATCATCAATTTTGGGTGGTACTCATCAAGAAAACGATTATGATGTTTCGGCAAGGCCCGAGGATTCTAAATTTATTCGCGAAGGATGTGAGCGTATATATCCTTCAATAGAAGTAATATGATAAAATAAAAAAAAAAGTTAATCTTTGTATTTACATAAATGTTTGATAAATTTTTGTAGAAGTGCGTGCTCATAAAAGAGTGGGTAGGACTACGACCTGGAAGAGATGAACTTCGATTAGAGCCAGAAATCATTCGTACACCAGGAGAGGAAGATTTTCTGGTGAGTGCTATTTTGCAAATAAAAAAATGAACACATATATTTTTTAATGTTATATTTTTTGTTTTCATAGATCATTCATAATTATGGACATGGAGGAAGTGGTGTTACGCTTTCTTGGGGCTGTGCTTTAGATGTAGTTGATATTTTACGTCAGCAACTAAAAGTTAAAAACCTTTCCAAATTGTGATTTTTTCAATACTTTTGATAAGTTTTTTTCTTAAACATTAATTTTTGTTCATGTATTACTAATGGAATTCAATACTTTTCATTTTCGCGTTATTCACTTTTATTTTCATTTTAAACTTGTTAGCAAAATTAAATAAAGAACTTTGAAGTCTATTTTATCTTTGTAAATTAATCAATTATGAAACCGATTTCGCACAGACAAGGGAAGAACATTAATACTATTGTAAAAGAGGTCACTTAAAAAAGTCAATTGCTTCTTTAATTTAATAGCTTACAAAAAGTAGTTTTTTAATTTGAATTGAATTTGAATTGGGTATTATTATTAAAATTGAGTTCGTTTAAAAATTTATAAAACTAAATTTATTATTTTATATTACATAACTAAATGTACATAGTATAAATTCTTATAAAATTTTACTTAAATAATTCATATAAATGAGTTAGGACAGTTTAAATATGAGCTATTGTATGAAGGTGACGTAAAAATATCCATTAATTTATCAGTTAATGGAAAAAGGTTTCTCTTATCACAAAAAAGATGTTAAATGATAAAATAAGCAAGGCCATGTTACACGAGCTCGTTGCAAAATATAGCTGTTAGGAAATGAATAGTCCGTGAGTTTCAAACTGACTTTTAACTTAAAATTGTATAAAAAAATCAGTAAGTTGCACTCCCGAAATCTGCCAGCACATCCAGTTGTTTCCAGTTGTTACTGAAAAGCATCTTGGAGTGAAAAAAGGAACCGCACCTCACCATCAGCGGATCCTCACAGGATGGAAACATCCGAGCAGGTGCGGAAGGTCTCCTGCTTGCCGCAGCCGAGTTTGCCGCTGCCGTCGCCGCAGGAGCCCCAGTTATTGCCGCAGTGGTAGTGCCACCTGAAGACGCAGTGCTGGCAGGCCAAGTCGGCAGGCAGCACCGCCGATATATTGAAGGTACCGACGACGCCGCCGGGCACCGGGTACCGGCGCGTACCGTCCGCCAGGTAGATTGGGTGCGCGTCGAAGCACTCCTCCGTCTCGAGCTCGAGCGTCGAGTTCAGCGGGCACAGCGAGAACTCGAAGTAGCCAAGGTGGTTCGCCGTTAGCTCCACCTGCAACACGAACTGCTGGCCGCGCGTGAATCTGTCAATCATAAAGGATTTACAGTTATTTCTTCACTGCGCTCATTTTTCCTTCTGCAGATTCGAGGGAGGTATTTTACTTTTCCAAATAGCATTTCACTTAATAACACAATGGAAAAAGCGATTTTTGTCCTTATTCAAATAAAAATTACCTACCTTCGTACAATAGTTCCGGTGCCGTATTTTCCACCATTTTCATTGTTTCTGGGTTGAGGAAGGGAATAGTCATCGCCGCAAATTCCACATTTTCCGTGATTTTTCGAGTGCTGTACCTACAATAAATTATTTTTACTACAAACACTTAATTATTATTGTATACCGATAGTGTTTTCTTTGATAAATTAGGCAAGAACATTAAAGTACTCATTTATTTTTATTAAAAAGTATGGCAGTGAAACTTACGGAAAAACCTCCACAATTGTTTGCGTTATCATTATAATCAATAGGAGTGTTAAAACCCTTTCTCCACGCGCCTCCTCTGTGTACTGGTTCGATTAGTCTGCCATGAGCGTCGATTTGCCAAACGTTCATACAAATCACAAGTGAACTGAGCACGAGAAATTTGAATGCCATTTTTTTTCACACTTCCCGATTCCGAATGTAAAAAAAATTAGGCGAAAGACTAGCACCTGGCCGAGGGTGCTCGAATGATTGCTCGTGGTGGAAAGAAAATCAGCTTATATACAAGATCCAGATTAATGCCATATTTACGCTTTTGAGGTTCCGATTCTTCGCGATAGTCTTATCGACTGGCAGATTGAGTCGATTACTCAAAACTGTACTAGAGATATAAAGATAAGGTAAAACGCAGGAAATCTATTTTTTTCATTGGGGCCTCAGTTATATTCTTCATCATGAATGAGTGAATATGTGAGGAATGCAAACGCATATGCTTTTTGTTTGGAAAAGGATTAACTTTTCTTAGATGTTCTTGGTTGACTGGAGTTTGGGTTTCCCGCACTCGTTTCAAAGTATATATATTACTCACATTATAGTGCATAAAACAGAAAGGAACTATAACAGCAGAATCAGATTTTTTCGAAAGAATATTATAACTAATTTTTTATTTTAATCTCATTCAGTAAGAACCGATAAAGTATTTTGATAATTAGCAAAGTCTTTTATTATCAAATTATTACGTAAAATTTTATCAACAATGAAATCATAAAAAGCTTTGATTTAAAATGACGATTCATAAGTATTTGTTTCTGTAGACAATGGATACAAAATTTATTGATGTCTTATTAACTTTCGATAGAGTGTTTCTAAGAAATTTAGATTATGAACCTATACTTATATTGTAATTTTTTCTAAATTTCAAATGCCTATCTGTTGTAAAATATTCTCCAAAAGATTCTGTAAATTCCCTTAGGTATAAATTATTTAATAAGTGAAAAATATTCTGTAAAAATTTTGGGAAACGCTTCATTTTCAAGGAAAAGCTTGCTATACGTCACATTTTTGCAGAAAATCGCGGTAATTTTTATGAGATTTCCCATAGCAATTTAAAGTGTAGCTAACGCTAACTGTCTGACTATTATCATGGGAAAATTCTCTTAGTATTATGAACAATCGTAAGTGTTGACTTAATAATTATAAAGAAATAAATTCTGAGTCAATGTTCTCTGTGATTCATAACACCTTTTTGCAACGTAATATTATTTTTATTAATTTGAAATGAACAAAAGCAATAATTACGTAACCCAGTTACACATTAAATTAGCAAAATTTTTTCTTTCAAAATTTAGAACTTTATTAAATTTTTAATATATAAAAGTATTGAATAACACAATTTCTATCCTTATGTTTTACTGAAAAAAGTTTAAAAAGATTAAAAAAATCTCTTAGTTACCGCTGATTACTGATTATTGAAGACGAATTAACAATTACAAAGGATAAACTATTACTCGTAGAAATTTTTTGGCAGAAGAATTAATGTCTGATGATTTTTCAAAAGTAGTCCATGTTCGTTGAGTTTTCAGAAGAAGAAGGTCTTATGTTAAAATTTAATTTTTTCGAAAAAGCTTCACTACTAATGCGCACATAGGCGATCGCGATAAATGCAAAAATGCAGCAAAATAGTAGGAAGGAAAGGCGGTCTATAGCCGTCGCCAGCAGTATCCACTCCAAACGCTTGACTTGTTTTGATTGAGAAATTATGCACTGTCGATCACCGTTATCGACCACGTTTATCGATAAATCTGAATTGGCTAAGCTTGGGCTCTGCGATTCCTGAAGTTCCGAGAGCTTTTGTGCTTCGATCTGGAAAAATATTAAGATCACACGCTGTGATAAAGCATCCTACGGATCGACATGTAATGTGATTATAGTATTTAAAACATTTTGAATTTTGACAAAACTTACTTCTCGAATAATACCCTGCAGTCCTAAATACTTTCCCATTTTTCCGTAAAGTAATTTTCTTATACGACGTGGTATGGAAATATCATATAAAGTCGTAGAAATGTGAATAACGAAGGCAGATATTATGATCGAAACTGTCATTTGGCACAGACATCCGCTGAAGAATCTAACTAAAGTAAATAAAGCGATTCAGAAATGGAATTACTCTTAAAATGAGGAAGAGTGAAAACTAAGTTTTTCTGAAAAAGAGTAATTTTTCACTCGAATAGTCATTTTTTGAATTTTTCACTCTTCTACTTATGAGAAAATGTACCTATAAGCGGTAAATTATCATCTATCCTTGCTGGTACTCGTAATCCAAAATAAAGTAAAAAGAGCATATCAATAATGACTGCGCAAATATTTAGTAGCAGTTTCATTTCGCTTTGTGGCCTCAGCCAAAAGGTTATCAATACTAAAAATACTATTGCTAAAAAAACAAATAAAATATTAATGTTAATTAATTAACAGATAAATTGGCGAATATGAAAATTTGTTAACTTACGTATAGATACTACAAAAATAATGTGATAGTACAATTCCGAACTTCTAGTCAACTTAATTTTATAATCCAACGCAACGTATGGTTCGGGACAACATGTGTATACTTTTACACGTCGACTTGCTGATATATTTTTAACTTTCCATTCACCAGCAGAGTAGTATTCTAGCTGCAATTACATTCATGGGAACATTAACATTTAAATAAAAAAAAACATCGAAGATTTGAAGCGTAGGGTACAAACGTCATATCCTTCATCTTGGAGCCTCACGTCTATCTGGTCACCATTGTGAGTCCAAGAAGCTATTTTTAAAGGACAAGTATTAGTTTCGAACGGCCAGTATACGAAATTTAATTCGCATAAGCTGTGGAAAACAGTTGGTGCTATCCAATTGACCTCCCCATCTTTTCGCACGAAGCCGTGCCTGCTTTCATAATATTCCACTCCGTGCAATGCGCTAAAATATTTCTCTCTTATTTTCCGTTTCTGTACAATTCATGGATATTTAAAAGATTTTTTTGAAAACCCACCTGTTGAAGAGGTAGATATCGGGTTGCCATACCTCGTCAATTCCTACTGTGATTTCATCGATTCCACCGTAGTCCTTGGGATTCCATTTCAACTTTTCGTCGTTCCACCTCTGAAAATCATTTCACATTTTGCTGGTCGTAAATTTATTATTTTTAGCATGTTGATCAAATGGAAGTAAAATTAAGGACTGTACCATGCGCACCCAGGTATTCACATTCAGAATGTTTCTTCTACTATCCTGTGGAAAAGTATGAAATTATGAACCGCCTGATTTATTTAGTACCTAAGTGAAAAGTCATGTGAATTATTCACTGGAGTACGTATGCTGTAAAACTTACTACTTCAACGTGCATGATATTCAAATACACGTAAACAGTAGTCGTATTGTAATGCTGAGTGGGTCTTGAAAATTTGTCGTATTTGAAAAACAGATTTTTTCTCAAGCGATCGACCCATGTTTCATTCCACAATGGTAATTCTGCAAAGAATTCAGGTTATTTCAAAAATAAATGTTTACGTTTACATAAAATAGTAGTAAGGGAAAGTGGCGTGCAAATTACCAACTATTAAAACGGCTTTATTCCGATTAAAACCATTTAGTAACAAAGTAAACAAATTAAGAAACATTTTTTTTAATCATTATTGGATTTTTTACAACTTAAGGGTACATCTTTAAAGCGATATTTCAAAATTGTTTCTTAATTTTTTTAAAGAATGGTTTTATTGAAATTGGGCACTTCCAAGTCTTCTTACTTAAAGCAGAATTATATTTTGATTCTTCTAAAAGTAATTAAAAGATAATTTCGCTTTACTAATCTTTAGCATCAATCATAAACGGAACTATTCTTTGTATCAAATGATAATAAATCAATTACATTAACAATATTTGACGTAACGAACCTCTAATGGAATTAGCTACTACTTAGAACAAGCATTTTCCTATATAATAAAGTCAATCTGATTTCTATTTTCAAAGACAATGTTCATTAACTAAATCTTTTATTTACAAAAATAAATTTCATAATACTAAAAAAACGAGTACCTGCTTATAAAAAGCTGAACCTTTAAAATACTATTTATTTCGATTGAAAAACGGTGAGGAGCATAAAAATCATCCCAGATATATCTCGGTAATACGCATCGGGCAGCCGTGCTACATGAATAGGGCTATAAGTGGATAAACGATGCGATAATGTTTAACTTTAGAATCAAATTAACTTGACAGCAAAATCTTTTTTCCTATTTCAGATCTCTTGTAAAATAAACTATGAGCTTTTGATTTATCAAATCAAGATAAAAATATATAAATAAAAAGATTAATCTACTCATAAAAATGTCAATTAAAATATTCTGATCCGCGTTACATAAAATAAATATTGTTGGTAAGTATAAATTGATAATTGATAACATATAAAAAATAAACAATGATTTTCTGATGCATGCGAATTGTTGCAACAATATGTCAATAGAAAGATGATATTGTTTAATTTTCCATTTATCACTATCTGGCATTATTTAATTTCAAACAATTTCAACGTAATACATATAGCACTTTTGATAATAACTTACTGTTATTCGTCGAAGTTGTATTTGCAGCTAAAGCTGATAATAAAAAGACGAAAAATAGTATATGCCAGTTCATCGTGAGTACAGTGATGTATGGTTAGGTCCACAGCCCACTGAACACTACTGACGGACACAAGCAATTCACCACTTCTCTTTCACGAGCTCGACACTGACAGTTACATCGTTTTATTACTTTAGGTTACATTTGATTTGATGGGTAATCCCATGTCGTTTTTTTAATTAAATTACAAAAACGACCTATTCAGCAATAATTAATCTTTTCTTTTGTTAAATAATTGTTTACAGAAAATATCTCTTCAAGTCATAAGAATCTCCATAGTTAAAAAAATATTATACATTACAATTTAAGAATTTAAATTGTTGTGGTTTATACGTCTACTTTGAAAAAGATCATTTTCTTAAAAAAATTTGGTTGCAATGGAAGATGAAGTACAAACAAGCGGTGAATTGATCATTTTAAAATAAATAAGTACGTTTAAGTATTATTAAAAATAACTATTAAATTTTTTAAATAATAGGTGCTCCAAGTGCCTCGGCCGCTAGTTTACAACGGTCATCTCAAGGAAATATTAGAAGTGCTCGAATGGTATTTACGACTAAACTTGTTCACGATTTTTTTTAGAGAAATATATTTTTAGTATCGTACATTTTAATATCGAGAAATGAATGTTTTTAATAATTTACATTCTAATTTTAGAAACACCTGTTACCATTATCCAAGTACATAATTTGATTTGATAAGTTAAAAGTTTCTCACTAAACAACTACGCATAAAAACGTAAGCACGCAGCATGGAAATGTTAAATTATTAAACGCATGATAAGAGAGATTAACATTAACCTTAAATGTATGATACATGTTTTGATTAATAACAAAGTCGGCAGGATTCCTGGTAGAGCGCAGATTATCTGAAGAAGAATGTGCGGAGAGGGAAGAATGGATCAGCTTAAAGCGATCGCAATCGAATGTTCTAATTAAAGAGTCGCATCGATATACTCGTAAAATCTTAAACTGTCCCGACACTTTTCACGGCCTGTACTGTGCCCAATATTCCTACCATGGCGATAACATTTTGACTACATTTGGCTCTGGATGCATTCAAGTATTTCCATTGCTATGCATCGCTATGACATTGTAAGCGTGCAGTCGGAAATAATTCTAGAATCTCTTGCAATGCTCATTCACAGCTGCGGAATGGCGAAACTGGTGAGCTTAGGAACACCATTAAGAGCGGACTAGATTCGTCTCTTCCGGTCACCTGTTGCCGCTTCCATCCCATGCGGAAGGAAATCGCGTACGCCTCTAGCGCGTGTGGCAGCATATTTATATGCAACACTAATAAAGTCGAATTCTGGAAATTTGCACAAGGCAAGTCTTTTATCGCCATGCGATAAACAGATAGCGTGCAATATACATATTACATAAGGAAAAGAAAACTAATGTAACTTTAACACTTTTAAGAGACGGATAATGAGATCAATGCGATCGATATTGACGTTTTTGGTCAAAATTTGATCTCAGTTGGAAAAACTGCTGCCCTCAATGTTTATGATGCAGAAAATGCAAAAGTATCCAAGTTGTTCCTTCTTGAGAAAAATTGTAATAACAGTTAGTCTATATAAACAGATGAACTTTATTAAAAGCATATTCATATATTTCAGTTGATTCAGAGCTACAAAAAGGATGAAAGTGATCTCATTCCAGAGAATGCCGTAAAATATCACGACATGCGAATATTTGCTGCTAAATTTCACCACACGAGTTATCGAATGATAGTTACTGGAGGATGGGACGATACAGTTCGGGTATTTACAATTTTTGGACCATGTTCTCTATTTTTGCTCTATTATAATTTATGATCCGTTTAACGCAGTAAAATAGAATTAACCAACGGTAAGTGCGTCTCATTGAGAACGGCAACATATCATGAGATATAGAATTTTTCTTACACCGTGTACTCGGCGTATCATTCAGAAACGCTTAAAGCGGTTAAATGCGTGCGGTGCTGACATCTTTCTTACAGCAACAGCACTGCATGCACACAGAAAACGGTATCGCTATCGATAAAACTAAGTTCTACATTTACTTCCTTCTATTATCCGCAGATCTGGGATACGAGAATTGGCGACGGATCAGTTAGGGCGATATATGGGCCTCACATATGCGGACATTCTATTGATTTACGAGTAAAATAATTTAATATCTTTTATGATATTATTTCATAAAAAATGTTATTTATTGTTAAAAAAATGTTAATCATCATGAAGGACTCGGAAATACTCACTGGGTCTTGGACCGTGAGAAACAGTCTTCAAATTTGGGATTCCACCAGTGGCAAACTCATCGAGACAATCAATCCAGTGAATAGACCATCGAATCTCGCTGGTGAATTTCTCTACTGTGCCCAGTACTTTGACGGCGATCCTTACGGAGATCACGTGTTGGTCGGTGGCTCGGCCACAGAAGCCGTCGAGATTATAAGTCTTAAAAAGAAAATTGTTAGTTTTATCTTTACAAAGATCTTTTCGAAATTTTTAATATATTTCTTTCGTTTTAGGTCGTTGACAGTTTCGAATCCAAAAAACCAACGATGGCAATCGATAGTTATAAGTCGAATATCATTTTTGGAGGCACAGACGCGAAGCTAAACATCGTGGATTATAATTAAGTTTTTCCTTGACATTTAATTATTAAAATATTCTAAAATCTGGTTATTGATAATTAACCCAAAAAAGATATGAGGACCCCTCAATATAACTTGATACATTAGATGAATAAAAATGACGAAATTTTAAGATTTTTTTTGAACTTTTTTTTTCAATAAACTAGACTTTTTTTTCAATAAACTAGAATTAAACTGTACAAATAAAAAATCTAACATTTTTTATACAAAATTGAATTCCGTATATGTAATTTTTATCTACAATTAAAATTGAGACTCGCGTACAGTACTGCT
>JAXIUT010000037.1:1406477-1453618 GCA_035586675.1 Eurytoma californica | reverse complement strand
CGTATACATACATACACACACACATACATCCGCACGGACATTTTCCAAAAATACTGTATTTCGCTTCCAAACACCTCGAAAAACATTTATAATATGTTTTGACAAAAAGTTGAAAAATCACTATTACAAAGCTTCCTCAAGGAGGAAGCAATATTAGGTGGGAATATCAAAGATAAACAAGTGCCCCAGACTTACCTTATTTCGATACAAACGATCTCCGCATTGCTCATAATCCGACATTAACAAAAGAAAAGAGTCGGTACGTCATAAAAAGAGACAAGCTAAGCTCAGCGATGCTCGACCTAATTTCCGTGCCGCACGAACGCGCCCCGCGCGGCAGCCCGGCAGCGCATCGCGCATATATAATAGCCGTGAAAAGCGCGCGCTTCCAGCTCAGCCGCGATAGATCTCGGTCGTTTTTCCGTCGTCCTGACACGACGTTATACGGCAGTCGGGCTGTCGTGACTCCGCGGTGACTCGGCGTGCATCGAGCCTTCGTGGCACCGCCGTCCCGCTGGCGAGATCGTAAACGAGGCGGAGCCGGGCATCGGGATGCGCCGCGGAAAAAAGGGGAGCCCTGGCGCACCCTGCATATACATATACGCCGGCGCGGCACGCGATCGTGAATCTCACGTACTCCCTCGTTTCCCCCGTCGTCAGCTGTTTTGCTTCGACGCGCCCAAGCCCTACATCGAGCGGACGCTTCAATTTTTCCCGGCCGGCTGGATGGCATCGCGTGGCTCAATTTTTCCCGCGCGAGCTCGTAGTCTAGCGATATATTCAGGAGAGGACTGCCGCTCGTGTAAATCATTTCTTGGCTATTATGCGTGCCTTGATGAATTTTATATTTTAAACGACGGTGTGTTCGGAACACGATTGGTGTTTTCTGGGCTTTCGAAGGGACACCTTTTATTGTGATACTCATTTGGTTTGTAGATGAGGAGGTAGAATTATTTCTTATTTTTTTTTTATGGCCGACATGGGGTGTTGCAGCTTTCGATAAAAAAGTCATAATTTTGATGGTTTTGGTGGGCTGTCGTGGTAAATAGTAAAAGATATTTTATTGCTTTCGTGTTTCCATTTTCATTTTAACTTCTAAAAAAGATACTCTATTTTAAACTTTAAGTAAACAAATAATTAGTCGCGGGTTTTTCTCTTGCTCCATTTTTCAACTTGTTTACTTGTGCCGCCGTTACGATTCTCTCGTATCTTGAGTTTGACACAAATGAACAATAACTAAATACAATATTTAACGGACGACGGTATCTATTGATTTTAGTTTACGTCAGCCTATTATTTATTACGCAATATTTTAAATGCATGCGAATCGAGAGAAATTAAAAAACATGACAATTATAAAATATCTGTAAAGGCGTTCTTTCCTTTCTGAACTTGTTAATGATAAGCTGAAAAAATAAAAAATCACGTAATTGTTACTCCAGATTTCTGATTTTGGGAAAAAGAATTGAAACTAGTAGGTCAGGCAAGATATTAAATTAACGAATAAATTCTCTCTAGCCCCTTTAGTAAAGACTGGAATATTTCTCAAAGGTGTCTTTGGCTCGCATTACCGCAGCAATGATATTTAAGCGTGCGAGGGAATGCAATCTGGTTCCAGCAGCGGCGCTCTTGCACACGGCCAGCAGGCACCAACCCATAAGCATTCACTCGTACGAACGCACGCGGAGGGCATTAGATGCCGCTCGACTCGGGTAACCCGATAAGCTCTTACGTGAATCGGGTGCAACGAGTCCATGTTGCGGTGGTCTCGGCAAAGGGGCCGCGTGGGGGCTGTCCGCGCCAAGGGATTACAGCCGAGCGAGGTCTTGCATCGGCACTTTTCCGCGCTCCCTTCGCGTCAGTCCGACGTCGTCGACGCTCGACGGATGGTCCGTCGCTGCCCGGGACGCGGAACGCGCCCGCGAGTACCTTCGCCCCCGGCCGCCGGCGGCGGAACGCGTCCGAGGATGCTGCGGGCAGCGCGCGTCCCGGATCCATGACCAGCGAGTGCGCGGCTGCCTCGGGCGGCGCGGATCCGCCGCTGAGTAAGTTCGCGTCAGTGCTTCGGTTCATTCAAAGTCGGTACTTGCCACTTGAAGGAGTTTAAACAACTAGTTCTTGCTTCATTGTTCATAAACAGATGACAAGTATTACCTTTTGCAAACATAATATTCAACGTCAATTAAATGCTTAAAAAGAACAATCTCTGTAGGTGGTTACTTAATAGTTTAGATGTTCGATGATTAGATCAATAATTTAAAAAATACTAATTTCGCGATCAAACTACTAAAAGTAATGTGTGAGACTTGGCTCGTGAATCGCGCTATTGCTTTCAATGCGTGTACTTAAATCGCGACGAGAAAATCGAGCGCGACGCGTCGTCGTACTAGAAAGAGGTCAAACATTGTCGAAGCCCGAGCGAGATGCGGAAGAGTCGTTGGACCTCCACTCGAGACGCGAGAAGAATGAGAGGAAAAGAGAACGCGCTAAAAGACAAATAGTACTATCAGCGAGGCACAAATACTTAACAATAGCTTCTTTTTTTCAATTTTCTAACATTACGAAAGATAGTGGATATTATATGACGTGCTCTGAAATTGTTTATTATTATGAAATAATTAATGGTATGATTTTATTTTACAAATTTTCAGCTCCATCAATTTACAATAGATTTCTTGTGTTTATAGTACAATACAGTATAATAATATAATACCACAAAGTAAATTTATAGATTAATATTTCATGTAAATACCCAATGGAACTTCTTCGAGTCTATATTTTTTTCCAAGTATCATAATTGGATTTGCCAGTGCGAAGCCTTGCAAAAGCGTACATGAAACTTGTGCGAACGGTGACTGTAGGCAGCAACGTAATGAAAAACGCCTTGACCATTTTCGATTATCTCGGTGTGTATTTGATTTAATGTTAACCGCATACACTTGTTTTATTGTGCTTAGGTGTTAACACGCGGTAAATGCGGAATAAGTTTTAAATTAATGGAATGCTTTTAAGTTGTAAATGACATTTACATTTTTCTGCATTTTATTGTTGCTGTATTTATAACCTGAGGCGAGATTTCACAGCTGATGCATATGTGCAGTATTATTATGGATCTATATTTATTAATCATTTATCTAATCTATTACTGGATTTCTCGGTATTTTATTACTCTGAGTCACTCTTAAGAAATTTGTGGATTAAATGTTAACTTCCTTCACAAAGATTAATTGCAAAAGGTTGAAATACTTTTAATTCGATGATAAATCAATATTCAGCTAAAAGAAACGCTATAATTATTTATTAAAAAGAAATTTCGTTTTGAAAATCTACGATTAAATATTATTTTTTTTAAATTCTTTTTAACTCCTCTAAGTGTTCTACTGTATGAATAATAGAATATTTTTGTTGCGTAAGCAACATAATTTATTGACTCTTAAAATATAATCAGTTTGAAGATCTAACGTTAAGTGCTGCTCAAACAATTACTGTCGATCTTACACATTCTTAAGTGCAATTCAGAAAAGTTTTTAAATCTTCAAATTAAATAAGCTGATGATTTAGCTTCTTTGGTACATGCACTTGACATATCAAACTAAAAACATTTAAATATTACTAGGTTTTGCTGCTAATTTAAAATTAAATTTAAAAACAATAAATGCATTATGATAATAGTTAAGAATTATAATATTGTACGGCACTATATAAACATAAACATCTTTTTAAAAATTTCATCGACACTGAACGTGAACGAATGAAGCCTACAACAAATATTTTAAGTTTCGGACTTTATTTAAAGAAATAAAAAAATAATTATATCGGAATCACAATGTTGAACACTTTCATCACTTATTATGTAGTGCTTATAAGAATAAAAAATTTGTAGGATAGAATAGATTAACCTGAACATCCTTTTTTCTCCAGTTTTTGGACACGCTAACGGGATTTTTTGGTAAAATTCCCCATGCATTTGAAATGTTTAGAAAACACTTTTATGCACCGGTCATATACTTATTACGCAAAATTAATATACCCAAGCGACCTTGAATGCCATTGATTCTTCACACCTACCGTCTCCGCGATTCGACGAAACTGATCGTCAATGAATCGAACCATGACTCGAATTACAAATTTACTTAAACCAAAGAAAAAAGTAGCACCTCGTCGAGTCGCTGAAAAAGAAAAGAATCAAAGTAATCGCAAAATTACGCCAGCGAGGCTAAGTTTCAAAGAGCTGATCGATAATTGCGCGGTGGGGTGTACGACGCGGACGCATCGAAAAGAAGCTGACATCGCCGCCGCATGAATTAGCCACGCGAGAGCAGCTTCTTACGCTGTGTCGCGCGCATACGCATATTATGACGCTAGGTGTGGGAAGCATCTCGGCGCCACGACGGATGGGGTGAACAAGTTAACGCTCCTGGAGATTCTTGACAAATAGTGCAGGGAAGCAAGGCACTGTATATCGGATATGTAGTCTATTGTAATAGATGATGAGAGGAGAGGAGTTTCACAGAGTAGATCCTTTCGTCAACATATTACGTAAACATTTGCTTCGCATTATGTACAGTGGAAGAAATGTTGCATTAAATTTAATTTGTACAACGGCTTTACCAATCTCAATATAGGACATCTTGAAATTGTACAATATTTTGAGAAAATTTACAATGCAATTATTTTTTTTGAGATTCGCCTCCAACGTTCATTTCACGTTTTAATAATTGTTAAGTAACATTTTACTTTGGATTCCCTTTTAAAAGCGACACTAGATAACACAAGACATTGAGGGTCACCAGATAATTGCTTCGGAGCCTTTGAAGTTGCTCGAACGGCGATAGCTTGTTGAGAAATATTGTTATGTTTAAGCAGTCAGTTGATAGGGACCTCGGAATGATGAAAATATTTCGAGTTAATGACTTAATCGTTATAAGTTTTTTCCAGATAATCAAAAATTTTTTTATGAATATAAGATAATATTTGATAAATTGCTGAAAAATATTTTTGCGTTTATATTTGAACCAAGCTTTATTTTAAGAAGATTATTTTTCTTATGGATAACGGTTTTAGGATAGTATTTCTTGTTACTCAATGTAATAATCAGCTTGTAAGAAGTTATCAAATATAATTATTGTGGAACAAGATTTTAACTAATTTTGCAGATAGGAAAATTACACGCTTCCAAAGAAAAAAACGATTCGTCGATAACATCCGATTTGAAGTTGTTTAGCTGATGTATTACGATTAAACTACAATTAGTTTAATTTTCCTGTTCATTTTCTGAAATAATTACTTGCGACGATATAATTTTAGCCATTAATGTCAGCGTCCTCTCTTAAATTGCTTAGTTAATTTATATTTACTGAACTTTAATTGCATTGCTATGAAATAACGTTTTCTCATTTTGCATTTCAGATGAACAAGAGCGCGTGCAGAAAAAGACTTTTGTTAATTGGATCAACTCGTGCTTGTCGAAGGTAAGCCTCTTTGTCATTCGATTTTTTTGCAGGATTCTCAGTCTCTGCAACCTTATTAAAAATCAATAACGATTTCAATGACTGTCTCATCTGTTACTCTGTGTAATATTATGCGATGTATATAAAAGTGTAGAAAAATGCATTAGGAACGTGCATTGTTGTAATCGATTTTCCAAAGTAATTCCTGCTAAAAGAACATCAAACTCAACACCTCCGCCCAGCGTGCTCGAAACAAAAACGAAATCGAAGTTGAGCGAAGTTTCGCGCCAAGCAACCCTCGGGCGCGGGGTTAATCCGCCAGGGCGCCCGGCAATGTAGGCCAGCGCCGACGAAGCCGCGCAAAAAAGGCGCACCCGGTGGAAGAAATTGAAATCATCGGATAGGGCGGACGAGGTGAATGCAAGGCAGAAAACAAAAGTGAAGCGGCCCCGCTCGGAATTGATTTACGAGAGCCGCTCGCGGCTAGCGGGCCAACAATAGCCGCGGAAAGCCGGCCCGTAATTGCTGACAAAACTTTTTAATACGTCGATTGGCTCGGTCTCGCGAATCGCTTTAGCTCCCACCAGTGCTGCGCATAATCGTCACGTTATAATGTGAGCGCGAGACGTTACACGTCACATTTTGGGCTAGGGGGAGGGAGGGGGTTGAACTGCAGCCCCGCGGCTCGAACTCGTTAACTGCACACCGGGCTTTATAATGGCTGTCTAGCCGACTCGTCATCCTACTGCGCTGTCTCGGCCTAACCGCGCACTCTCGATTTTCTTACTTCCGGACCGCTCAAAACTAAGCCGGGACGTGACATGCCGTGGCACAAAGAGCCGAGCAATCTCGAAAAATGTATTTTAGGCATGCGACCTATTCGTGACGGAGATTCGATCTTACGAAGAGCCTCACATATGCTTCCGATGTTTAACTCGTACGGATTTATTACGTAACTTATTTTTACCTTAAATATTAATAAATATGCATGCTGATATTTCTATGTATTTAAATTTCAATAATCGAGTTTTTCATTTTATCCATTCTAGCGTGTTCCTCCAATACGCGTCAACGATTTGATAGAAGACTTAAAAGATGGAACGCGTTTACTTGCCTTATTAGAAGTCCTATCGGGAGAGAAATTGGTAAAAATTTAGAGCAAACTGAATTTTAAATATATTTCAAGAACATTTTATGCATGTATTAAAATTCTATATATTTACAGCCAGTGGAGAAGGGCCGAAATTTAAAAAGACCGCATTTTTTAAGCAATGTTAATACAGCACTTCAATTTTTACAGAGCAAAAAAGTGAGTTTTTCCTTTATAATGTCAAAGTGTACTTTCTCATAATAATTGTCAGCTCCTATAAAAAAGAAACATTTACTTTCAGATCAAATTAGTAAACATAAACTCGTCCGATTTAGTTGATGGACGGCCTCCTGTAGTGTTGGGTTTAATTTGGACTATAATTTTATACTTCCAGGTAAATATGATTAGAAAAATTAAGTCACTTGTGAAGAATAATATACAAAGTTTACCCGCTCAAATCGAGTGTGAACTTAGCCTCGCGGTAGCCGCTTATACGTTTAACGCTCGACACGTAAAAGTTAAAGTAAATTTGGCACAGTCGTTTACAAAATTATCACGTACTCTCGTACTGAGAAAAGGGTTTTTGGTAGCATGTCAGTCGTTTTGGCAGCCTCACTGTATGTTTTGATACTAAAAAAATATAAATAAGGTGTGCAGCTGTACACATCATTTTTTCTCAGTACCAATTAAACTTACTGATATTACTTAAGGAATAAAACACTTACCTAATTACATGCAATAATATTCACTTAGTATGAGAAAAATATTTATAACACCAATAAATTTCATCTTTACTATTTCTTAGAAGTGTATCCCTACTTTACACGTCTCATTTAAATATTTAATCATCGGCACTAACCAACAATGACTAACAAACTTTCGACCCTAAGAAATGTTGAAAGATGAAATTGACATTAGTGCAAAATGAAGTAACTAGCAAAAGAACTAATAACTCTAACCCTGTATATTCCACTAAACAAGCTTCGATCGAAGGATCGCATTAGGGTGAGTAAACCAGTACACGTACAAAGTAAATACATATGCAATAGATGTCGTGTCTTTTACGCCTTTGTACACGTTTGCACACAGCATGATAGGAGCGCTTCACGTTTATGTGCACGCTAGGTGTCCATCGTCAAGTGTAAAATGTCTTTATTCGAATTTAATCGCTTGCGAACGTGAGGCTAATCGAGGCTGCGTTTTAGATCGAGGAGAACGCCCGAGCCCTCGAGTACCTCGCCCACACGTGGGGAAGCCAAAGCAGTCTCGAGAGCATCGGTACTCAGGGATCGGCGGCGAGCGACCGCAAGCGCCAAAATAACGAGAAATGGAAGCAGGGTGCTCGCAAGACTTTGCTGCAATGGGTCGGCAATGTTTTACCAAAGTCAGTTTCACAAATTTCCTTTACAGACCTTTTTATTCGCACTTGCTAATTCTTGAATTCAATGCTAAACAGAGACCTCGGAATAGAGATAAACAACTTCGGCGACAGCTGGCGGGACGGAAATGCCTTCTTGGGCATCATCGACGCCATCAAGACGGATCTCGTGAATATACCGTCGATGAGGCCAGCGACGAACCGAGTCCGCCTCGAGAAGGCCTTCGACGTCGCCGAGAGGGAGCTCGGCATTGCTAGACTACTGGATCCCGAAGATGTCGATGTACCTCAGCCCGATGAAAAGTGCGTGATGACGTACGTTGCTCAGTTCCTTCACAAGTATCCGGAACCGAAGGGTACGGGATCCAATTCCTTCGCCTCTGTGCAAGAAGAATACGATATTCTTTTGCGTTGGTTGACCGACAAGACGAGGCAACTCGATCAACTTGACAGATCGGACGGTTTCTCCAGAAATTACGAGGTAACCTGAATTTCAACTGCTATTATTTCATAGAATTTCAATAAAATTTAAATATTTTAAAATCATTTTTATTTTAGGATTATCTTGCGTTCAAGAGTGAAGTTGATGAAAAATCGTTGTCTTATTATAAATTGCAAAATTTGGTTGACACTCCCAACATGATTAGTATAAGCCGAGAATCTTGGAGACACATTCAAAGTTTATGGAAGGTTTTGGAGTTACTGGTTAGTCATGGATTTTTTGGCTTATCTTATCAAGATCGTATTCCTTATTCTAATTCTAAAATATTTTCAGATGTTGAGATGGCTATGGCTACTGGATTCATCTCTCGCTGGTGAATTTGGAGAAGTCGGAAGATGGCTAGCTCACGCCGAATCCCTTCTGCACTCGGATGATAATATCCCTGAAGAAATGTCGGAAGGAACTGCAAGCATAATATCTCAAAAACTCGAAGAACACAAACAATTCTTCCTTGACCTTCCATCTACCATTGAAAAATTCAATCACTTGCAAAGATCGCCAGCAGCTCGCCAAATTCCAAGTGAACAATTAGCAAACATCGCATCTAGATTAGGAAGTCTTCCCACTCGAGCCGCTACAAGGCGAATTAAATTGAAATTCCTGGAACATAAATGTTGCCTTGTTGCATTTTTGTATCTTATTGAGACAAGACTTAAGAGCTGGAGTATAAAATATGGTAGCGAAGAAGAAGTCCAGCAAATGCTAGAACAACACAGAAATTTTGTTTCCAAAAATCGCATTTTCCAAGAATTTCAGAAAGCTTATTTAGATATGCAACAAGTGGCTGAAGAGTACAAAAAAGAGGGTGATATAGGTAAGTGTTTAGTAATGAAATCTCAGTATCACTTATTTAAAATTGTCTTTAACAATTGTGCAATAATTTTTTAGATCGAGAAGAAAGTATGAATGTTGATAGATTTATACGAGAAACTGGAGAAAAGTGGAAAAGTATATCGATGGATTTACGTTGTGTACAGAGTATGCTTGAAGAAGTAATTGCTTACTGGCGACGATGGTCTTTGTTATCGGAAGAATTCGAATCGTGGTTAAACAGAGCAGAGCCCATTTTAAGCCTTCCAGAGGAAAAGAAAATGGAATTCTTCCAAGATATCTCAGTTTGGAAAGATAAACATCAACAAATTTCAGATACTGTAAGTTTGCTGATTGCAACTTCTGAGGACCAAGTAAGTTTTTTCTTAGTAAACACTTTATAATAAAAATAAATTTACGCTTGAATATTATTAATTCTAAATCTTTGTTTTTCTACCAGGTTGCCCTTCGGCTAAAGAATTGTTATACACAGTTGAATGCGAGATGGGAACGTCTTTTCCAAGAGGCAAAGCAGTACATGCATGCTGGTGATTTACTTAGGAATTGGAAAGATTATCGTTCAGGGGTAGAAAATCTTGAAACGTGGTTGAAGAATGCCGAAGCTTCACTTTCAACGGTGCAATTAACTTCTACGGAAAAAATTAAGGCTTACGGTGAACGCCTCAAAGTTTTAAATGAGGAAATCGAAGGAGTTGAAGAACTATTTAAGGATGTCAGTAAAAAGTTCCAAACTCTCATTCAAGACTTATCTCGTGAAGAAGTTGATAAAATGATGAACACACTTAAAAAACAAAAGGAGTCGTTAGTCCGAGTTCGAGCTTTAATACCTATGCAGCTTCATTTGTATCATCAAATTTTGGTTCAGCAAGAGTCGCTGGAAGCTGGTCAACGTGAAATATCAGCATGGTTAGACGAGGCAGAGCGTTTGCTCAATAGCTATAATTTGTCGGGTGGTCGAGATTCGGCTCTCTCACAATTAGAGCGTCATAAAGCATTTTTCTCTAGAACGTTATATTACAAATCTATGCTTGAATCAAAAAATAAAGTTTTCAATAATATCGTCAAGTCAGTTGATGCTAACAGACAACCTCATGATAGTGAAGGTAGTTCGATTCTTCGTGATTTGAATGATCGATTCGCGCGCATATCTCAGTCAGCTCAGATGTGGGAACAGCGATTGCAAGAAGCAGTGAGATGTTGGACAAAATTCCGAGAGTGTGAGCGGCAAATTTCTGAGTGGCTTTCAGCAGCTGAGACGCTTATTAATGATCGAAACATAGATAACCGACAGTCAGTCGAGTATCACAAAAACTTTTTTGAAAAGGTTAACGAAAGATGGATTCAAGATCTTGTTAATGTAGCGCAAGATTTGAAAAATGCTTTACCTCCCCAACAACAAGCCCCTGTTGTCGAAACCGTCGACTCTTTACAGAGAAGATGGAAAGAAGTTTTATCATTTGCGCCATTGCATTTAATGCGATTAGAATTCAGATTAGATGAAGCAACATTTTTACAATACTTAAAAGAAATTGAAATGGAGATCAATGCCGAACAGCAAGCCATGGTTAAAAATGAAGATGCAGAAAACATTTCTCATAGAAATACAGATTTCTTTATTAATCGTGGAACAATAAACAAAGTGGAACGATCATTGCAAAATTTGAAAAAGATTAGTATAGCATACTCTAATCTTAAACACGATGATACAAGTTTAAATGAAGCTGCGCAAAATGCTGAGAAATATTGGAAAGAAACATCGAATAGAATAGAAACCCTCAGAGAACAGTTGCGCCAAGTACCGCAGCAATGGGCTGCATATAAGCGGAGGTAAATTTTTATGATTTTATATTGTTAATTGTTTATCTTAAATACATCTGGATGTAACTTATACATTTAAATAAATGTTACAGATTTGAGGAAATGGTGAGATGGATGGATTCCGTAGACGGCACTCTTAGGACAATGCTGCATGAAGTAAGCTCTCTCGAAGAATTCGAACAGGAAAAATCAGTCTTCCAGGTGAGATATTGTATTGTACAAACAAAATCGCGTATACTGCTAACTGAACAAAATATTAATCATTATTTCCTTGCTTGGATAGCTTCAAAATTTAACGGTAAATATAATTTTTAGAACATTAACTCAATGTTGTAATATCGATGTCGTAGATTTCTTTTATAAAAAAACCATCTTTAAACATATTTTTATAAAAAAATGAAATCGATTAAAAATGTTTTTATTATTTACAGCAAGTATGTCAAGAAGCAGACAATAAACGCGAAGAAATGAAATGGTTGGTACAAACTTTAGATAGTTTAACATCAAACCGATCTGATCAAGAGTCAGTGTCAGAACAACGCAAATTGGAACAACTTATTACTAGATATAAAAATCTCATACCAACCATTGAAATAACTATGACTAAAACTGACATTTATTCTAGAAGTTATACTTATAGAAAAGAAGTACGTGAGGTTTGTACTTTGCTTCATAGAGTTCTCGATCAAACAACCGAAGTGCCTACATTAGAAAGTCTTGAAAGTCTAAGAAAAGCATTGAGACATCAAGAAATTTGTTTGAATCAACTCGAGCAGCAACGGGCTAACATAGTTAGTATGTTACAACGTGGAAAAGATCTCCTTAAAGATCAACATGCACCAAATTTTGTTTCTTCCGAAGTTCAACAATTAGAATCTAGTTGGAACGAAACTTATGGTCAAAATATTGAGAATTTGAAAACTTTAAAGATTTCTCAAAAACTTTGGAGTACTTATGATGAACAGAAGGATGAAATCTTGAAATTGATAGCTCAAGCAGAAGAAGAGTTAAGACGATTAGATTCTGCATCTTATTATAACGCAGCTCAAGTCACTGCTGATTTACAACACCAACAAGAACTTAGTTCTTCTATAAGAAAAATGGCTGTCAGTATGGTCAAAAAGTTACATGAAACATACTCAAATCTTGTCCCAATTACTTCTTCTGAAAAACAACCTGAGTTACACCGAGAAGTATCAAATGTAGAAGATAAAGTGTATAGTACATTAGGGCGAGTGGATGAAAGGGTTGAAAAATTACAGATTTTACAAACTCAATGGAATAATTTTCAATCAAGAATTGGAGAGTTACAAAACTGGACTACTCAAATTGCACCTCAGACAATAACAGACATTAAAGCTTCTGCTGCATCACCTGAAGAAAGAGTTATTAAAATTGAAATTTTACACAAACAAGTCCATGAGAAAATAACAATATTAAAAATAATTGAAGAAGAATCAAAGATTCTTATAAAAGGTAACATTAAAATTACACATTTACGATTATTTTTTATACATGTATTTTTTCATGAAAAGAATAATTTTTCATTTATCTTGCAGATACCGACACAAGGCCAGAAGCACAACACTTGCGAACTAATATTCAAAATTTGCAAAGTGCAGTAAATGCTTTAAATGAAGCTATTGTAAATCAACGGGAAAGAGCATCTCAACATCTTACAACCTGGAAAGAATATGAAGTAGGAATTCAACAATTAAAACCGTGGATTGATGAAGCAGAATCTCAAGCTGCTAAAATTGGTTCAAAGCCGACAACACTTCAACAGGCAACAGAAATGTTAGAAAAAGCTCAAATTTTTGAACAACAATGCGCTGAGCACCTTCCCAGACTTCATAGTCTAACTCAAATAAGTCAGCAGCTTGGCAGTCGAACAAGTGCACCTGATGAAGTTGATACCGTTCACAGTCGATGGAACTCTGTACATGATGTAGCTGTTCAAACAAAAACGAAGCTAGAAAAACTTGTATCTAATTGGAATACTTTTGAACATGATGCAAAAGAATTTAATGCATGGCTGATATCGTCTGAAAAAGTATTAAAGGTAGAGCCAAATTTGCAAACTCCTGATGTAAGTAAATTAGAAAAAGAGTTGACTCACTTGAAAGAATTTAATAAAGAAATATCTAACAGACAAGCTCAACTAATTACCTTAACGCAAATTTCGGATCATATAAGTCACGGTTTATCAATTGAAGGAGCTAATCATTTAAAAGGTCGGATAGCCGAGTTGAAATCACGTGTCAGTAAACTTGCAGATACTGTAAGACATCAGATTAATACTACCTCAGATGCACTATTAGCAAGAAATGAGTTCCAAATAAAGATTGCAGACTTTGAAAATTGGATGAGCCATTTACGACAAAATATGGCTGAAATAAGTGATGTACATACTGATAACGTTGATTCTAGTCTTCAAGCAGTTCATGCTTATTTGCAAGAACATTCTGAAAAGCATCAACACTTCACAACAATATATGAAGAAGTAAAGTATCTCAGTACTCGAGGAACTCCAGAAGAAGCTGCAAATCTTGATGATCTGTATACAACCCTAGCAGCAAAATATAAAGCTTTAGAAGATGAACTTAGACAAAAGAAAAAAGGTCTTGAAAAATGGACTGAACTTTTGAATTGGAATCACGAAGCAACTGCTCAATTAGATCATTACAAATATGAAATAGATGCTCGAAATACAACTATGGAAGACTGCGAAAGACTATCAAGTGAATTAAAAAATATTCAAGCTAAAATCAATAGCTGGAAAGATCAAATTCCAGAAGTAGACAGTGCCTTAGGTATTCAGGTTCGTGATAAACGTGAAAAACCAATAACTGCTTCTATGTTAATAAACAATTTAGAAACAGAAGTGGTTGCTTTAGAAAGTATTTTAACATCTAAACGTGATAAACTTGAAAATATAAACAGCAAATGGGATAACTTTAGAAAATTGCAACAACAAATAACGGAAGATATTATCAAGACTCAGACAACTTTGCAAGAAGTAACTTACAGCGTCGATACGTGCGAGAAACTTGCTCCAGCAATTGAGAAAATTTCTACTCTAATAGAAGAACACCAACAGCGTATACCAGAAAAACAAAATTTGCATCAAGAAGGTACCGAATTATTGAAAGAATATCAACAGTCTATAACAAATGTTCAAGTTGTTCTTTCATCAGTCGATTCTAATTGGGAAAAAGTTAATGAACTTCTTCATGAACAAAAGAAAAAATATTTTGATATGGATGCAGGTTGGAAACAATATCTTGAAGCTAAAGAAAAATTATCAACGTTTATTGATGAGTCTATAAGCCTTTGTAATGCCGTGAAAGATGTACCGAATGATATGACCCAAGCTACTTTTTCAGTTGAGAAATATAAAAAGGCATTAGAAATATTGAAGAAAGGAAAACCGTACTTAGAAAAAATGGACTCTAAAGCTCAACAATTAATGAAAGAAGCATCTTTGATGCCAAGTTTTAATATTGAATCTGTAGAATCAAACGTTTCTACAATCCACAAAAAGTATCAAGATACGTATTCAACAATTCTAGAAAAGATACAACTCTTTGAAACTCAAGTTATAATTTGGAAACAAATAGACGATGCTAAATATGAATTAACACGCTGGCTTAGCGATACCAATGAATCACTTACAGCAGCATGTGAACGTCTTGGAGATGCTGAGAATGGCCAAGCAAGATTAATTAAGTTTAAAGAAGAATTACCCGCACATCAATTATTGCGTCAAGGAATTTCAACGAAAACTGAACAATTATTAAACCTTAATCGTGGAGTGGCCATTCCAACTTTGGCGTCATTAAATCATGTTTTAGACGAACAATTAAAACTTGTACATGAATCAGCAGACAAACTTGAACAAATGACATCAAATTTTGCAGAAAAAGAAAACAAAATTCGTCAAGAATTGAAACAGTCAAGTGATGTAATATCAAAAGTTCGTGAAGAAATCATTAAATGTGATGATCTGACCGGTGATAATTCAAAAATAATGGAGAGAATCAATCGGTGCAAACAATTAAAAAGAGATCTGCAAGAATGCGATTCGGCCTTGAAGAAGGTGGATAAAAAACTTGGTGATTTAGCTACGGAATATCCATCAATAACGAAATCAAGTCTACCTAAAGAATTGCAATCATTACAGCAACGTCGAGACACAGTGGCTAATCACGCCGATAAAGTGAATGCAACCTTATGTGCCTTTTTAATGAAATTATATCATGAGAAATTCGGTGCTCTTCAACGAATGGTAGCGACAAACAGAGAAAAAGTGACGTGGTGTGAACCTGAACATAGTAGTGATAGATATAACTTGGAAGTTAAATTAGCCTCGCTTCTTGATGTAGAAGCTGATATATACGAATGTGACGTTAGGAAACAAGAAACTGATAAGGCCTTAAAACTTTTAGAAAAAGTTGAAAGCCCTGAAAACTTGAAAGTTCTTCGCGATGAACGCGAAAAAATCCACGTCGATTTAGAAGCGCTTAAGTTAAGCTTTATAAATATAAAAAATCTTCTTGAACGAAATATAGTAACATGGCAGCGATATGAAGTTATGTCTGAAAATGTAGTATCTTGGCTCAAAAAAGCTGAAAACCGAGTGAGAGCTGAAAGCTCTTTTCTTTTAAGTACTCAGCAAATAGAAAGCAAGTATAGAGAGATCGAAGAATTTAATGAAGCTTTCTTAGAAAAAAATACAGCTATGCTGGAACTAATAACATTCAGTCAACATATTACGGAAGTAAGTCCAGAGTCTCGTGTAGAACAGTATGTGAATCATCTTTATGCTAGATATCAAGCAGTTGAGAAATTTATAAAGCAGCATCTTCAAAAATTAAACGAATTGAAAAAAAATAGAGACGATTATAAAAATAACGTAAAACAGTTAGACACTTGGATCATTGCTGCTGAAGAAAAATTAAAAATCTATGAAGAAATCAGTGGGCCAAAACCTGTAACTTTCTATCAAGTAAGACTTAAAGAATTAAAATCATTCGCAGAAGAGAGAGAAAAAGGTCAAACTATTTTTAACCAGACCGCTGAAGCTGGAGAAGCTCTTTATTCAAAAATTAATCCAGATGAAAGAGAATCAATACGAACTGAATTAAGAACTCTTCGCAGTAGATTGGATAATTTAGCAGATAGGGCAAACGTAATTTACAAAAAAGTAGAAAATGATATGATGCATAGATCATCTTTTGAAGATAAATTTTCTCAGGTAAAATAACAGTCTTTTAATCTTTCTAGGTCATATAAAAATTTGTTTAATTAAATAATTTGTATAACTGTTTTTTTTTTTATTATTTGTAGGTAAAACAATGGGTTATTGATGCACAAGCAAAATTAGGCAATAAACAAGAACTACTACCGACATTACAAGAGAAAAAACTAGCTCTACATTCATACCGAACAATTGCCCAAGATGTGAAAGCTCACAAAAATATTTTACAACAGTTGCAAGAACGGCTAGGATCAATACCGGACGATGAATCTAATTCCATGCTTGATTCAATGATTGAATCATACGAGAAGCTTTCTGAAGATGTAGAAGATAGAATTAACGTTGCAGAAAAACACGTAGCAAATCATGAAGCTTACCAGCAAACATTTGAGAAAACACGTGACTGGATAAATTCAATAGTTAATGAAACCTCAGCCTTGCTAGATGATCTTGCTATTGAACGTGAAACTGCAAAATCCAGCATAGGTTTAATAGAGAATGTTCTGCAACAAAAAGAAGAAGGTGATCGCATTATTGAAGACTGCAATTTGCAGTTAAATATTGTTTTAGAACAAACTTCGATTCCAGGTAAAATAAAATTAATATTTTTAATTTTTTATAATTTTAAAATTTTTGTAATTGCGCATTAAAAATTTTCCGTCATATTTTTAGGTCACCAAGCCCTTATTAAAACCTTTGAAGAACAAAAGAAAATTTGGCAAGACTTTTTAGCGCGCTGTGCCGTTTTCAGAGAAAAAATTAATCGTCTATTCGACGAATGGTCCGAATTCCAAAAAGTGGTTGAAGATCTCGAGGCTTGGACAAAACAAATGGAGTCTCAAGTTAAAGATCAAAGCTTAAAGAGTTCCGAGGAAGCTAAGATTGCTCATCTACAAAAATTGAAGATTCTGGAAGAAGAAATTATAGCTAAAGCTCCGGATATGAATGCGGCAATAGAAAAGAGTCAAAGCATTGAGGCAGAATCTGAATTAGTTATTAGAGTATCTAAGCAAGCAACTAAATATCAAGCTTTAAAAAATCAAGCGAGAGAGTCGGTAGCTCGATACGAACAATATGTGAAAGAACATAGCACATTTAATCAACGTTACAATCATTTCGTCAGTTGGATTGGCGAATTGCAAGCAGAATTGAGAAAACATAGTGAAATCGTTGGCGACCTGAATGTTTTGCAACAACGTCAAAAAGTTATACGTGATCTTGGAGATACCAGAACGAAGGAAAATCCTAAGTTTGAATCAGTCATTGATCTTGGTGAAAAGTTATACACACATACGTCACCTGACGGTCGAGAAATCGTGCGCCAACAACTACGAAATTTAAGAACACTGTGGGATACTTTCTCAGATGATTTACAGTCAACCACTCAAAAATTAGATCAATGTTTAATGCAATTTGCTGAATTTTCACTCTCGCAAGAGCAATTGACAGCTTGGTTACGTGATGTCGAAAGAGCGATGCATCAACATACAGAATTAAAATCCACTTTGGAAGAGAAGCGAGCTCAACTTCAGAATCATAAAATAATGCATCAAGAAATTATGTCACATCAATCTCTAGTTGAAGCTGTGTGTGAGAAAGCTCAGCAATTAGTTGATCAAACTAAAGATACTTCATTAAATATTTATTTGCAGTCCATTAAACAATTATTTCATAATATTGTTTCGAAATCACGTGATTTATTAGATAATTTGGAAGATTGTGCTGATAAACATCATAAATTTAATGTACAATGCAAGACGTTTTCTGAATGGTTGCAAGGAGAAAAAGAAAAATTACTTGAATGTAATGATTGTACTGGCGAGAAAACTGATATTTCAAGAAGATTAGCAACACTGTCTGTGCTTAAAGATGGACGTAACCAAGGCTTAGAACTTATCCGAAAACTAAAAGATTTTGCTACCATAGTTCTCAAAAGTACGGCGCCTAAAGGTCAAGAATTTATTAACAATGAAATTGCAAATCTTGAGGCTAATTTAATGCAACACTTGAACGATATAGGTACGATTTAATCTAAGAATCATTAATTCACATTGTATATATATTTAATTTATTTATTTATTTTTTTTTTTTTTTTTTTTGCAGAATCAGTTGAAACTAAGCAGACAGCAGCTTTGAAAAAATGGGAAGAATTTGACGAACCATTAGAATCTTTCATGAAATGGTTTAGATCCATGGAAGCGTCTTTTAGAGATCAGCAACTACAACCAAACTTAAAAGAGAAACAGCAACGATTATCAGCTTTCAAAGAAAAACGTGATACTATTTTGAAAAAAGAAAACGAAATAGATCAGTTCGTTGATAAATCTCATGCTCTCCTGAACGTTAGCGGAGTTGAAAGAATTAAGCCACTAGTATCTCAAATAAGTAACAGGTAAGAATCATTTTTGAAATAAATTTTAGTTGGCTCTTGCAAATTTTTGAAATCATTGTATATTGTTCTTTACAGGTACACATCTCTCTTAACATTGAGTAAAGACGTTATTAATCGTTGCGAAGAAATTGTTGATAATCATAAAATTTACGACGAAAAGCTATCTAATACGGATGCTTGGTTAGCTCCTTTAGAGCAACATTTAAATGCTATAAAAACTGACGAAATGTTAGGTAATCCGGAGGCTAGAAACTCTAGACTCCAGATGCTTTTAGCTGAGCGTGAACAGGCAGAACATCGCCTGGGCGTACTCGTTTCGGCTGGAGACAAAATTCTACCCGACACGTCAGCACAAGGACGTGAAGTGATTAGACAACAAATTAGACGTGCTCGAGAGAGATGGGACAATCTAGCTGAAGGAATTATTGAACAACAGAAAAAACAAGGCCTGCAGTCTTTGCAATGGTCAAGTTACCAAGAAACGCTGCATCAAATTCTTACGTGGCTTGATAACATGGAGAGGACTGTTAAACAAGAGGCATCCTGCATGCCATCTTCTCTTCAAGAAGTTCGCTCGAAATTACTGAAGTGCAAGGTAAGTTATTCATATTCTAAGGTAAAATAACTGCAGTAATTAAACAATCATATATTTATCGTTTTCTTATTAGACTGTACACCAAGAGATTGTGGCTCATAAGCGCATAATTGAAGCCGTTTCTGAGAAAGCAAATGCTTTGATCCAAGTTTCTCAAGCTCCATCCGATATACAAGATAAGGTTAAGGCTGTGTGCCAGAGGTATGAAAAATTGGTGGATACATCAATGAAAGGATTAACGAATTTAGAAGCAATATTAGAGGTGTTCCAACAGTGCCACGAATTGCAGAAAGCATACAAAGATTATCAAAAACATCAATGGGACAAATTAGCTAATTATAATGATTGCTCTGGAAATAAAACAGCCTTACAAGCACGTTTAAATAAAATTATTGAAATTCAAGATAATTTGGGCGAAGGAGAAATGAAACTTGATTTCCTAGGAGAGCACGTAGCGAAGAGTTCAGGCATCGTGTCGCCTAGATCACAGGAGTCAATGGAACGAGACCTAAATAATCTTAGGTATTTCATTTAAAACGACATTTTCTTGTATCGTATAATAATTCGGCTCAATTTTCAGGTTTGAAAGTAAGAAATTCACACATGCAGTAAGCGATGCAATTCACGGTATTGAAGAAAGAATACAACAGTGGAGCGAGTATGAAAATTCATTAGAGAGGTTGCTTGTATGGCTGACAGATGCAGAAAATTCTTTGAAGAATTACTGCCTAAAAAATACATTAGAAGAGAAACAGGAACAACTTGAAAGATATCAAGTAAGTAGTAATTTCCATGCTTAGAATTATTTTGGAAGCAATCAACAAAATCGATGAAAAATTAGCTGGTAAAAATGTATGAAAAATTACGTCATGGATTTTTCCAAAATTTATTTCTTAGGATCTGCAAAAAGTAATGGAATCTCGGAACGCGGATGTCTTGGAACTGGTGGCTCTCGGTGACCACCTTGAGCAAGTAAGAAAGGAAATCGCGAATTTTGAAGCTTCAGCTCGAGCTATGGCAATCGATCTTTTTTATTTTCTTTCATTTTCTCGATAAAACATCTGAGCTTTCATCTATATTTTCTTCTCGCAAATCATTAAGCTTTAAAAAATTGGGACGCTTTAACCTACGTGATATACAGCTCTGAGTATATTAGTCTTGGCAGTTCATTTTATTTCAACAAACAAATCTTCATCTCAAAATTGATTTCTTAAGCTTTATTTATCTTCTCTTAAATTTATCCAAATTTATCTTCCGTTTCTCCGTAGCTTGCATCCTTCACGAATGACTTTCTATCTTTCTTACATTTATTTTAGTGAAATATTTTCATTGGGATGAGAAAGAATTCTCATTTTTAACTTCATTTATACTTTTTATCTGTGCCTCTTGGTCATTATTTGAAATTCAGAAAACTAAAATAAAGAATTAAATGAAACAAATAATTGTAATTGAATTTTATTTTAGGCTCTTCTTATAAATCTTCGACAAAACGAAGCGGAATTTGACAAGATGAGTGATGATTCTTCAGAATTAGTTCAAATCAGCGGAGAATCAAGATTTTCCGTTAACGTCCAACAAGTAACATCACGGTTTCAGTCAATACAAGCTACTGCTAAGGTAAGCAAAGCTGAGGTATACTACCTTATTTCATAAAATTCAAATAATTATTCGCATTTTAAATATGTAAAAGGAATTGGTGAAAAAATGTGATCAAGCTTTGGCTGATCATGTAGTTTACCTCGACAAGTATAAGCAGTGTACCGAGCGATTAGCTGCAGCTCAGCAGTCATACCAGGCGACGCTTGAGACCGTATTAGGCACGCGTCAAGAGCTATCTTCACATATAGAAACAATTCGTGAGCTGCTGTCACGTCAATCTTCCATGACTCTGCTGGTTAATAGTACTGTTGAATCAGGTGAACGACTGTATTCGAGTACTGGTAACGATGGCCGAGAAATCATTCGTCAACAGTTGTTAGATCTGCAACAAGCACTTGAGTCTCTCTATGATGGCGTTGCACTCACTGAGCGTGAGATCCAAGCTAAAATTACACGTTGGTCAGGCTTTGATGAATGTAGCGAAGCGTTCGATGCTTGGCTAAAAAATGCTGAAACGCATCTAAAATCGGAAATAGAGCTGAAAACAACATTGGATGAAAAACGGGCTCAGCTGCAAATTTACAGAACCTTCCTACACGATGCTCAAACCCATCAGCAAGATCTCTTCGATCTACGAGGTAAAGCTGACTGTCTTCCGGAGCGCAATGACAAGATCGAAAAAGTATTGACCGATTTGAACAAAAGACACGCAACCGTACTCAAACGAGCTTCGGGATTCGTTGAAAGGTATTCATTTTATTTTTCTTAAATAACATTATTAAAGGTTATTTATTTTTTTATATCATTCAATTTTAGGTACGAAGGCATTGTAAGTGATCACCAACAGTACAGTAAGGCTGTTCTTGACACTCATGAGTGGCTCGATGCAACGCTAAATGCTGTCAATTTGTGGGGCGATGTTGATCTTGAGAGAGTATCTCTACATACTAATCTCGACCGACTTCAAAATCTACTTTTAAGTTTACCAGAAGAGGAGCCAAGGGTTCATCAAATCCGTAATCTCGGAGAGAAAGTTATTCCAGGTACTTTAGATTCTGGACAAGTCAACATTCGATCGCAAATCGACTCATCGCAACAAGAATGGGAAGGTCTAGTATCTACAGTAAAATCCACCATCGATGCTTTGGAAACGAAGTTACAACAGTGGAACGAATACGAAAACTCAAAGGAATGTTGTCTCGCTTGGATTCGTGAAACAGATACCAAGCTTCATGCTGTAGATTTAAAATCAACTTTGAAGGAAAAGAAAGAGCAGTTGGAGAAGCTCCGAAACTTGCAGGGTGAAGTTCGGGCCAAAGAACTAGAGATTGACGCCGTAACGGAACGCACGCATCAATTGCACAAACAGACTACATCGCGTAGTTCACAGATCTCTGAGTTAGGAGTAAAATATCAACAGATATCAACTAAAGTGAAGGATTTAAATAATAGATGGCAACAATACGTAACGAGTCACCAAGAATTTGACAATCAATTATCCGAATGCACGCGTTGGCTGGACGACATTCGTAATAAGCTGGCTTACTGCTCGGATCTTAGTGCATCTTCTCAGAAAGATCTAGAGGCAAAAATGGAAATCATACAAGATTTGTTGCTATATAAAGAAAATGGATTTGCAAAGGTAATGCTGAAACAATGCGTAATTAATTTTAACATTAATATTCATCTAATAAACTAATTTTGTTTCTTTCCTTCTGCAGATTCAAAATATCGTTGAACTAGCTCAAGGAGTTTTAGCTAATACTGCTCCAACCGGTCATCAATCGATCAATGATTCAGTAGCTAGATTACAAGAACAATGGAGTTCTTTAGCATCAAAAATGCTGGAAACAAAAACAAATCTGGATGATTCTATCAACAAGTGGGCTGGATTACTCGAGCACATTCAGCAAATTAATAAAACAGTGGAATACATGCAAGCATCGGTCGATGAATTATCACAATTCCAGGCAACCATGAGCGAAAAGCGATCACAATTAGAAAGAATAAAATCTTTAGAGGAAAAAGTACGTTGCGAAAATATTGAAGTAGATGGACTAAAAGCTAAGGTAGCTGAAATGATAGCAAGCGGGCAGCAAGGCATTGCTGCATCTCAAGCACAAGAAATTCTGAATAAGTAAGTTGCTTTATTTACAAATTAAGTTAATCTGAAATGAAAAATAAGCTAATATTTTTATTAATGAATGTTTCAGATTTGATGCTCTATTTGAGAATGTTAAGTCTCTTTTATCAGAACGAATGGAACAGTTTAAGGACCATCGGTTATACAAAGAGGCTCACGATGATTTGATCAATTGGTTGAATCGTTCACGAGAAAAGGTTCCGTCCATGAAGCAGAGATCTTTAAGCGACAAACTCGCTATTGAGAACGCAGTCGCACCTCTTGAAAGTCTCCTGAATAAGAAAGCTCAGGGCGAATTGATGGTTGAACACTTGCAGCATACTGGTGAAGTGGTTTGCGCAAGCACAAGTCCACAAGGGCAAGAAGTAATACGCAGCGAGATGCGTGCTCTTACAGAAACTTTTGAGACCCTCTTCCGCGATATAAAACAGCAAAAAGATCAATTGGAATGCACGGTCAGTCAATGGCGTGAATACAAAGATGAATACGAGAGATTGAGCGATTGGTTACAGCAGTTTGACATATTAATAAAAGCTCAAAAAAATTCCCTTTTACCAAATGTCAATGAAAAGGAGAAACAAGTAAAGGAAGTCAAGGAGATTCTTGATAATTTGAATAAGGGTCAAGAACAAATTGATAAATTTAATAAGTCAGCTTCGGTTCTGCTCTCGACGCCTCTTGATACTTACGTTAACAATCAACTGCGGCATTTAAATTCTCGGTATCAAGTTCAAGTAAACTTAGCAAAAGATGTTCTTCAGAAGGTGGAAACAAATTACGCACAGCACCAAGAGTATGAAGCTAATTTAAGCAAAACTCGCGATTGGATAGATAAAGCTAAGCAAATCATAAGACAAGGGACAGAAGCAGCTTCGAGCAGTAGTCGCGAAGAACTACAAGAGAGATTGGATAAGATTCAGGAACTGTTGAAGAAACGAGAAGAAGGTCAAAATCTTGTGCATTTAACTGTTAACTGCGGAGAAAAAGTAATGCGCAATACAAGGTAAATATAACTGAAATTAAAATTCGAATTCTGTAAAATTTCCGAGATTTCATTGTTTGCTTATTATATTTTAAGGTCTGATGGTCGCGAGGAAATTGCAAATCAACTGAAAGAAATTCAAAATGATTGGGAACGTTTGGTGAAGAAAATATCTACAACAAAAGTACACCTAGAAACTAGCCTTCTTCAATGGGCGGACTACAGCTCATCATACTCACAGTTACAACAATGGATTAATGATAGAGAAGCAAAGCTTCAACAAGTGTGCGAACAAAAAGTCTCTAAAGCACGTAAGGGATTGGCTGGCATCAGCTCCTTGGCAATTGGTGAACGTAAAGCGAATTTGCGACAAACAAACAGTATTGTTCAAGATATTGTGGCATTTGAACCGATGATACAATCTGTAACAACAAAAGCAGAAGATCTGCAACAGGCAACACCAGCTACGGAAATTTCCATTAAATATGAAACATTGAGCAAACAAGCCCAAGAGCTTTACGCCAAACAAAAGGAGACTGTTGAGCACCATCAAGCTTTTATAGACAGCGGCAATGAATTTATACAGTGGATGAGAGTAGCTAAGGAAAGATTAGGAAAATGCTCTGAACCAACTGGAGATAAAGAGTCACTGGCCAGTAAGATAGCGCAATTGAAAGTACTGCAATGCGAGCTTCCCGAAGGTCAGAAAAAATTGGAGAAGGCACTTGAACAAGCAAACCTTGCTTGTCAATTAGCAGACGATGAAGATAAAGAAATCATTGAAGAAGAAGTAGCTCTTCTACAAGAGGAATACGATAACTATGTGTAAGTTCAACTTTAAACAATTCTTTACAACCGACTCATTCTTTATTAAAAAATTTAATAATTGTATTTTCTGTTATTTTCTTTTAGCGATTCATTAAATAATACTAAGAGTTTACTGGAAGTGGGAATCGTTAAATGGACAGAATACGAAGATCAATTTTCAGAAGCAGCAGAGTGGTTAACCCAAACTGAACAACTTGTCCAAGGTTACAATAAGTTACAAGATAGTTTAGAAGAAAAGAAAAATGTTTTAGAGCAATTCCAAAGCCACCTCCAAACTTTATTCGATTGGCAAAAAGAGCTTGATAGACTAAATATGAAAGCTCAAATGTTATTGGAAACTTGTGCCGATACTCGTATTTCAAATGCCGTAACTCAATTGACGACTAAGTATAATGCCCTTCTCTCACTTGCCAAAGAAATCATGCGCCGTCTCGAGCTACATTATCAAGTAAGGGAATCATTTATCTTAATCATAAAATTTATTTACAATAATACCATTTCTTTATTTTAGGAACATCAACAGCATAACACTCTGTATCAAGAATGTCAAGACTGGATTGATCGAACTCGTGATAAGTTGAACGAATGCAATGAGGTTCCTAATACCCTTACTGAAATTAATAACAAACTTCATACTTGCAAAATGATAAGACAAAGTTTAGAGCAAGGTCAAAATAAACTGCGTTACGCTCTTGAATTAAAAGAAAAAGTCATCATGAACACTGAACAAAATGGTGCTGCTAAAATACAAGAGAGCACAGAAAATCTAAAAGCTGATTTTGACAAATTATTAATAGATGTTGAGGAAGCTAGGCAGAAACTTGCTGCGCGTGCCGGTATTTTGGAAGAATTAAATAAAATGCATAAACTCATCGCTGATTGGCTCGAAGAAGTAGAAAGTAATGTTCACTTCGACGAGGTTTATCGAAATGATTTAAGCGAGAAACGAGCACTTTTAGAAAAATACAAGACGGTTCAGCGGGATATTCAGGGACATAATGAGAACGTAGAAAAGTTGAAAGTTCGACTCGCTGCTGATTCGAGTGTTTCACAAAGTCTCTTTGGCGCTACTATAGCCAAATATGATGTACTTCGTAATCTTGTTACTCAAAAAATTCACGTAAGTTTTACGTACGCTTCTTTCATATTGTAATACATTTTGTTTACGCGTTATATTAACATAATCTTTTTTATTTTAGAATTTGGAAGAGCAAGTTAAAGATCATGAAAAGTATCAACAAGCTTTCAATGATGCTTCTGATTGGGTACGTCGTACAAAAGTTGATTTACAACAATATAGCATTACACACGGTGAAAAAGAAAAAGTAATAGAAAGAGAAGGCAAAGTAAAACAATTGATATCTACATTGCCTAAAGGTCAATCTTTAATTTCTAAAGTTATTGAAACAAGTCAAAGTGTTCTTGCTACCACCGGCCCGGAAGGTCAGGATTTATTGAATCATGACGTCGAGCAGTTACAAGAGGATTGGAACCATTTGCAATCTCTGTGTGAAGAAGCAGAAAAGACTCTTTCAAATTGTATTTTGACATGGTCCCAATTTACGACTGCACTTGAGAGTATGCAAAAATGGATCGATCAATTTCAAGCTAAAGTGAACAGCGAGCAGGCGAAAGAAAACAAGACTCCAGAAGATTTAACTAGATGCAAGAGTTTAGTAGAGGAAGCAATCCGACAAAAGCCAATTCTTGAAGATTTAAATGATAAATGCGAGGTTCTCATGGAAATGAGTGCTTGCAATTGGGCAAGGGAGAAAACTGTTCAACTTCAATCTGCCTATACGGGACTTTTAACAGATGCCCAAGGTTTGGTCTCCAAAGTCGAGAAAAATTTATCCGACCACACAGAATTCTTGAAAGCTAAGAAAGAATTAGAAGATTGGCTCCACAGAGCACATGGATCAATTCAAGATTGCGTTGGAGTTGGCAACATTGCTTGGGCCAAGGATAAACTCGAAACTACAAGGGTAATTGTATTTTACATAAATTCCTTAACAAATTAATTAATAAACGTTAAAATGATATATTTTGTTTGGTTGACTTTATTTCAGCTTGTTGCTACGAGAATCACAGAAGGTCAACATTTATTATCAACTTTACAAGCTGCCTTTGCAAAAGCAATCAATACTGCCCTTCCAGAACAGCAAGATGAACTTCGATCTGACATGTCTGAATTGCGATCCAGTTGGGAACAGCTCAGCATGGATTTGAACACGATTCAAGCGCAAGTAAAATCGATCATAAGCAGGTGGGAAGACTTTTATGAATCAAGAGATCGTTTGGAAAATTGGCTAGATACGACTGAAGAGTCTATAAAGACTGTGCCAGACACTAAAGGAGAGTTAGGTGAAATGAAAACCTTCTACGAGAAGTTTAAGCACATTAAAGAAGAAGTTCAAGATAAAAAGTCCGATTTAGATAATTTGATGCGTGAAGCTAGTGAGCTGTCTAATTGGGCTAAAGATAAGACAGCACTTGATCAAGTCAAGATTTTGGAGTTGCGTTGGAAATCGCTAGAAAATAAAGTTGAGGAACAAAAAGATCGTATCGAAAAAGAAATAAAGGATCACAATTCTTACCATACTGCCTTACAAGAAATTGAAAAGTGGCTTCTCCAAGTTTCTTTCCAATTAATGGCGCATAATTCGTTATACGTCGTGAATAAAGAGCAAACGTTAGATCAAATAAAACAACACGAAATTCTCTTGAATGAAATCCGGAATTACGAAGCTGTGCTGGATGAATTGAGAGCTAAAGGTCAAGGTCAAATCGATCGATACGAGGCTTCAAACCCTAATATCAAACCTACTATTCTTACTCAACTTCAAAATGTGCGTGATAGTTACAATTCTTTACTAAACACAGCCTTGCAAATCAATAGTCGGTTAGCTGAATCTCTAGCTAAATTCCAAGAGTACGAAAATACACTTGAAAGCATCATGAAGAATTTAGCGATCTACGAACCAGAAGTTGCTAGTATGCAAGAAGCACCTCTGGATACTTTAGAATCGGCTGAAGAAAGTTTGATTTCTGCTAGGGCTCTGTACACTAAATTACAAAATGAGAAAGCTCGGCTTGCCGTAGCAGTAGAAGCATGCGAAGCTGCAGCTGCTTGTGTTTCAAGACCAGGAAGCCCATTGGACGCTCCACCTGTACAAATTCCAGCGAAAGAGACTGAAGTTCGCAACCGACTCGAAGATCTAATTGATCAGGTATAAAAGTCTACATTAGTGCACTGTCACAGTTTTATACGTTTGACATTATTAACTATGAATTACTTTCATTGTTTGATATTTTATAATTGCACATTTATTTTCTACGCTACTTAACCACTTTATTGCCTTTGCTATTTATTTTGATTGTTTTTGCACGAATTAACAGAGAGAAAGCAGTACCTGTAATGGAAGACTCAAAGCTCTTCTTGTTAACGTTGAAAAGTCTGGTTGCCTAGACAAACTAAATCAATTGCATACAAAGGTTTGATTTTTGTTTCTGCTTCATTTTTTGTCATATTATACATTTATTGTTTCAAACACATTTTTCTTTTATGTTAAATAATTTTTTTTATTCTGTTAATTTTATACTACTTTGCAAAACTATACTTACAAATAATATTCTACTTATCTTATAGTATCTCACAATTTATATACAATTTGTAGATGCAATCGCATTTGTCTAACGTGGCCAAAACGGTGACCGAACTCGAAGAGCAAACGCTCCAAAAGAATGCTCTAAGAGCTTGGATAAATCAACAACGAGCTTTATGTGCCGAGTGGAAATCGCGACCAGTGAAGTTAAGGGCTGAGGCAGCTCAATCAGAACTACAAACCATGAACGATTTGCTGACAAACGTTGGCGAACGGCGGAATCGTGCCGAAGTTGAAGGTATGATTCGCCCAGATGGCCAGGATGAGGATATTGAGGAAGGGTTAGATAAACTTGAAGCAGAGCTGATCGACGCTATCGCTGGCAAACAGGCAGCGCAAGATCTCATTCAGAAGTACCGCAATGAGGTACAAGACATTCAGTCCTGGTTTGATGCTCTGTCAAAGAAGGTTGATGTTATAGAGAAAGGAAATGGATTGACGATTGGGCAGAAAATAGCTTCTTTGAAAGATATCACCTCAGAGTTTGAAACTCAATCTCCTGAAAGGTGAGTAACGAAATAATTGAAAATTATTATCTTTAATTGTCTATTTTATTTTCCACTTTATGTTCATTAGGTTGGATAGAGTTAGAAAACTTGGGGATCAAGTTATGGATTCCGTCAGTAACTTGGACTCTCAGCAAATTGAAGAACAGATAAAATCGGTAGAGCGAAGACACGGTGATATAAGCAAGAAGTTACAACGAAAGGCTCAAGTACTAGATATGACTGCCCAGGGTATTCAGGCAACTAGGCATGAAATCGAAGAAAATCGCGAATGGATCAGCGATAAAAAAAGTTTGGCTCGTTTATCGGAACCCTTAGGCTTTGAAAGTCGCCAAGCCGAAGAGCGATTGTTAGCTTTGAAAGGCATGCTCAAGGAGGCAGAAGCGAAACAGCTGCTGACGGATTCGTTGGAGAAACGCGTTGGAAACATGCAAAATGAATTGGAAACGAGTGAACAGCAGCAGTTAGAAACTGAGACGCGAGCCCTACGAGTTGAACAAGCCGAGCTTTGCTCCATCCTCCGGGAAGAGATTTCTGGGGCTACGGCTGCCATGGAAACCCGACGCAAGCTAGAGAATGACCTAGAGAAGGCTAGGTTGTGGATCAAGGCAACTAGCAATGATCTGAAGAAGCTCAGCGGCTATCTGCCACTGCAAGCATCTAAAGTCGAAGAGGACATTAGCCACCATAACGTTTTAACATCTGAGATCAGGCGCTTCAGCGAGGGTAGTTTAAAGGATCTTTTAAAACACGGAAATGCGATGTTAAGAGAGTGCAACGATGTGGATCGCCAGAAATTACAAGCCCTTTTGGATAAGGTAAATGATGAGTACGAAGAACTGAGAAAGGAAGCTCATGAAAAACAAGCTGTGTTAGCTGATCTCTTGCAAGGTAGAAAATCTTTTGAAAGCGAGATAGACAAATGTCAACGCTGGATAAAAGAAGCTGAGGTTGCTACCGCTTCGGAACTTCGTACAGCCAGTATTGACGTACTTCGAGAACAATTAGCCAAGGTAATTTCACTTATTTTTATTACGAGTAAAATTGTAATCTGTCTTAGTAAAAATGTTAACATTAATAATACATTTATTTTTAGTACGACCGCTTAAAGAAAGAAGCGAAAGAATACGCAGATGATATCGAAAAGATCATTCAACAAAGTAAATCGATACTACCTACAATAAGCGACGCTGATAAGATAGAACTTAGCGAACGATTGAAAAACATGAAAGAAACTCACGGTCGTGTTTACGGTATTATTAATGAGCGAACGGCGGCACTTCAGAAGAGCATCGATGAAGCTGAAGAGGTGGCAGCACGCGTGGCTGAAGCTGCGCAATTTATGACTGACATCCAACAACAACTGCAAGAACTCAACAAACCTGTCGGTTCGCGGGTTGAGGATGTTGAAGGAATGCTTGCGGCCTATGAGAGAATTTTGAACGATCTAAAGACCAGCAAAAGCAAGCTCTCGAATCTTCAAGCTGGAAACATCGGAGAACTTCAAGGAGTAGTGGCTCAACAAGACGACCTGATCCGAGCTCTTGAAGCTCAAATAGCCAAGCTTCGTCAGCTTCTTCTTCTGCGCCAGCAGTTTATTGCTTTGGTCACGGAGATTATGACCTTCATCGCTAAGTATACAGAAATCGTGCGAGATATCGAACAAGGTGGTCAGACCATTGAAGAAAAGATCAAGAAATACGATGACGTCATTTCCAAAATTCAGGAGTGTGAAGCAACCTTAGCGAGCGCTACCGACAAGGGTCAACAAATAGCAGCGGAAGGTTCCGCCACTGATCGCAATAACATCACTGAACAATTGCAATCGCTAAAACAGCAGCTGCAAACTCTGAGGCGGGCGGTGGAGCACCAGCGTGAACAGCACGAGCTAGCGGCTGCGGAGCACAGAAGACTAGCCAACGAACTTGCTGATATTCTGGACTTCCTCGAGAGCAAGGAGAAGGAAGTGAAGACTCGACCGCTCCTAGACCGGCATGCTGAGAGTGTCGAGGCCGAATTAAAGAAACACAGGGTTCTCTGCGATTCGGTTAATGAGTACCTGGATAAAATTAGAGAAATAAAAGAATCTGTGAAGCACGAAGACGGAATGCCTGGCTCCTTGAAGGAGATGTTCAGCGAAGCAATGTCAATGTTACAATCGCTACCCAGAGAGATGGAGGAGCGCGAAAGCTATTTACAGAGTAATAAGCAAATGAGACTAGACTATGCTGCTCTCACTGAGAAACTTCACAGTTGGGTAAGGGAAGCTGAAATCCGACTGGAAAGTGACAAAGACGGACTTGATTTTGAGAACATCGTCAGTGATCTAGAAGAACATAAGGTGAGATTGTTGAATAACACTTGAATAACAGTTTTAAAACATCATTGCTGCCATTAAAAACAAGTTAAATTAAATTTGAGAATTAGACCATTATTTAATAACGTAATTATGCTTTTCGGATGAATATTTCAATTTACACTGTAAGGGTGTTTTTAATGAACAATGCTTTCATACCTAGATAAAATTGAAATTAATGGTCGAAATTGTACTTGTTCCCAGATTTACTTCAGCAGCGAAGCCTCAATAAGGGAGCTTGTTTCCCAGCAAATACAGCAGGCGGCCGATAAAATCTGGCCGTCTCTGGGCGCATCCGAGCAGGAGGAATTGGGCGCAGAGCAACAGCAGCATACGCAATTACTGAAGAACACGCTAAACACAGCGAAATCACAACGCGCCCGACTCGAGCAGGGCGCGGATATGTGGCGCGACTATGCTCAAACATTGGAGCGCGTTAGGGCTGTTATCGCTCGCTCCCGATTCACCGACGAGCCCGTCAACACCTTGGCCGGTCTGCAGTTTAACATTCAAAAGATCACCCACGCCCTCAATGACGTTCAGGTGACTGCTTTTTACCTATTATGGTTAATTCACCACAAACTTTAACAGTAACAGTAAAATTTACTTATTCGTATGTCTGTTTTTAGAACCAACAATACGAGCTTGATCTCCTGAATGAGCACGGCAAGGATGTTTTGCAGCAGGCCGACGCCGTGAATAAAACGCGAATCGAGGCTCAGCTTAGTGAGATCAGTTCTGACTGGCATGACTTAGTGTCCGGCCTGGAGGGTAGACGCGGTGCTTTGGAAGCCTTGTCGAAACATTGGGAAGAACTTGAGTCTAGATGGCTCAGCACCGAGGCTAAACTCAACGCAATAGAGGAACGGAGCAAACTCGTCGACACCGTTGTGCGATCGAAACCGCATTTAAAGGATACCATCAAATCGCTTGAGGTAAATTTTAGAGTTTTTAAAGAAATAAAACTTTATATTATAACAGTTATTAAAAAATTAACATTGTTAGAAAGACAAATTTGAGTAAAAAAATGTCAAAGCAAACTCTAATTTTTATATATAAAAATTAAGCTTTGCTGTGATCATAACCGGCACGTTCATTTCGTAAAAGCTTTAACAATTATCGAATCAATCGTTTTGAGGGGCTTAAATAGCGAGCGTGCCAACTCGTACGGGCGGGTACTAATCTCTCACGGGTAGCGTATGCTATGTGAAGCGTGACCTAACTGGTTTACCCCGACCGTACGTAAGGGTTGTAACGTACCCTAAAACTTTTTGCGTGTAACGCTCTTTTATTAAGTAACTCGTAAAGTAACTAATTGCAAAATAATTAAATAATTTGTTTCCAACATTTTTTGACACCTGGATACGTTTTTACATTTAAAAAGATTATGAAAATAAAGAAAATTTTATATCTGTTAATAGGAGTTATCATCTGAAGCTGAAGCATTAAAATCCGACGCAGAAGAGGTGAGAAATCTAACCGATCCTGTCCTCTCGTATCTGGCAGCATTCGCCGAGCCCTCTGCACGTGCTCTAGAGGAGCGCATCGATAAACTCAGCAATGCCGTCGACACGTGAGTCGTGAACCTTTATTTCTTTCTATCTCAATGATTTTTCGTTTATAGTCAAGGCTCTTAACTGGGCTTCTCGAATTTACGCAGCCAAAACTTCAACAATTCATTCATTCTAGTCGAGATAATTTATTTTATAATTTACTTAAACAGATTATTTTTGCAATTTATCGATATAGGTTAGATTAAGAATAGCTGGAGTAATGGAATAAAATCCAATATACAAAATAGTTTATTTAACTAGAATTATAGTTAAGAATTTTATCATTTTTTATTACACATATTGTTGATTTCGTTCTCCATACAATTTCTACAACTTCGAACACTTCAAGTAATTTTTTATTTAATAGTAAATTGAATTTAAGATTTATATTTTATGATTTAGAATTTAAATACAATAGCAGTATTAGCAGTTAGATAACAATATCTGACAATGATCTATAAATAATATAGATTATTTTTACAAAAATTTTGCATGTGCATGTTTTTGCAGTGGCTTCTGCTTTTCCCTTATTTTCAAATATTTTACACATGTATATATTATTATATTTTTTATATATTTAATCATGTATTTCACACTACTATTATAAATTTCTATACATATATACATTTTTTTCGTAATATTTATAATGCTACCGATTTTTATATTATACAATGCGTATTATAGAGAGCGACAACATTCAAATTATTAACTTTGTGTCGATAGCTTAAACAGTTCGACAAAAACGAATTTTTTATATGATAATAGTTTGCAAGCAAAAAATTCGAAATTCGTGCCAAACGAGGTAACGACGATCGAATTAGATTTGGCATTACCGCTGTGCATCAGGGTACTTTCGGTCAAATAATCTTTCTCTCGCCGAAAATGTTTTGCTTTTAAAGCTGAAATCATCGACAATTATAATGCTTCAAAGTCTCAATGTTAAAGAATTTATCTCGTGCAATATTGTACACTTCTTACTTATTGTTACGAAATCTCTTTAATTAGCATTCCATGATATGGAGAAACAAATGTGATTATCATATTTCTGCGTTTTACATGTCAAGTATCTACAAGTCAATATTTATAAAGTTTTACACGAAAGACGAATTTTAATAATAAAATATAATTTAGTCTTCAAAGATATGTCATATGTTTTATGTTATTTATTCTATAGGATTACTTATAAATTTACATGACGATTTATTTATATATTTAGCCTTCAAAAATTACAAAACCTTGAAGAAATCGTAAAATTACAATGTCAGCAAGGCTTTGAGATGTGAATCACAGTGAGTTATATTATATTATACACTCAATTTACCATGCCTTGATTGACAACCGTAATAAAAATAAAGATAAATAGGTAATACTAATGTAAATGAGCAATTTTAAAAATAATACGGTAATCAGTGAGTATAAAAATAGCTTTCGAGGAAGTGGAACATTTAGAAAAAAAGTATGCGAATTACGTGAGTAAGCGGATGTGAAAGAATGCGGTGAATTATGACAATATCGTTATAATTTTGAGGGAAGCTGTTAATTAAGAACTAGAATATTGTTAAAATTTTAGGAAAAAGGGATGTATTCATAAAAAAGTAATTTCTAGTCATATGTTAAGATTGAATTCAATTAATATAATAAATTCTCTACATTAATTTATTGATTCTAAAAATTTCTTTTATATCGGTGACATCATCCTTAAAAAGATCTAACCTTACAGCATCTGTAATCAGGGCGCAAATATTCTTCCAGCGGCGCAGATTTTAAAAATAGCGCACAATCCAAAAATTCCATGGAATCTCCGCGACTGGCTGCTCTGAGTAATCGCTGAATATCGCAAGCAATAATAAGCAAAACATCCAAAAATACTTTCGCGCGCGCTGTTAGAATTATTCGTACGCCAGTCTGCAAGCCTTCGGCTCAATTTCAACGTAATTAAAACGAAAAATGAAAAGGTTGCTAGTCCGAATGTTGAATCCGTTCAGTAGTTAGATCGATAAACCCCTAGCCCTACTCCCAGTAGACGCAGCTACGTCCTTTTCGTGCACCCAAACGCGCGCGCGCACGTGTGTTGCAGTCGGCGAGCGTTTTACGGCTGAGCCGCTTGCGCTACGTCATTATCGAATCCGTCGAGTGACGCAACCGCTGGTAAACAGAAGCGCGGGGAGGCCGTGCGTTATACGGCGCACGCGAGAGAAAGAGACGGAAGCCCGAGCGCCACGCTATTAACTTCCCGGCTAATAGCACGCGAGCGGGACCATGGCATTTGTTCCCTCCCAATAACCGATTTCTTTCGCGGGGGGAACCGGCGTCCGCCCGCGAGCCGCGCGCCTGATTCTTACGCCGATTCAGTTGACTTCGACCCATCGGAGCTTTCGCTTACAACGCGAGCGCGAGCCGACTTTCGAAGAGAAAGAATCGACAATTTTACGGACGATCGTTCTGTCACATACACTCTTTTTAATATACGTTTATTTACCTTTTAAAAACTTGTCGGTCAAACAGATTGTTTATTTCTTTTCGCTTTGAGAAGCTTTTCGTTTAAGACTATCGTGCGCAAAACGTAGTGAAATAGAAAGTAATGGGATGTATAAAATAGTGATGTGTGGTGTGAGATATTTTTTACCTTAAGCTGTAAAGTGTACTTATAAATTTACATGACGATTGATTGATTGAATGTAAGACCACCTTTTTGAATGGTTACTCAATGCGTACTCCTCATGGTACACTTAATCGTGCTGTAAGAATTATAATGATCGCTAGAGGTAAGCTTAATATAAAATTTTATATTCCCCGAAAATGTTTCACGATAAATTAAATCTAATTATAAAAGAATAATCTTTCCTAATAAAAGCAGTGATGACAGCATCCATATCTTGTTTATATCACAGTTATAAACATCAGCGATGCTCTAAAAATAGAAAAATGTTAATTTATTAATCTTGAATTTGTAATCGCTTAGATAAAAGATATTTTGTTTTGAAGAAAGGTAATATATATATAATGAATTCATATTTCTGTACATAGAAAATACTCCGTTTAGCTCAAAGAATTAATTTCTGATACCACCAGATCATTAAAAAAAGTATCAGCTAAGTCGATTAATTCCGTTCCGGAGATTCTGTTGTCAAAGTTAAAATGAAAAAGTATAAAATCTTTGAATACATTTATTCATAAAATGCTAAAGAATCCTAATTGAATATTTAATGCCTATTAAACTTTTGTTCCGGTCTACTATTTGAAGCCATTCTTAAATGATTTGCAGCCAACATTCCCTTTAAAAATGTTGACAAATTTATCTTGAAAAAATATACTTGTAAATGTAGGTAACATCAGTATTTATAAGTAAACCAAACAAACCGGTATATGTAGCAAAGCTGAAACTATTTTGAAAGCCGAGCTTATTAATAACTATTCAAGTCCTAACTAATACGACGGAAGTTGGTCACCACTGCTAAAAACTAAATCTGTCTCCCATAATCAGCCGGTAATAAAAATATCATTGAAGAATAATAGCATCCAATCTCGTGAAAAATTTGATTCGGAGTAGAAATAAAAAAAATGAAGCATGCAAAATATTCGTGGGGCAGATCTCGTCGGTTGGCGGAGAAAAATAACAGAGAGAGAAAGAGAGAGAGAGAAAGAGAGAGAGGTTCGAAGATGTTATTCTTAGGACTCGGCACATTGGAACCCGCATGCGTCGCGGCCCGGTCTCGTCGCAGGCCAAAACTAAGCGAGAATCGCGCACCGACCTCCCGCGCCTCTTCTCAATACGTTTCGAACCGCGGGCCGCAGCTGGCTTGGCTTGATTAGTGCCGCGCCGTACTGTTGTCCGATTTTTCGCGACTCTGTACATTCATTTGCATCTGGTCACTCGAGTCTCGATTGATCGCACGTTTCGCTCAGATCCACCCTTGCGAAAACGAGCCCATCAGCAGGTGAGAAAGTACAAGCTTCCGTGGCAATAGTGGGAACGGAGAATTTACCTTTCGCGACAGTAAAGCTTTTGTTCAACGTGTCCGATCAATTCACTAATCGTTTAATCTTTACGCACTTTTTATCATCTGACTCCTCGATAAAGCGTTCGTCTGAATGACGATGTTTAAAATGATAACATTTAAAATAGAAATTACTGAATCGCGACCGGAAACAGAATGTAAATCACCTTCAATTTTTAATACTTGATATTGAGCCGCAGAATCGTGACAAATAAAAGCAAGTTTGAAAATAATTATGTCGTTATTGGTTAACAAATTCTTTCGCATCATCAACGCCTAATTTTTCCTGATTTTTAAGTCTGCGCGAGGAAGTGCAGCTTTTTTCGATGTAGAACGGCTTACACAGCAAAGAGAAGCGCGAAGCCACGCCGGCATCGCAAAGCCCCGGTTGACCGCGAAGGTCCGTTGTTTTCACGCACGTAAGACTTGGCCACGCTCGCGGGGGCTTTTCCTCGCGCGATGTCACGCGTTCGCCGAATCGCCGGTGCATCGTCATTTGGTGCTGCGCGACATTGACACCGGGCGAGCTTTCACGCGCTTTTACGCACATTTCGGTTAACTCGGGACGAGTCGGGACGACTCGGGAGGCAGCAGCTACTTTTAGGCCGAGCAAAACGCCGTTCGTTGTCAAACGAGCTCATTCCGTAATCGCGCTGATGTCACCGATGCGAAAAGAGGAAGGTGTCGACCGAATTTGCGCATCCTCCAAACGTCTCCTTCTCAAACCATCGCGCAATACTCCTTTCTTATTTCATTTTCAACGTCTTGACTTATCGAGCGTGATGTCATTTGTAAAATCTCTACATCTGCGGTTATTTTTGCGCTGTGGCTTTTTTATCGTTCAAATTTCGCGGTCATGTATTTCTCTTTTTATTATTTCCTAAACTTCTTTTACGTCAGAGTATTTTAAAATATTTCTTAATGTTTCTCCAGTTTTCTAACATAGCCACTTATTTCCCAGAAATGAAGCGATTAATAATCATGGGAAGGTATACCGGAAAATCTTGCGGCGCCGCATCCTTTCTAGCTGTTGGCGGCGAGGTGGAGGGAGACGATGGCGCGTCGCGCGCGCTAAGGCACGAAGTCGGCCCCGGTCCCGTCTACTTTTAGCCAAGGCCTCTCGCCGTCGGCAAATGGTCGTCGGCCGGCCAGGAGTCCGCGAGCTCGAATTCAAGCCCCTCTCTCTATCTCTCTTTTTCTCGAGCGACACGCATTTCCGATTCTAAATTCGTATACTGTGTCGGAGAGCTTTCGACTCTCTCTATACACCGCGACGTCGCGTCGCCGACGCGATATGTACGCTCTTCATCAAGACGCGCGACCACGTGAATTCGAAAAAAGAACGATTGGCTTTCGCGCGGGAGGCAGGCTCGCCAAGCCATTAGCCTGCGTTCGGACTTAATTGAGGCGCGATGAGCTTACGCGCAAAGTAAGCTTGCGCGAGGGAGGCCGATCGTCGGTCAGTCGGAGATTAAAAATATAAATATTCGCTAAAAATATTGGAAATTATCTTTGAAGACTAAATTATTGCTACAAGAAAAGAAAATATTAGCATCGATACAAGAGTAAAGACTGCATTAGACGTAATGTTGAAAGAGCGAAGACGGGGGCTAAAGGAGCGGTTGCGCTGACGTTTTACAGGCTCGTCGGCTCTCTTCGCTCCAAGTGGGAAAAGTCGAGCGCGGATCTGCGAAGCCTGCGCCTCGTCGAGGAGGAGATAAAGCGCCACCGGGGTCGCCTCGAGTCGATCGGCGCGCGCGTGGACTCGGTCCACGTGCACGCGGCCGACCAGGCGGCGATCGAGCTTGGCCTGAGCGAGCTCGAGGCCGAGCTCGCAGCCGAGCTCGACTCCCTCCGCGAATTCTCGGGAGACACTAAGGCGCGGTACCAGGCCGGCCAGCAGCTGGTGCCGATCGACGTCGCCCAGCAGCTAGCCGCCCTCGAGCTGCAGGCCGAGGACGCGAGCCAAGCCATGGACGAGAAGCAGCGCGAGTACAAGCGCGCCAAGACCGCGCGCACCGACTACCTGGCCGACGTGGACGAGCTCCAGGCATGGATGCGCGACGCCGAGCTCAAGATCCAGGACCGCTCGTGCGAGCCGGCCAAGATGATGGAGCACCTCAGGAGCACGCAGGCCGAGCTGGCGCCCATGGCCGACAAGCTGGAGCGGCTGACGAAGAACGGCCGGGCGATCGCGGAGAACACGAGGGACGAGGCGGAGAAGCAGCTGATCGCGAGCACCATCGCCACGCTGACCGAACAGCTGGGCCAGGTGAGGGCCTGGCTGGACGAGAAGAAGCAGCTGATCGGGGACACGCTCGACGCGTGGCACAGGTTCCTCGCTCTCCTCGAGGCCGTCAAGGCCTGGACCGCCGAGAAGCGAGGCTTCCTCGAGGCACCGCTCAGCCTTAGCAGCCTCAACCAAGCGAGGCAGAGGTTGCACGAGTACGCGGTAGGTTGCACTTCGCGTCACTCAGCGAGGGAAATGCCTTTCGAACTACATCGCGGTTTGACAGTGTATTTGACTGATTGTAACGATAAGAATATATCTAAAGATCGAAAGCATTAATCTTGCTGCGTAGCGCAAGCGCATAGTGAGGGAGCGGCATTGAAAACGCATTGTAAACTTCGTAGAGCGCGGTGAAAAGCTGTAAGCAAGTGAACAAAAACCTGAGCGACATGGGCCGGGAACTCGAAAGTATCGGCCAAGTGACTAGCGTCGGCGATCTGCCCCAGCGACTTACGGAGGCAGAAGACGCGAAGGTCGAGGTGGAGGCTCAACTTCTGAAAAGGGTCAGTTGATGCAAGCGCACGGCCAGGGCTCTGCCTGGACAGGACTTAAACAGACTGCTTTTACAGAACGCGCTGCTGCAAGAGACGACCGAGGAGTGGGAGCAGTGCGAGCGGAAGATGAAGGACGCGAAGAGCTGGATGGAGAAGGCCCGACAGAGCCTTGAATCGCCGCAAAACAAGAAGAAGCCACTGCGCGATCAGCATGCGATTCGCGAGAAAATGCTGAGCGACGTAGCGATACAGAAGACGAAGATCACGATGAGCGTGGAGAAGCTTCAGGTGCACTTCCGCTCGGGCGTGGGCGGAGACAGTCGCGTACTCGAGGCCGCGGACGAGCTCAACGCCGAGCTCGATATCCTCAATGAGACTGTCAAAGAGCAGACCGCTTCGCTCGAGGCTTGTCTCGCACAGCTGGACCAGTACCAGCAGGTTAGGAGCGATTCATCGCGAACCATCGCCTGGTCCTTTAAATGAATTTTAGCAGTAGGCAAAGGCTATTGTTTCCTGGATCGTTCAAGTCTTCGGAGTAAAGATATATTGCAAAATGATAAAAAGTGCGAAAATAAAGAAATGTACAATCGTGCGATTCCTCCTGTAATATTCATTCGGCAGTTCACTTGTTAAAATTCATTTAAATGGATTGCGCGATAATTCTTCCGTTCCCAAATAATACAGGCGTCGGAACTAGGACGTATGTTATGATGCGAAATGTTAACATTTTTACAGGAGATACAGCAACTCCGGCAGCAAATCGTGCAGGTCGAACAGCAATTGAGAACAGTTTTGAATCCGACGTATCTGCCTAACGACAGAGAAAAAGCGCAACAAGAACAACAGGTAGGCTTTTGCTTTTATTTTTAATTCCTCCTTCTTTACCTGCACTGTGCGCTATAGAGCAATTGATTTGTACATATAATAGTTAAAATTGATACCAACTCAAGACCACCACCAGTATGTGATTAAAATATTGTTTTTTAAATATCAAACTGACTTATGGATATTATTAATACGTCGATTAGTGGACCAAATTCATTGGTGTTTCATTCCTAAATAATGTGATTAAAGTACTTTGACTCATCTGCTTTTTTTTTAAATAAATCTCTTTCTATTATTTATTATTTTGCTTTTTGGTGCCATCACTTTAGCTTTTGCTTTTACATTCATTTACATCTTGTTCTTTTTTTTCAAATTAATTTTTTAAGAACAAGACTTTGCTTTGTTAAAAAGACGATCCATACATATAAAAGGCATTAAAAGGTAAAATACTCTATTCTAATTTATTTTATCATTGGTGAAGGGTCTAATTATGTATTGGCTTTCTGGGTATTGGTTGGTATCTTTATTTTATTACAGTTTTCGCATACTGTTCTTACCTCTCACACTTAGCTTTTAAGTCATTTTTCTGTGGTTATACTTTTATCATCACAAGGGGTAACTTGATTTTGCTTGTTTGTGTTGGCCTTCTATTTGATTGTTTATTCATTAGTTAGATCAAAATGTACGTTAAGCACTTATTTTTCTCTTTGCATCGCCTCTATTTATATTTTTATTTCAATCATGTAATTAAATATTATTTTCACACTTTATTTTCATATTTGCACATTTTTATTATTAAACATAATTTTTATTAAATGTAGATTTATTTAATCATGTATCAATGATTTATTCATCGAAACGGAATTATATTCTAAAATTTTACGATTTACAACATCTGCTCAAATGTAGCTAAATCAAGTAAACTTCCTTGGAAAAAATGAAACACGAAATATTTTGACTGTTCGTGACGGCGCCGCCTTAAGACGGCAATGCGAAGTCATTGCATAATAAACTTGCGATTAATGTAATTTTTTTTTTCTTTAATATTGTTTGTCGATTAGCTGTTCATTTATGACTTTTGTTTGCTGCATTCCTTTTCTCCTTATAAATAAACCTGCCATCCTCTATCATAAATCCTTACTCTTTTACACTTACGATATTGCTTCCTCCTTAAAAACAAAAACATTCTGTTCGTCGTCTGATATCTTTTGTCGCATTGTTACGTTTCTTTTGGCGCGGGTTATTTCATCTTTATTCCTTTCTGATACTCTTTAACATTAAAACATGCTCTTTGATTTTCGTTGCTCTAAACATTTATTTCCACTGACAGTCGTGTCGTGAACGCATAAAATCGCTGCACAGTAAAATCCAGGCGCGAACGGAAAGATCGAAATTACTAATTCAACGGGCAACACCAGATATAGAGCCATTAGATCCTTAACAATTGACAATTTTGGCTTTTGGTCAACTAGCATGGCTGAAAGTCAGATGGTCGAATTTTGTTATACGTATGATTATGGTGCTAAAGGCACAAACTAAGGCTGTATCGTTTTCGTGAATTATGCGAGAAAAGTGCGGATAAGTAACCGTACAACGCAGAGCCCGCTGCATTCCTGTCGTGTTTAATCTTAAATTTCAATCAATTCAGAGTCAAATTCAGGCATACACATTTGTGTATAATTCTACTTTGTTAAGATTAAAAATGATAAAGTATGTTTTTTTTGTTTGACTTTTGTTACGATTTTTTCATTTCTAGCTCTTTGCTTCATACATTTTTCTTGCATTACCAATGGTATTTTCGTTAAATTTTTTCAAATATTGCGTGTAAATGAATTACTTGTTAAAATTGATCGATACTTAATTTTACCAAAGTGTACACTATGACGATAGTACTGTTGAAACGTGGTTTTCTTTTATGTATAATAGATTTTTAATATTATAAAGAGCAGCGAGGAAAATAAAGAGCATTCTTTTTAAAAGAGTACAATAGTTTCTACTTTCATTTTCTCCACTGATCGGCGTAACCTAAGAAACTTCCTAAAAATTCCAGTGAAAATCCTTTTACAAAAAAATTTAAGTGGAAAGGAATTCCAAAAAAATAAGGTTTTAGTTCGCCATTATTAAGATTTCTTAAAAATAAAATATTCCATTTTTAACAAATTTAAAACTTATTATGGGGAAATCTTAGATAGTTAAGATAAAAAAACTAAAAATATGTACAAATAATGAGTGCTTCCGATGCTTGAATAAAAAAAAACAATTATCAATGCCCATCCCGCTGAAAAATTTTAATTCAACTACAAAGAAATAAGTTCTCCTGGCACTTAAATTTTGCGAGCAGGCCTTGCGGACACGGCTGGAGGACTGGAAGCAACGCACACGGTCTCTGGCTTACCAAATTCATGCAGTAGACCCACACTACGTTCCACCAACAGTAGAGGCTGGAAATAAGCAGATCAATATGGCTTCGTATGCCGACATAGCTGCTGGAAGATCAAGGTCCAGCTCACGCCATACTAGTCCACATAGAACCCCTTCAGAAGAAACATCGTTGCCCGCTTCAAACCTTCGGCAAACAATTAAATTGGCTGCTCCGTTATACCGTCCCTCGACAACGAACGAAGAAATAATTGAGACTCAGATTGAGGATCCAGAGTTCCGTAAAACTCAAATTCATGATAAGGCTCAACGTACAAAAGAAACTCAACAGAAAGCTAAAGTAAACGTGCAATTGGAAAAGCATCTAGAAAGGAGAAAACCCGATGGCGGTTCCCGACGTGGAAGATCTCCAACCAGAAAAATGTCAAATAAACTAACTACCAAGTTTACCGAAAATACTGACACTAAAGTTCCTAGAGTGCATGTAGAAGAGATAAAAAATGATACTACTCAAGATTTGGGCCAAGGTCGAGATTTGTCAGAAAATCGAGGGCTGAAACCTTGCGAATCAACTCGTAGAAGATCTCCTAGTCCAATGTGGGTGCCAGGATCAACGACTTATGCGGATATTTTAAAAGGTCATTCTTCAAGAGCTTCTTCAGAGCCAGATGAGAGAGTAGATGAAATGGTACATTTAAAAATTAAGGAAGCCCGTATGGTGTCTAGAGAAATTTCTCCACTGAAAATCCCAGTACCTCAAAATTATAAACTAAATGAACCAATGGAAACAGCTTTAGATGTAGAAGAAAGACAAGAAAATGAACATAATTATAAAAAGTCAAGTTCAACAACTGAAACAACTGAAAAAAATTTGTCAAAGGTAGAAATGGAAGTCACTAATTGGGCAGATCAACCATTAGACGATTACAACTCTTTAAATCCAGGATTAATAAATGCCCCCCAACATCCAATTTATGATTATATGCATCCTATGCCGGAGTTAGTAGGTTTTATAAATTCCACGATAAATCCCTATCCAGTAAATTCTTACGTATACAGTTCAGTACGTCAACCAGTGCAACAAATAAATCCTGTTCCTTTAGAAAGCTATGATAGTCAAGTTCACTACTCGAGTGAATTTGTTCAAGAATCAAATTATCTTCCCACAGAAACATATCCTAAAACCGAAAATTTACACGAAAGAAATATTTCTTTAACAGAAAATAAGCAGGTGTCTTTACCAACCCAAAAGGCGTCTGATTTCCTAACAAATATTTCAACAGAACAAAAAACTGACATTTCTGAAAAATCGAACATTATCCAAGACCATTCGACAAGTATAGTATCTAAAAACACAATGATGGTCGATGATGTTGACAATAATACATCTAAAAATACTCAAAAAACAAAAACAGATCAACATAAAATGAGCTTAAGTAAGGAGGATAAAAAAGATGCATCGGATTCATTTGATTTACATAGTTCATCTTTTTCATATGCACAAATTTTGTCTCAAGGTTTAACACCTCAAGAGCAGGCAAATATTTCATCCAAACAAAATTTGATGAAAGAACGATCGGAATCACCTAAAATAACAGCAAATGTGAAAAATCAGAATGTCATAAAAGAATCACCTAATATTGAAAATCAACAAGATAACGTAAAAATTAAATCGGAGAATTGGGACACGATTAAAAAGAAAGATATAAAACGTAAACATAATGTTGAACAGCAACCCAAAAAAGAATATAATCAGAAAAGAAATAAAACAGATACACTTAAAACTAAATCGGGTATTGATAAAAGCGAGAACATTGATTTTTATAAGTCATTAAAACAAAATCCAATTAAATCACAAAAACTAATTTCTGAACAAGAAGGGAAAACTGATTTAAAACCAAATGAAAAAGAAATTGCTAAAACTCTACTTCTTAAAAGTGATGAACGAGGAGAATCAATAAAAAGCGGTATTAAACAAATAGTTAAAAGTGAAACAAACGATGCAACGACTACACTAGCAACAACTTCTGATAATCAAATTAGTAAAAAGAAAAAGCAAAAAAAGAAAAGAAACGATACCTCAAATATTGACGAAATTGATAAAGCATTAAAAGAAATAGAAAATATGGGTAAACAGAAATCGAAAACTGTGAAAGATAAGTCAATCAATGTTAATACTGAATCAGAAGTAGATTTTGAACCGAGTAAGCAAATAAAACGTAAACAAAAAATTGATACTGTAAATGAATATACACAAAATAGTAAACCCGAAAACAAAATTGAAGTAGAATCTGTTGCGGAAGTAAGTTCGGGTGTACAAAACATCAATGAAATTAAAAAAACGTTGCAAAACTTAGAAAAAGAATTAAACAAATCAAACGTAAATTTTAATGATACACTAAAAGTAACTGAAAAAAATGAGAAAATTGCAGTTACAGTTACATTAAAGGAACATAATTCAAAAGCATCCGAAGTTTTAGTCTCTCAAAACTCTTCTTTTAAAAACTCTAAAGAAACTGATACCGAACAAAATAAATTACCTGAGAATGTAACAGTGGTAACAACTGAAAGTGTTAAGGGAAAGAAAAACAAAAGCAAGAAACAGCAGTTACATAATATTTTTGCAAAAGAAATTACGAACATTACTGAAAATGATGATAATAAAAAAGGAACAGATATTGCAACATCAGAGAAAATAAAAATTGAAAAGATTTCGGAAGTAGTGGATTCAACAGAAAATGAATTAATGAAGGATAACGCGAACGGAAGAGAGGGAAGCAAAGTATCTGAGAATGTACCAGTAACAAGTACTGACAGCTCTAAGAGAAAGAAAAACAAAAATAAGAAACAGCCGTGTAGTACACTAGTAGCAGAAACACCAAATGTTACTGAGAAAGAGGATAAAGAGGTAGCTCAAAATGTTAATCTACAATCCGAAAATCCAATTCCAACGGTATTAAAAGTTGAAGATTCAATAAATACTGACTTCAAAAAGAATAAAATAGATGATAAAGCAAAGAAAAATAAAAACAAGATACAGCTATCCGACAGTATTGGAAAAGACAATAAAGAAAAAACTATAGATGTTATACCATCAATGGAATCAGCGATCAAAACGATATCAGGGGATATGGACGAATCAAAAAGTAGTTCACAAAAGAATAAATTGATAAAAAATGATCAAAATAATGAATTTGAAAATACATCCGCAACAGATACTGAAAGCTCTAAGGGAAAGAAAAAGAGAAATAACAAACAACAGCCAGACAATATTCCAGAAACAGAAAAATCAAGAATTGTGGAAACTATTGATAAAGCAACTACATCAGAGGTTATCGATTTATCAAAACTGGATTCAGAAGAGAATAAATCAAAAGAGGAAATATCAACTAAAAAAGACACTGAAAAAAATGAATCTGCCAATATGGAGCAAAGAGAAATATCCAGGATCGTGCCAGTATCGACCCTTGAATCATCTAAAGGAAATAAAAATAAAAATAAGAAACAACGATCAGGCACTCCTATCAAGGAAGCTCCTGCAATTACTGAAAAAGCTGATAATGAAGAAATAACGGATACTGTTCAAACAGTTGAAACTGGCAATGAAAAGGTTACGGAAGTAGAAATTTTAACAAAATCTCAAATTGGGAAGGATAAATCTACCGATAGCGAGCACACTCAAAGATGCGAAAATGTACCAGTAACGATCGTTGAACAACCTAAAGGAAAGAAAAATAAGAACAAGAAACAGCAGTCTGATACAGTTCTCGAAAAGGTCCCTGCAAATACTGAAAAAGCAGATAATGAAAAAATTACGGATTCTGTTCAACCAGCGAAAACTGATTTTGAAAAAGTTTCGGAAGTAGAAATTTTAATAAAATCTGAAACTGCGGGCAAATCAACCGATAGCGAACAAACTCCAATAAACGAGAATATACCCGTAACGATCGTTGAACAACCTAAAGGAAAGAAAAATAAGAAAAAGAATCAGCAGTCTGATACCGCTCTCGGAAAAGCCTCTGCAAGTACGGAAAAAGCTGATAATGAAAAAATTGCGGATTCTGTTCAACCAGTGGCAACTCATTTTGAAAAAGTTTCAGTGGCAGGAATTTTAGCAAAATCTGAAACTGAGGAGGACAAATCTACCGATAGCGAGCAAACTCAAGTATGCGAGAATATACCTGTAACGATCGTTGAACAATCTAAA
>JAXIUT010000037.1:1383023-1406377 GCA_035586675.1 Eurytoma californica | reverse complement strand
AGTACTGAAAAAGCTGATAATGAAAAAATTGCGGATTCTGTTCAACCAGTGGAAACTCATCTTGAAAAAGTTTCAGATGCAGGAATTTTAGCAAAATCTGAAACTAAGGAGGACAAATCTACCGATAGCGAGCAAACTCAAGTATGCGAGAATATACCTGTAACGATCGTTGAACAATCTAAAGGAAAGAAAAATAAGAATAAGAAACAGCAGTCGGATACTGTTTTCGAGAAAGCTCCACCAAGTACTGAAAAAGATAATAATGAAAAAATTGTTGATACTGTTCAACCAGTGAAAACTGTTCTTGAAAAAGTTTCGGAAGTAGAAATTTTAACAAAATCTAAAACTGAGGAGGACAAATCTACCGATAGCGAGCAAACTCAAGTATGCCAGAGTGTATCCGTTACGATCGTTGAACAACCTAAAGGGAAGAAAAATAAGAATAAGAAACAGCAGTCGGATACTGTTCTCGAGAAAGCCCCACCAAGTACTGAAAAAGATAATAATGAAAAAATTGTTGATACTGTTCAACCAGTGGAAACTGTTCTTGAAAAAGTTTCGGAAGTAGAAATTTTAACAAAATCTAAAACTGAAGAGGACAAATCTACCGATAGCGAGCAAACTCAAGTATGCCAGAATGTATCCGTTACGATCGTTGAACAACCTAAAGGAAAGAAAAATAAAAACAAGAATCAGCAGTCTGATACCGCTCTCGGAAAAGCGTCTGCAAGTACGGAAAATGCTGATAATGAAAAAATTGCGGATTCTGTTCAACTAGTGGAAACTCATCTTGAAAAAGTTTCAGAGGTAGGAATTTTAGTTAAATCTGAAACTGAGGAGGACAAATCTACCGATAGCGGGCAAACTCAAATATGCAAGAATATACCCGTTACGATCGTTGAACAGTCTAAAGGAGAGAAAAATAAGAATAAGAAACAGCCATCGGATACTGTTCTCGTGAAAGCCCCACAAAGTACTGAAAAAGCTGATAATGAAAAAATTGCGGATTCTGTTCAACTAGTGGAAACTCATCTTGAAAAAGTTTCAGAGATAGGAATTTTAGTTAAATCTGAAACTGAGGAGGACAAATCTACCGATAGCGGGCAAACTCAAATATGCAAGAATGTACCCGTCACAGTCGTTGGACAATCTAAAGGAAAGAAAAATAAGAACAAGAAACAGCAGTCGGATACTGTTCTCGTGAAAGCCCCACCAAGTATTGAAAAAGATGATAATGAAACAATTGCTGATACTGTTCAAAAAGTGTCGACAGAAGTTATTAACCAAAAGGACGTAGCGGATGTTAAACAATTAAAAAAAATGGAAAGAAATCAAGAGTCTTCTACAATTGAAACAATTGTAAGTCTTCGACCAGATTGTGTTGAGGCTAATTTAACTACTACTTATGTAGCGTTAAATCAACCTGTAAAATCCGATGATATTGCAATGTGCGACTCTTTACAGAGCATTATTCATATGCCTAAAGAGAAATTGAACAACTCCAGCAGCTTATTGATTAATGTAGAAAACATTTTACCAAAGGATGAAACTGTTTTATTTGGTAGTGTTCAAGACAGAAAAAAAGGCGGTCCAAATGTTAATTTGGAACCTAAAAGAAAGACGGACACCAAATCTATTAGTGGAGAATTAATTGCGAACGAAATACAATCACAAACATTACAAGAAAAACCTCAATCATCCTATCATGAAGAATCTAAAAGTAACATTTCAAATAGCGCACCATATATACACGAAACTATTAGACCATATCACATGGATTATCACAATTATGCAGAAGCAGAAAATAATTTATATAGTTTCTATAAAATTGAACAAATCCATCAAGAAAATTGTTTAACTAATTTAACTTCTGAAATAAGTAGATCGCAAAGTATTGAAAGAATAGTAAAGCAGTCGAAAATGAAAACAGAAACTAACGCAAACATTGAAACGAATTGTTCTTCTGTTTCCTCTTCTATAATTGAAGAACTCCCTACTAAAGCAGATTTAAATACAAATGAATTAAAGGTAAATGACAAGACTGATGCCAATGCTGATAAAAATGTTGCTTGTATTAAAAATGCTGGTTGCATAAATTTGCATTCAGATGATTCGTGGATGAGCCTCTTAGATGAACCAATTTCTATAGATGATGATTTGGACATAGACAATCAAAAGTCAACTACGAACAAAGAAAAAAATATACCCCGTGTAAATAAACAAGTAGAATCAAAAAGTTGTATTAAAGAAGTATTGAATAAAGAATTATCTGGTCTACAAGGTAATGATTTAATATCAATCGTTATGGATTCTGCTCTACCTAGTACATCAAATAATGACTCTCTTAGTGGTCGCATTCTCATTAACACTACAATAAGCGGTCTAGAATTGACAGAGACTTGTCAAAATTCGGAACAAGAAAACGAATCAAAATTACCATTGTTACCTACAGAATTTCATGAAAATAATGATTCCATGAGTTTAAGTTCAAAGGTTCTTCCCTCAAAAATAATAGAAAATCAAAATGTGCATAACGAGAAAAAACAAAGTACCAATCAGGATGATAAAAAACAATCAGAAAAATATGAATCAAAAACCATTGAAGCAAAAAATAAAGCTAGTAGCCCTAATCTTACAGAAACTATAAGCACTTCTAATAATGCTAAACCAGCTGACTCTAGTACTGATGAAGCTAGTGCATCTTCTGAAGAAATTCCAAAACCTTTAGTACTAGAAAATGACAAACTTGCTGATTATGCAAAAGGTTTAACTGAAAAGGAGTTCATGAGCAGATCTCCAAAATACTTAAAAGGAAAAGAACGTTTAACCAAAGAATTTGTTAAAGAGTTTATTGCAACTCATCCATGGAACGTTGATCTCACTCCAGAAGAACAAGAAGAATTTGATTATATTATGGAGCATAAAACGCTTAACCTCGATGTACCACAATTTCAAAACAGAGAATGGTTAAAAAGAGCTGAGAGAAAAGCAGAGGAAAGAATGAAAGCGAAATACGAAAAATACAAGGAATATGTGAAAAAAGAGCATGAACAAGAAGAAAAAGACGATCCTGAATTTGCTAGGAGTTTAAAGGAAGCTGAAGAAATAATGCAACAAAGAATGCAAGGAACTTCTAAAGAACAATCCGAAGATCCGACTAAAACAAATATTGGACAGGAAGTATGCGACAATGTGATATCTAGACTTCAGAAAAATATAGAAAAAAAAGATTCTGTGAATGATGAAACTACTATATCAGTTAATGTATCACAAAAGAAAAGTACTGAGAGATTGGAAACAAAAAAATCTACACCAGAAACTTCAGAAAATGAAAGTAAAAATGCTCCAAATTCAAAATCTAAGAAAAAATCTTTGAAAAATATTGAATTAGCTGACACTTCAAATAAACGAGATAAATCATTAAATGATACGAAAAAAATTGAACATAAAAAAGAAGTTGAAGATGGCCAATTACAAAAACAGCCGCAGCTAGTCACAAAAGATATAGAAATTCGGAAATCTGAAATAAAATTAGAAGATAATTTCAAAGACGCTGATCAAATAAAAACAAAAATTTCTGAATCCGAAAAGTTATCACTGCAACCGAACAAAAATTTGGAAGACAAAAGAACCGTCACAGATGTAGCACCTAAACAAGTGTCTGTTGATAAAATCATACAAGAATCAGATCAACAAAACAAATCTCTCCCATCGAGTACAATTTGTAAATCTAAGGAAAAGAATCCAGAAATAAAAACTGTTCACAAAAAAAATAAACAACAGAAACCAACTGGAGCTAAATCTGTAGAGAAATTTGAATCACTGCATAAAGAACATAAATCAGTACAAAATCAAGACAGTACTCCAGAAAGTAAACTTTCAACATCGACATCCGAAATTCCTTCGGATACATCGGTTCAGTCCACAGATACCTTAAATGAATCTGCAAATTCAACTACAAAATCGATATCTATCACAGATAAACCAAACACATCAGACATCTCTAAAGAAAAATCTTGTAAAGAGAATATAAAAATTAAATGTGACGAAAGTAAGTTGTCAACTGGACATTCAAATCAAAATAAAACGGCCAATATACCATCAAAAAGTATAATAAGTGAAGGTAAAAAAGGTGAAGTTTTACCACCAAAATCCCAAACAGTTGAAGTAGATAATATGGAACATTTGTTACACAGTAAAGATGAAAACCTAGAGTCTCCATTGACTAGTAATGATTCTAATAATGTTAAATGTAGAAAAAATAAAAAATCTAAGAAAATATTCCAACCTATTTCTAATACTAAAAATTTGAATGATTTAGATAATGAGGCAAAGTGTAAAGAAGAGGATGTTAGTAGTCTAAATTTAGAAAAAGAAAAATCTGCCTGTACGATCAGGTCTTATGCTGATATTGCTGCAAAAACTGTTGCATTGCCAAGCGATTCAAAAGATCAGGATGTTTCAGTTGATGAAAAATTTATAAATGACAACATTATTACAAAGGGAGATGAAAAATTACAATTAGAAGATTTGCATAGAATGGTGGATATAGTCCATGAATCCACACCTGCGACATCAGAAGCGAGTGCAGAAGAAAGAGTGCAGTCAACTTCTTACGCCGAAATTGCAGCAAAAAAACTGACAGCGGCATTAGAAAATATTACTGCCGAACGTAGTAAAGAAGTTTCTGAAGTTAACGTTCCACAATCACATGAGGAACATAGAGCTCTTCCACAGATTCAAATTTCGGTTGAAGAAGAACTGGAACCAATTGAAAACATTGTTCATGTAGATGATCAAGGATTTATGGAATTTGTTAATAAAAAAGAATTACGGTCTCGCCGATCACGTTCACGATCAAGAAGTTTACGTAGGTCTGAAGTATGTGATAAGCCAAACGAAAGTGCAAAGTCTTTAGAAACTGATGAGGTAGAGAAATCCGAAAAGTTAAAATTAGAAAAAATAATAAAACAAGAAAGTATTCAAAAAGGTAAACATGAAAATACAAACGATAGCTCCAAAACCAATGATTCACGCGAAACATCGACAGAAAAATCACATACAAAAAATAAAAACAAATCAAAAAATAAAAAAAGTAAATCTGAAACAAATGATATCAATAAAGGAGATAAAAAAGAAAATATGCCTAAAACCAGTATAAAAGATGAAGCACAGCAAGGTAAAGAAGAAATCAAAGAAGCCGTTGAGGATGATAAAATCTCAAAATCAAACCAAAAGTGTAAAACTAAAGATAAAATAGATTGTTCTACAAAATATTGTAGTTCTTCTTCCAAAGACGATGAATCCCAAAAAAACAAAGAATTAAGAAAAGATGCAAAGAATACAACGTTACTTAAAGATAATGAGAAAGTCCACAGTAAAAATTATGATAATGAAAACTCTTCCGCTGAAAGAAAAGTAACTACAAATGAACCGGTTACAGCCAAAGTATCTAAAAAACAAAAAATTAAAAAGGACGATAATAATTCGTCTGTGGATTCAGTAACAAATATTGAAACCGTAAAGGCTGAAAAAGAAAATTCCGCAACCGACGAAAAAATTGACCAAGAAGGTGCAAATACAGATTGTCTAAAAGTTATGGAAAAATGTACAAATCAAACTCTGCCAATTGTGGATTCTATTGAAAATGAAAGAAAAGTCGAATTAACGCAAGAAAAATTGGACAGTTTCAGTATTTCTGAACCTGTTGCAGATGAATCAAAAAACGTGGAAGCTCCATTGGATAGCATTTCAAATTCTGAAAAAAACACCGAAAAAATTAATCTCGACATCAAACATGTCAAGCCATTACAACAAAACAGCAATGCTATCACGAGTAAGCAAAATGAAAATAATTCTGAAAAATATGAAGTAAGTTCTGTTAAACAACCACTTAATAAAAATGTAAAGCAAATCAGTGAAAAAACAGACCCTAAGATCGAAGATGAAAAAATAGAAGTTAAATTAATCAAAAATGACCCTTGCGCATCAATAAAATGCGAAGACACTTTAGATATCAAAAAATTAAAAAGTGACGTTGAAAGTCAGGAAGTAAATAAATCTGATGACAACCAAATTAAACCTAAATCTCAAGTTAAAAAGAATAATAAAATTGAACCATTAGATATTATCGAGCCTTGTAGTTTAGCGGCAAGTGATTTTAAAACTAAAACTAGCACTGTTGATTCAATAAACGATGAAGTTGATTCTCCAAAGTCAAAAGTTACATTTTATATTGATGATGAAATAGTTGTTGTTTCTCAAAATAAGCCTAAGTTTAAAGATTTAGAAGCACCAGCGGTCACGAGCGAAAGTGAACAATCTGAATTAATATCACTACCTATTTGGGCTAAATTCGTATTTCAAGACAGTGGATTTTGGTACGACAAACACAAATATCATGCTGCAGAACGTGATTTCTTCGAAGCGCGAGCTTTAAATCTCAAATCGAAAGAAAATCAAGTTAGTGAACCTTCAAAGAAAGATTCGAATGATAAAAATGATCCCGATAACGATAGTTCAGGAACTGGCAAAAAGCCAGATAGTACTGCAGAAAATAATACTTCAAATTCCAGCAACAGTAGTCCTTACACGGAACGTTTAGTAGCCGATTTACCTGGTGGAATTGGAAGTTGGAGTGATTATAGTACTTATCTATCTCTTGAAAAAAATGATATAATTGATGACGAACAGGATTCACTTTTAGAAAATCGTAATTTTCCGGAGGCAATTGATCCTAATCTTTCTTATCCTATTCCTCAATCGTATCAAGACCTAACTTCCTCTTCCCCTCCCATCACGTATATAGGTAATTTGTCAAGCAGTTCATTTGAGATGAAGAGTACTGTAGAAGGCTCGGAGATACAAAAACTGGTTTCGAAGATGCAAGAAAATGATACAATGAAGGTGCGAGTTATCATCAGGGAGAAAATATTTATGGATTACTTGTCTTGTTTATATACTTATATCGTATATTTTCACGACAGTTTCATAAAAATATTTTTAACATTTAAAGATTATGACGTGATCGAAATACGATAAAATTAAAATTTGTACTTATTTTTGTTTTTACTGCTTGATTAATCCAAAATTTTAAATGTAAATATGTAATGCAAATATTTATCGTAATTCGTATTATTCGTTTTGTTTGTATTATTTTGATTTGTTTTTATTTGCAACTTATATTTTTGGTTTTTGCAAATTCTATCTTTTTATTTGAGTAGATGTTAGATTGACTACTGATTGACTCATAGTATATAAATTATTGCAAATTAATTGTATATTACGCATCTGGGGAGTAAAAGTAAAGAATCTCTCAAATGACGTGCGATTTGACGCATGCATTTGAGTGCCAGCGGCGAAATATGCAAAAAATTATTTTCTTTTGCTTTCTCATAAAGAAGGCTTTGTTTCGCCAAAAAAACTTTTATTTCAATTTTTGACGTATTTTTTTTTATTTTTTATTTTTCCTTTATTGAATTATCACTTTTATCTGACATCTACTTAAACATGTAATTAAAGCAAGCACACAAATATTTCAGATATCTTATTTGAAATGCCAAAAAAATAAAGAAAACTGAAATTTTTTGTGCGATAATAATCGCTTCGTAAGACAATTTTCTGAAAAATTAAAAATGATAAGAATTAATATAAGAAATTTTGAAATATTTTTGTATGGATCTTTATGCATGTTCATTTTCTATACATTCACCTTCATAAAAATATTTATTTTTATAAATTTAATAAGATTTTCGATTTAATTTAGCTTTATTGAGTGTCATTGATCTTCTCTTTGTTAAAATTAAATCATGTCTTCCTTTTCATTGTTACTAACTTTCTACACAATTTAATACTTTCAGGTATCCTGTGCAGCTGAATATATATCAATGGGATTAAGACTTCCATTGATTAAGACTTGTGTATTTACCTTAATACATTAATCAATAATTTACATTTTAGTTATTAATTAACTAGTTATATGCATTTATAAATTTGAAATATATATATAATTAAGAAATATAATCGTAACAGATTTTTTAAAGATATCGTTTATTTTGCAGTTCAAAATTTATAAATGCTAATATATACTGCGATAATTATTTTTTAAATAAAACAATGCTTTTCCTTTCAGTATGTAATAGCATGCATTGGAGAGTGACTATTATTTATTTTTTTCGTTTGGTGTTGCAATACATATCATATTAACTGCACGATATTCGAATTTAAATTTTAATTTAAAAAATCCTTATTTATTTATTTTTATTTCAGGAAAAAATGAAACATAATATTGACGATCTACAATTGGTACTCGTTCAACTTGAAGGAGCTTTAAGAACGTTACCTCGAGATAATTTGCAGTCTATGATCAGTACTCTATCGGTGAATTTCAAATAAAAAAATTTTGAGACAAATGACAAGATTATGAAAGTTTAAAATACTTACATTTTTATTTTTTTTTTCTTGACAGACAATATTAGCCGATTTGCGTTATTGCAATCAAGAGGCAGCAAGGATTAACAACGAAGTAAACCAAATGCCACAAGATGATGAAACTAAAAAATTACAATTTTCGATTGGTGAAATTCGAAAAAGTCTTGCACATCTGCTTACCCAAGCAGAAGAAGGTCAAATAATCCTTGAACAAGCTCGAGAAACTCAAGAGAAAAGAAAGCAAGAAATTAGGTCTTACAGGCAATGCCTTGAGGAAACAGAAGCATGGATTAGACACGTTACTCTTACAATTAATGATCAAAGCAGCACTCTAAACTATCAGGTTCACTATAACAATTTTTCTTGTATATTCATATTAATAAATTATTGAAAACACAATGTTCATTTATACCAAAGTTAAGAACCAAAGAAATTTTTAAAATTATATTTTGAATATTGCAAAATTGATACATTCTATTTACATTGAATTTTTATAAAAGTAATTGTATTTTGCAGGCTTTGCATGAAGAAATATCATTCCGGTTACAACGAATAGCAGAATTCGAGTCTATGGTGGAAGTACAGGAATTAGCAAAAAATCTTACAGAAGCATTGCAAGATTTGGCAAGTCGACTTCTTCAGAAGCAGCAGGTATACATCTCTTATCAGAACTTGGAACTATATCCTCTTACTGCACTTCGTCATGCAATGGTTATGGGTCTTGCTTGAGATCACTTCTTTCAACTTCTCTACGTATTCTTGGGCACTTGGTTAACAAGTGAACTCGAAGAGTTAATCTTGGCTGTGTTATTGGCTGATATAATCATTCATTCTAAAATTCATTTACAGAACTATAAATAAATATTAAAAAGTAAATAAGAAAATATACCTACGTGCTTATTTATAATTAAGGTCTTACAAATTTGAATAGAAAATATTTAAGTAATATCTCACGAATAGCATTCGTATACGAAATGTTGTATTTATTAATCAATTAAAACAAATAATTTTGAAATTTATTTTTTACTGATTTTCTTTGTACAAAGATTAAAAATGATTGTTGATGTTCATATTTTTTAATAATTTCTAAGTTTAGCTTTTATAAAAAAGATCTTTCATATAAGAATTTATTTGATAGAAAATCAATTCTACGTAATTAATTAAACATATGCCAATGTGACTATTTTCAATGGAATTAAATAAATGGTATAGCAACAACGCCTTCATCATCGCCATCATCATTAATCATCATAATCAACATAATCAACATTATTATAATTTTCATAATGTACATCATACCTATCATCTTCACAAACATAGCAATACATTATGCTTTTAATTTTCGCCTCTTTTTTTCCACTACTTAACTAGATTAAGTAATTATATAGAACATAGAAAATAATTTGTTTCCTTCTTGGATTGATTTACGATTGCTAAAACGTTATTTTAGTTTTTACTATTTTATTTATTCTACTGTACCATAAATATCTTCCTATTATTTTCTTCTATGGAATTAATTATTTATGTTGCCCTTATAAAACTGTGTAATTGTAGGCTTCCTAGATGTCATTGTAAAATGTAATTGTAAATTATTATTAAAAGAATTGCTGTATAATACAAATGGCGAGTTTTTAAAAATTCAATTCTGTATTACTTTTAAATTTGCTGTCATTAAAGAATTGTACGCAATTTATCCTATCCATCTTCTTTTTCTTTGACTATCTCTTTTTTCTCTACTGTTACACTGAATATGAAAGCGTGAGTATATAGGACGATCACTGCATGCTCATTAAATTATATTTTTTAGAAGCTTTTTTTTACCGTTTTTGTACATAATAAATTGATTAAAGCCAATGTAATAAAAGTTGTATTTATATTAGCATAAGTAAAATACAGTATCAAAAATTTGTCTTTCGATTTCCGATAATTTGTCCATTAAATTTCTTCCTTTAGAATATACTTTTATTTAAAAAAAAAAAAAAATAAGTATATTATTGTTAAATTTGTTGTTATATGCATTGGGTGCATGAAATACATAAAAACCATTTAATCTTAAGAGAAGCATGCTATTATCACTATCCTTAATCTCTGTGGCATAACTCAATCATCAAGCGTTTCTATATATAAACTTCCCACTTACAGTCTGATCTCCATTCTACTTAAACTATTTTCATTGCTAATTTTAAACTAGCGTTTCGCATTTCTGCACTTCGTGCTTCGACGTCTAAGACCGAACAATCTTTTTTCAGCAGACGGTCGACGAAAATGAGCCACTAGCTCAGATCGATACAACGAATAGTGTTGATGCCACTCTAGATCAAGCATCGGTACACGCGTCTCTTGAAGCTTCGTCTCCATCGCTAGCAGATGTTTCCTTGCAAACAGGGCAAAGTTTAATCGAAGACATAATAATTGATCAATCAAAACCAGAACAATTGAGTAAGCAAACATCAACGTCACCTGTGCCAATTTCGACTGCATGCCAAACGTTCGAAAATGAAACGGTGCCTGCAATTTTAGGATCTGCAGAAAAACCTCAAATTCAAGAAACAATAAAAGTTGTAAAAAGTATTGACGGTAAGCACGACGTTATTGAAATTGCAACTAAAAATATCTTACCTCTATCAAGTCAAGACCAAGCGCGCCGTGAAAAACAAGATAAAAATCTTGACGACATCGTAGTGGACATGAAATACCAAGACGCACAAAAACAAGAAAACGTAACTTCTGAACTAAATATACAGCATGCAGCTCCCCAGTCATTCGAGACTGTGCTCGTGGAGCCAGACGACGTCACGACGGAAGTCGTAGTGGATAGTGATGGAACCAAGAGGATAATTGTTCGTAAACTTCGCAGAACTCTTGTAACTAGTAGACAAACAATGCAGCAGCATGTAGCTCAACTGTCATCAACAGTCGGTAGTGGACCTGCTGTGGTTCAAGCATTTTCTGAGGCTACAATGAGAGGCCAGCAGATAACGGTGACTAAAACGAAACCAGATGGAACGGTCGAAATGGCGACAAAGCAAACGTATGGTGGTAAAGTTATAACTGGAACACCAGATGAACAGTTAAACGTAGAAGAATACGAAAGTCCACCACAATTTTCGCATCGTGTAATACAAGGTGATATAAAAGATATGAGCCCCAAACCATTGGACGTTAATGAAGCTCTTGTTATGGGCGGTGCATATCGAACAAAAACCTCGACTGTGCATGCGGTAGTACAACAAGTGACAAGAAAAGTTATAAGAAAAACTCGGCGTATCATTAGAAAAGTTACTATAGTTGATGGTAAAGAAGTAACCAGTGAAGAGGTAGTTGAAGAGCCGGAAGAAGTTGAAATAGACGAAGAAGATATACCGCATATAAGTATAAACGTTGTAAAGGGTGAAGAACAAGGAACGTTTGACGTTGATCAAGAGGACCGTGAATCTCAAAACAAAACAGAACATCCAGTTGAAACAACAGAAGTTATTACAGAAATACCTAAAACAGAAAGTGTATCTCAAAATACTGAAATTCAAATTCCTATAGTAGAATCACAAACTAAAATAACAGAAACATCGGAGAAGGCAAAATCAAAAAAATCAAAGAAGAAAAAATCTAAGAAAAATTCAGAATCTCCTGAAGATTCTCTCAAATCAGATAAGACATATACGATTGAAGAAAAATATAATGTACAAAGTGCTGATACTTCTGATGCAGAACAAATTGTATTAAAAAGTTCTGAAGAAGCAGTTAATATAGATGATCAAATAAAAGTACCGATAAAAGAAAAACATGAACATGAATATGAACCGATTGAGGTAAAAATTTCGGAACCAAGTTCTTTGGCCAAGCTTAATCAACAATTTATAGAATTTGAAAAATGTGCCGTTTTACAGACTCCTATCGAGGAATCATATGAGTCAACAACTAAGGACGTGTCATCGTTGGAATCAACTACTGTTGAGGATATACCGACGATAACAAGAGCAAGTTGTAAGTTTGAAGATACACCTATAGAATCATCTTTCGGAACACATGATATTAAATTAGAATCTGGCACTGTAGATGTAGAACAGCACTCTGACGTTTTTCATAGTCGCACAGTAGACTCAGATGATAATTTCCAGTCAGACGTTACTGATATCCCACAGAAACAAAATAAAGTAGATGAGAGAGAAATAGAGGCAAACATCAAAGCTAATACTTCAAAATTATTGGAAAGTGAGAGAAGATCGATAATAACTGATGGCTCCCAGAATGCATCGAAAAAAGACGAGACAATCGTTGAAATAAGTCATAATTTTTCCAAAGACGTTTCTCAACCAGGTTTATCAAATGATCCCAAAGCTATAATTCAAAAAGTTGATATTTCTTTATCTATTCGAGATCAAGTAAAATCTGACAAAGGACCAATGATATCCGTTGAATCACATATAGATCGACCTCAAGATAGAGTATTAAATGTGACTGAAGAAAATGTTAATATTACACTTCCTCCAAAAACAGAAATAGTTGAGTATATTGAAAAGAAAGAAGATAAATCGTCGAAATTTGAACCTCAGAGTGCTGATAAGGAATCAGAATTTTCAGTACCAATCCAAGACATAGAAAATCCTCAAGAACCACAAACATTAGAGAGTCAAGAGAGTGCCGATACTAGTCGCCAATCACGAAAAAAGAGAAATGAAAAAGGAAGAAAAGATAGCAGGATAAGTGATGAAAAATCCTCTGAATCGGCAGCTACCACAACTATCGCAGATTCAATGGAAATTGATGTCCCACAATCTGATTCGTCAAAACATGTTACAGATCATCCGGAACCAGATGTTTATGAAGTTACAGAGTCATCAGATACTTATTCAGCCCAAAAACATGAAATATTTGAAGGAGATGGATATGAAGCTGATCATAGAACAACTGTCGAGGAAATGCCACACGAATCTGAAATTGATGGTAACAAGAAGAAGAAAAAGAAGAAAAAGAAACAAAAACTTAAAATTTCAAAAGAAGAAGATAATGCTCGCCATAAGAGTTCAATTGATGAAGTTGAATTTACTGATGATGTTCATAGCACTGAAAATGAAGAAAATAAAACTACTAAGAAACCATCAAAAATGCGCAAACGAAAGAAAGGAGATATAAGTATCATAGATAGTGACAATGTCGCAAGCGATGTTGTTACTATTGAAGCAGACACGCAAACAGCAGTTGAAACTCGTGATGTCTCTGCCGGTGAAACGGTTCCAGCAATTTCAGAAGATCTTTTAAAATCGTCAGAATCTTCCGAATCTGAAAAAATTAGTAAATATGAACGTGAAATGCAAACGTTGACTGTTGATGAAACTCACACAGAAATTCAAACGTCTCCTCGACCGGGAATGGATACGGCTTTACAAATTTGTTTGGATATAAAACCTGACGTTGAAGATTCTTCAATGCAAACTCTAACACCAGATCCCACATTAACCGAAGAAGTTGCCCTTCAAACTACTCCAAGAGAAGAAAAAGAGATTGCTATTACTTCTCCTACGCCTTTATTGGAAGCAGATTCGCAGACAATAAATATTGAAGTTCATAATTTAGAAATCCAAACATCACCAACGGAACTCAACTTAGTAAAAGGTACAGTAATCTAAATAATTATTTGACTCTAAGTTTATCCATTATTCTATAACTTGTTTTATTGTAATATTTTAAATATGGCTAAAAGCATTTACTTCAATTTCTATGTAATATTTTTTGTTATAGAAACTGAAGTTCAAACGACCACTGAATTTTTAACAAATGTAGAGCAGCAGACAACTCCACCTCCTATTGAACAAAAAGTCTCAGAAGAAATAGCTGTGCAAACAGAAACACCAGAACCATCAACTGTTAATGAAAAAATTGTATTAGTTAATGTCGCTACTTCACCAGATTTAATTGAAGTGGAACATGCCGACGTGCAAGCCAATTTACCCGAAAATTTGGAAACGCAAGTTGTTGAAACACAAACTACTCCTAAAGCAGTAACACCGCCTTTGGAAACTCAAGAAGTAGAAATACAAACAACATCTGAGAAATGTGAAGAAATCATGATTCAAACAAGTCCAATAGACACTCCAGTAGAATTAATTAATAAGGAAGATGCAATTTTACCATTAGCTGTTGACGAAACCAAAGAGTTATTAGAAGAAGAATCTCAAACTAGTACACCCGAACCAAAAAATACTTTCGAATTATCTATACAAACAAAAACTGATGAAATTATTCCTACTGTTGAAGAAAGTGTGCAAATCGTACCAGAAACAACTGAAATTAGTTGCCAAACTTCTTTCCAAGCACATATTTTAGAAGACGTTCATAGTAGTGTATCGAATGAAAATGAATTATCTACAGAACCAGTAAATTTAACAGAAGAAAAATCGAAAGAAAATGTGAACGTTTTACCTGAATTATTGTCAGAAGCTGATTTTGACACGAATAAAGTTATGGAAAATATCGAAGAACCAACTTCGATTGAAGAAAAAATGTCTTTTAATAAATCAAATGTAACTTCTACAGTACAACAATTGCAAGAAACTATCGACATTGAGATTCCGAATGTAACAGTAGTAGATGAAAATGTAGTCACTAAATCAGTTGAACCAATTGGAGCAAGCAATATAAAAGACGAGGAAGTCATTGAAGTTATAAAAGCAACAGAAGAAATAAACACTTTGCCAAATGTAGAAGCACCTGAAGTTGTTCTTAAATCTGAAGAATATTCTGTATCAGAAGAGACTCCTCAAATTTTACGTGGCAGTTCCAAATCAGATTCTGATTTGAAAGTTATTTCTCCGGATGTAAGTTTCTCTCCTGAATCATCATTTGAAATACAAGTCCAAGCCATTATTGAATTAGGCGGCAGTACTACACCGGAATCTACTTCTCAAGATACGACAATAACTGAAGATCCTATCGAAGAGGAATTATTAAAAGCTAAACGACAAAAGAGGAAAAGACAAAGACATAGAACTGTAGAAATTCGCGATCCCATACAAGAAGATAACAAATCTGCTCTTGAATCAATATACGGTGAACCACTTAAAACTCCTGAAGAGATATCAGCATTCAAAATTTCTTATTCTGATGTCGCAAAACGAAATACAGAACAACTTCTTCAATCTGAAAATAGTGACAAATCTTTGGAATCAATGCCAACCGATCAAGAAATTATTAAATCTTATTCTAAACAAGTTTCAGAATCAACAAATATACCTTCTCATGATCCGAAGACATCCATTCAAGAATTAACTACTGATTTTCTAATTAAAGAGAAACAAAGCTTTAAAATTCCAGATAATCAGATCAAACTAAAAGCTGAAGCAACTAAATTGGTACTTGAAAATATTAGAAATTCTGAAAAATTAACTCAATCGTCTCACCTTTCGAATGTGTTACACATATCGACATTAGCAAGTTCAAATCTGGAAAAATCGTTCGAAGCTAACACATCACAATTAACTAAAGATTTGGCTGTTCTGAAAAACGCTGTAGAAGAAAAGAATATTGTCATTGTTGAAGAAACAGTTATCACAGTAATAGAAACCATAACCCAATGGTTAGAAACAATCGAATCTAGAATTTTCTTAGGGAGAGAATGTCCAAGCGGACCATCTCGAAAGGACTCCCAAAACTTTATCGAACTTAAGGATGAAGTTGTTCACGTTGAAGAAAAAATTAAAGAACTCAATAAAATCTGGAATAATGTCGAAAGCAACTATCCACAACAAGAACGAGAAAGAATGAAGGAATGCTTTGAAGCTTTGGAAAATCAAGCTAAAGTTATCGAAGAAGTGGCGAAAGACGGCGAAAGTCATATAAAATCAGAGATAATGAGATGGGATGATTTTTTGAATAGAGTAGATGCTATTGCAAAGTAAGTAACTTTTCGTAATAAAATATCACATGAATAATTTTGTACATCTTGAATAAACTAATGAGATTGTTTAATTTCAGTTTTATTGAAGAACAAAAACAGCAACTGGATGACTTAATTAATAGCGAAGCTCTAACCATTTCAAAACTAGAAAAATTGGATGAGATAGAATCTACAAATCGTGATTGTATACTTGAAGTGAATAAATTGTTTGCCGATGCCAAAGCACTACTCAGAGACTATCCTGGAAAAGAAATACCTAAAAAAATAAACGAAACTGAAGAAATAACTCGATCGATTGAATACGCAATTTCTATTGAAAGAGAAAAACTCTTACAAATATTGGCACTTGCAGAAGAGTACGAGCAAACATTACACGAATTTTCTCAAATTACCAGAATTGCGGAAAATCTTTTAAACAGTCCGATATCTGTAGTAAGTTTAGCGCAACTTCAAGATGAAATGCAAAAACACAGAAAATTCTTTGTTAACTTAAATCATTGCCAAGCTATTTTGGAATCACTGGAAGATAATTTAGATCCTGAATCAAAAACTACATATTGTGATCTTCACGATAAATTACATAGTAAATCAATATCTTTATTAGATCAAGCAGCGTCAAAAGCTCAACAAATGTCTCTTGCTGCGTCGAGGTGGGTTGTTTTAGAACAAGGAATTAAAGAAGAAAAAGGATGGCTTCAAGTGGCTCATCAACGGGTTCCCGATCTTCAGAACGTAACATCTACTGAATATGAACAATATATTTCACTTTATCAGGTAATATAATTAATAAATTTGGTTACTTAAAGCCAATTATTCGTATTATTCATTTTATCGTATTATTTATTTTCTCAGAATCTATCATTAGACGTAGCAAATCATCATGGTCGACTTCTTCAACTTGTTGACTTGGCACACAATCTCCAGAATTTAATAAACATCGAAGATCCAAATGATCATTACGGGGAGGCTCTTAATGTAGTAGTAAAACTTCAAGAAAACGTTGAATTTTCATTGCGACGATTACTTGCCTTCCGCGAAAGCTGGAATAATCAAGAAATGTTAGTCAATCGACTTGAAAATTGGATGTCTAGAGCTGAGAGAGAACTTGCAGCGGTTAACGATCCTACTGGTGGACACATGCGACAATTTTGGGTAATTTCGACTCTGATAAATTTAGCTCTATGACCTGCGACATTTCTGAGAATCTTGTCTAAAGAGATACTTTTTTATTGGAATTACCTTGGCCATAAGCCAAATTCCAAAATTCAGTTTTGTAAAAATGTAAAAAAAATATTTTGATTGTTACTTTCAATAAAAGTTATGACCTTTAGTATAAAATAAAAAATGTTTGAAAATATATTTAAAATGTACTAAAATTAAAATAATTTGTAGGAATTGAAAGCTCAATACGAAGTGCACAATAATATGCGTAAAGAGGCAGGTCATTGTTTCGAACAAGCTCTTCGAATCGTCCCCTTATCCGACGAGATTCTGCAGCGGCAATTCCATGGAGAAATGCAGAAACGATGGAACAGCGTAACTGAAAAAATGAAGAACATACAAGATGCTGTAAGAAATAGTATATCTTCCGAGGATGTCCCGGTGAATGAAAAATTAAATATTCTTGAAAGGGAATTAAATGAATTGAGAAGCACTATAAATGAATTCCACGGGGTCATGAAGACTGAAGAAGAATTGCTATTGTACGTGGAAAGACTCTCGGTACTATTCGAGCGCATTTGCGTAATACAGGTACGTTGGTACATTCGTAAAGAGTATTTATAAAGAAATAAGCTTATAACATTGTGAGAAAACGTTAAAATTATGTGTTCACTAGGATGAGCTCGGAAGACTGGGCTTGCTTCCGGCTGCGGAAAGCGAACGCGTCGGTGTACTATTATCTCGAGCTCGCCACCTGGAGGGTCTCCTCGGAGAAGAGCTAGAAGCAGCGCAGATTCTGCGTGAGCGACTGCAAGCACTAAAGCGAGGTATCGCTCGAGTACGTAAAGCTCACCAACGCCAGGCCACGTTGCTGGATCAGTGCGAGGCAAGCGAGCGTCAGGGCAGCGACGTGGTCGCAGCGGCAGTCGATCGCTGTCAAGCAGTCGGCGATGAGTTGGTCCAGATCTGGCAGGAAATCATGGCTCTCAGGCAGCTGCTCCACACCTTACCGACCAGCATGAGGGTCTCGGTGTCGCCCGTGGGGGTCGAGCGCGACATCTCCGCACTGCAGGACAGGCACGAGGAACTCGAGGCGAGATGCCACAAACTCCAAGCTCTGCTCAGGAGCCGACTGGGACTGTGGCGACGATTTGAAAAACAACTAGAGATGGTCCAGCAGTCGGTGCAGGAGACGGATTATATGATGGAGTTGCTCACTGTGCAGGGTACCGTGGATTATGAGAGGCTACTCAAAGCTACAGAAAGACTTGAGGTAAGACGAGTATGAAATTTTAACTTACTGTCAATACATTATTTTGTGTATATATTACTAATATTTTGCAAAAGATAACACGAAAAGGTGTTCAAAAAGCAACATGATTTCATAAATCCAAATCTGTTCGTTTCGCACTCGACCTTGCAAATATCTTTTAAGATAAAACATATGCATCACTTCCTTTTCTTATGTTTGTTGAAGAAGTTGTCATACTTTAAAAATAACTGCAAAAGCTTTCAGATTAGAAATTCTCAAGACTTTTAAAAGCCTTAAATAAATGAGTGGTTTTTGTGTGCACATACATATTTCCACATTTAAATTCTATTCTCTTAAACGTACTGCATAAAATTTGAAATTTTATATTAAAAATATTTTGTTTTCCGAAAATAGATCGCTGCAATAAATATAAAAACACTAAAACAACTAAAACATATAACTTAAAGTAATATAAATTTTGTGTACATTGCTATGTAAAGAAAATATTTGTGTGAAAGTAATATGCAATACTCGAACTGAGCGATGAATTTGTTCGATTTTAAAAGTAAATTTTACCCCAATCCAAGCAGCAAGAATAACAAATTCCTGGAAAAGTACGCAAAACATTTATAAATCTGGAAGACACGCAAGTTCAGCCTATAAATACATCATTAGCCCCCGTTGATCTGGCAAAGTAACGACCTTGCCGCAACTCTTTCTCCGCTTCCCCGTCGTAAATTTCGCGTACGGTTAGCCCTGGCCATTAAGATATCGGCTCTAAAAGCAAACGGGCGCGGGCCGACTTGGCGGGTGATTCAAAAGTCTGGCGGCCAACGAAAATAAACGCGTCAGCGCGCGTGGCAGCCTATCGCCCGCGCGCTCATCGAGGCGCATGCCTGAAGAGCCGCAGAGCGATATCGGCCGAGCTCCGGCGCCAAACTAATCAGTCGGTTAGCGGAGCCCGCCGGCGGAGCAACCTCCTTGGTAAAAAAACGCGGATCGATCGCGCGCGCACGCTGCCGCCAATCGAGAAACATGTGACACTGGGCCTGCTCGCGAGACGCGCACGACCGATCGGCGCAAATTCAGTGTGTCAATGTACCCGCCGCGCGATCGCGAGGGGAATAAATGCCTACATATCGCGTGTGTAACTCGCTTTTTTATGCAAATTGCGCCTGGCATGTGTTCGTCTTTGTGCGCTTTATAGTTTACTTTTTTCATTATGAAATAGAAATTGATATTGTGTGTTGAGTTTTTTTTTATAACGACGGAAGTATTTTCTAGTTTGGTAGATGGAAGTATTTCCTTGCATTAGCAAGGAAATTTAATAACAGATCGCAATATTATAATCGCAGCAATAAAATTTTATAGAAGGAAAAGAATTAAAAAATTCGATGGCCACGTGTTGCACACGTTGGAATGGCTAAAAGGAACACCGTAAATCCTAATTTTCGATGTAAAACAAATACACTTACGTGATTAACGTAAATGCGCGAAAAAGTATTAGCGAGCCAAAAAGTCTAAATGTACGTTTTCTGCAATCCAGTGCGAAAGTAGCGGTAGTTATGGATTCTTAATTGAAGAACACTGCAATAAATAGTCCCAAGGTAAGCGCGAGTGAGCGCGAGGTCATTGATAAACTAAAAGTATACGTTTGCGGTCGCCGTTATACGCGGAGATCGACGACACGCGCACCACTGCATGACTTAGGCAGAAGCGTCTTCGATGTGCGTACACGCACACCTAGCTTCCGTGTCTCACTTCCTCTCGCACTCGCTTTAAAACTGAAATCGGCCTGAGCGTGGTTTACTGTCATTCTTACCGGAGAGCCCACTGTTTTCTTAAGATGATAAGTATCTTCTGTTTGGACTTTCGAATTGTCCTTTCAAACGCGAATACGTTCAAAAGTTTAAAGCACATTCGTGAAAATGGAATTACACTTTAAAGTTTATCGCATAAATAATTTTTTTATTGCACAAGAAAGTTTGTATTGTCTATTAGACAAATAATCTCGATTAGTTTTTCATATTTATCTTATAATTGTATTAAATGAAAAATAATATTGTATGAAGTAAGATCGTACAGTAGCCTGAAAAAAATATCTGCAAGCGACTGACGGATTTCCTGTCGCCTCATTTGTACTGCCGGAAATGTATTTCTTGTGCTATAAAAAATGTTTTAACTTTTATCAAGCAATAAGAACGTAAAATTTATTATCATAAAATAGAAAAGAATACATTTATTTAAACGCGATAAGTCTGTAATTCTTCTCAAATACATTGGTAAATATTAGTATAAGCCCTTTTCAAACTGTTGTGGTAAAATTTTCATTCAAATTTCTGAGATGCGAGAGAAAGCGATCTTTCGCCGGCTCTCCAAGGGAACATGTGTTTAACGCGAGGCGACGTCTCGCACACGCACGATAACAGCTGATATGACGAACGAGTAAACTCGGAATGATAAATAATGTGTTCCAAACAGAACTTTCGTGCAAGATTTGCATGCTATGATCATTAAACTGAACAACCTACTATTTCTCAACTTTAAAATCTTGAGTTCCGACTCATAAATACAAACTTTTTTTAAAACGGTTCCTCTATTTTTTATTGTTGACTTGCGTGGAAATAACTTTAAATAAGAGTAACATTGTCAATAGACCGCCGCATAAATATTTATTGTAATTATTAAAGAAACTGCATTTTGCGCACTTAATGCCGGATATGCAAACATGCGGGACCTGCATAAAAATCCGCAATTATTTTGTATGCCCGTTTTGGCGTTGCAATAAACTTTCTTTCATGCTAATGTCATGCAGAGTCAGTCGTGCTTTAACCGCGAGCAATGACTGTCGTGTCGTATAAGAAATCACGAACGCGTCGATCTCGATTTTTAATCTAAGCGGCGTGGCTTTTCGTGACTTTTGATCTCCCCTCCTCTTACTTTATTCCTTTCTCTAGGCTCTAATAGAATATCTCCTCTTCAAGCTCTAATTGAGTTAATGTCTCTTATGTCGTTTGATACTTAAAATAAATTATGCTGAAATGAACATACCTATGCTACAAATTGCGATAATTTACTTAATTCTTGTTACAGTCTTGTAATTTTATCGTAACTATAATATAATGCAAACTAATATGATTATGCGTTAAATAAATTTTAGAGGTTATTAAAAAGATAATCTTTTCTCAATCATAATAAATAAAAATTAATTATTTCTGTATTGTTATCTGCATCGCAAATTCAACAAAGCAATTAACCATTTTTTTACTTACACATCATTTAGTAAAAAATTAGCGTTATAAATTACACTCTTGCAAATAGCTATTATAAAAAAAAAATTATATAGTTTAATATGCTACTAAAATACGAAGATAACGATCATCATGTGCATCACGCGTTATATAAACACATCGTACAATAATACATACTTCCTATTCTACTCAGAAATGTTTTTTTTTTCTTGAATTAGTTACAAAATTATTTTTTATTGTGATTATATTCATATTAAATATTAATTTTATTATTATTATTTAAATGCATTAATGTTTATTCGTCAATTTTAAATTGACCACAATATTGCAAAGCGATCATTAAGAAAGAGCGGCGTTTTAATAAATTCAGACACAGGTTAATGAACCCGCGAGTACGCGCCACAGAATTAGTTCACTAAGCGTTGACCGAATTCGTGCGACGTAAGTCCGAAGAAACGTACGCGCCTCATGTCGAGCAAAACTATTTATAACCAGTATTAGATCCAATCTAAGAATTTTGCTTTGTGCCCTCCTGCAAAATATTCCCGATACATTGAACCGAACAGTAAATCAAATGGATCATTTCCACTTTGTTGAAAATATTTAACAATTAAACAGAACAAGAAATGAATAGCAATAGCAGCATAAAAAAATAAAATTAATATTGAAAATAAGGAGGGTCTTTAATTAACTTCTCATAAAGTAAAATGATGATTTAATTGATAGGATTAAAATGAATTGAATTGAGATAAGGCAAAAGTTATGCATTTTCTGGGAGAAGTCAAAAACATTAGTCATCGCCGTGACCGTTAAAAGTTATGTTAGACGAATGAAGGAAAGGAAGAGAAAAGATGAAGAGAGATTAAAGAGGACAAACATGATTTCAGGGATTGAATGGGGACTTCGTTGCGCGCGAGGTCCTGATAAGCGAGCTGAAGGCGGCAGCGGAGCCGCTCCGTGAATCCTGTGCCGCAGAAGTGAGCGAGCGCGTCGACGCCGTGGTCAATGAAGCGGTGCAGGCCTGGGAGGACACCAAGTCCGAGCTCGGCGCCCTGTGCACCAAGTACCAGCACGCCGTCAGGCTCTGGGAGCAGTATCGGGACTCGAGCGCCGCGGTGAAGGCCTGGGTGGACACTCAAATGGGCAGCGTCGCCAACCTGCCACCCGAGCAGGCGCTCAAGCAAGTCAAGGTAAGTCTTTCTATTATTATTTTCATTTTTACTTTCGTTTCTCCGAGAAATAATAACAACCCAAGCGGAAATAATATATTTTGTAATAAAAGTTACAAACTTTTATAAACTTTTATAAAAACCCAGATTTGAGACTTGAGAAAAAGTTTATAAAATTTTATAAAAGTTTGTAACTT
>JAXIUT010000037.1:1360335-1371712 GCA_035586675.1 Eurytoma californica | reverse complement strand
CCTTACTGAGCAAGCTGCTGTGCTAAGAGCCAAATATGACAAATTCAGGTGTGTACATTTTTGTTTTATACTAACTTCCGTTGGCTTGTATTTTTGCTTGTATTTTAACAACGATCAGCGTTATCGCGGAACGCAAATAAAAGTGACTTCTCAAACGCTCGCTTTAACGGCCATCAATCGAAGGGCCAACGAGCTAAAAGCGCATCAATTATAAGGCGCAGGAAGCACGATCCAACGATCTGCTCAATCGATAAGAGGCCACAGCCATACGCCTGCGTAATGAACGGAACTCTAAACTAACGAACATGCTTACAGAGAGCTGCAGGCCGACTTGGAGCGATGCGAGCCGCGTGTGTTGTCGCTGCAAGAGGCGGCGAACCATCTGCTAGAGGAGCACGCCGAGACTCGAGAGCGTCTTCAAGAGCTACGTTTGAGGCTGCAGTCGCTGCGCCGACTCACCAGCATGTACGTCTTGAAGCTCGGCGCCGCCCTCGGCCTCGATCCACGGGACGTCGGTCTGGCGGCCACAGCCACCTCCCTAGCCGCCCTGTCCAGAGACGTAAGTTAATCACCGCAGATTTCCTCGATATGTCAATGTCGCTGAGCTCGAGGGCCTTGAGTAAAGCGCCAACTGTTTGTATACATCACCGGACATAGATTTCGTAGCTTAGGCTTTTTTAGTTGTAAACTTTGCCGGTCTTGGAGTCGGACTTTTTCACAAAGTACCGACCCCCAAGTATCAATAATTCCAACATAATTGGGAAATGCTTTTTTCATGTAAATTGAAAACTCAGGACCCTTGCGTTGAATGGCGCTTCGATGAGAAGACATGTCGTTAATTAATAAGAAATAATTGCACCCAGAGCACATCTTCAAAATAAATTGTGGAATTTACATTCCAAAGTACTTTCGTATCATTTTGCATATAGTTATTCACTTGCACAGTATCTTATTGTTTGTGTTTCTCTTTTGTTGAATTGTAGCTACTCGACGACGCTGCCTCCGGAACCACTCAAGCCCACGGCACACACACCGTAAAGTACGTCTTCCTTTCCCTGTATTTACCCAAGTATTAAAAACTAATAATTATTTTATGAAATATTAACTCTCTGAAATTGTCTTTAGAAATGTTCAAAGTTCTCGAGTTAATTTTCATTCAAATTTTTATTGTTCAACATAAAGCTATTGTATTACAGTAAAATTGCAAACATCTAATTTAATCTAAAAAGCTTAATAATTAGTACGTTGAATTGAATTATTTCTGCTATATTTCGAGAAAATTCTTGTGAAATGCCGACGATTTGCATACTTACAATCGATGACTAATTGTTCGATCCGGCAAATGTTACAGTGCTGACGATGGAGAAGAGACAGTGTTGGCGCGGGGCTACCACTTCATCGGAAGAGTGCTGCGAGCCTCTCTACCCATTCAGGCGCTAATGCTGTTATTGCTCGGAGCCGCCTCCTTGGTGCCCTCGGCCGAGGAAGACTACAGTTGCATGCTCTCTAACAATCTCGCGAGGAGCTTCACGCCCCTTGTCCAATACCCCAACGGACCGCCGCCTTTATAAGGCGCGTCGCGACTGAAGTTCGAGTTACACGATCAGAGAAAAATGATTATCGTAGGTGAAAGCGACGGTTTTTTTTCTAAGACACGAGCGCGAATTCGTAGCAGACAGTAGTCACGGGCAATACGTTTTGTACATAATATGAAAAACACGATGGACCAAGAGAAACTTAATGTTGAAAATGTTTAATTGCGTTTAATTTATTATTGTGTTTGTATATGAGATGATCGTGCAATATCAATGCCGAAGATACTTACGAAGTTGGGAATATACGTTGTACAGATCTTACATTTTGAGTTGGAACGGGCATGTCTTTTTTCTGTTTGTAATTTAACTAAGGAAATTGATGATACTTCGACGAGACTTTTTTTGCGTGTAACTTACGATAACTTACAAGTCTGATTAAACATTTTTACAACTTGACATGTAGTAATATTTGTAAGTCAGCTAACGAAAGAATACTCCAAAGAAAAAGTTCGTCAAATGTGACTATAGATGAAGTTATAAGATCTCTAATCTTCTTTTTTAAATTTTCTAATTTATAACATTGTAAAATCTGAAGCGAAACGTTATCTGAAATTTTTAAAGTCGAATTTCATAACTTGTTGAGTGAATCTTTGTATGAATTCAGAACTATAAACACGCGGATTTGAGTAAGTTAAAAAAGAGGTGCTATTCCACTTGCGATTATACCACTGTTTCTAATGTTGAGCGGTTTCGCTGACATTTTGTACGTTGTGTCTTATGTGCGATATAGATGAGTAACGACCAATAAACGATGAAAAACGCTACTCAAGAAGCAGCAAATCAAAACGCACAGATCGATCGAATCTAACCATTGCAATATAGCGAACGACTTGCTTATGAGCCTACAATGCCAGCTCGTTAGTTACGCTTCCTAATTCACGAGTTCGCTAATTGCATGTTGAGCTTAATTATTATGTATTTTTATAAAAAAAAAAAAAAAACTGAAACGAAGCCTTAGAGTTGGTATATAAATATTATATAATTCTGATTTATGAATATTAATATTATTCAGAACAAATACAGTCGTTTAAAAATAAAGTTCGTTGTTTTATCAATTATTTCCGTTTTGAATATTTATAAAATTTCATCGACCTTGTCATAGAAATTAAAAATAATTTATTCATTCATATCAAACTCTGTACAGTCTTATTTTATCATTAACAGTTACGTGAAATATACAAATCGCTGGATCCAAAATATTCGCTGCATCGAAAATATTTATAATTATTCCTCGGCAATCCTCATAATTTCTTTATATTATCTAGTTGTTCTTTATATTCTAGATACAATCTTTGCCATCGCAAGTGATTAGAAAGAATATTTAGAACATCTTCAAGAAGTTTGTGCTTTTTGAAACCCTGTAATTTTTAGAATCATGATTATTTGATAGGAAAAAAATGATATTTTTCTGAAAAAATAGTTACCAAAATCAATGGATCCCAATTGCTCTTATGAGCGGAACTATGACTTGGACCCATAAGGTCATCTAAAATTATCCTTAATCGATTTTCCATGCTGTCTGTAAAATTTAAAACAGTTTATTGATAAAGAGAAAATTAGAAAAATACCAGATATACCAATATTGTACAAGTAATGAAAATTACCATGAGTACACAAGAATTTGACAAAAGCCATTAGCCAATGCATGTACTCCTGAGAACTGCCCAGTGCTTTAGAAGCCAAAATTTGTTGTTCCAAATAAGAAGTAATGCAAGGTACACTGTGAGGTGTCCTGAGTGGTGGCATACAGTAACCAGCTGTTCGATTGAGCCCCTCCTGCAACATAGCTAGAGAACCTTTTGGCGTGCGACCACTTACACCAGTGCTATTCATAGCTGTAATAGCCGACCACCGCCAAACTGGATCCTGACTGTCACCAATCAACATCCACGTACCTGTTTCATTATGAAAAGAATGAGAATTTGATATACTGAAAAATTTGTTTGTAAACACAATGTATTTTACCCATTTCCTTGTGATAAATGTAAGCCCTAGCATTAGTGAATGCCAAATGTGGCATACCATTGAAAAGTGAACAATTGATTAACGATGTGCCAGGGGCAACTAAATGCGCAGCAGATGTTGAGACTACTAGGCGACAAGAGTTTGGAACTATATCCCAAACCCGCACATCGCCGTAGCTTGAAAGGACCATTACCTAAACAGAAAAAGTTCTGTGTTAAAAATTCTTGAACGTCAATGAATTATCAGTAACGAAAAAGTCAGTTCTCACCATACTGCCAGCAGCATGAAGCCTAGCTATAGGCGAAGGCGGAGCCAGGGGAGGCGTAGCGCGAGCTCCCCTTGCAGTGTAAAAAGTATGTACACTCCCATCTTCTAGACAGACTGCTACGATATTCGGTGAGGTAGCTAGCGCTGTAGCGCTGTAGCCGAAAAAATGATCCCACAAGGGTTCAGTGCTTGTTCCTTGAAATACTTGCAAGTGGTATAAATTTTGATTGTTCCTTATGGACACGGCGTAGTGTCCAGTTTGCTGAGATAAATTGTTGCTGGATTTAAGCGGTGGAAATAGCATGGCGCTTCCACTTCTTTCCACCGCAACTTTAGGCTTTTTATTGGGAGATGTGTGATTTAATTTTTCAGCATTCTGTTCTTTACGTTTTAAAGTAAGTAATGGCGCCGCTGTCGAATTTGTGGCGTTGGAGTTACTGGTGGAACTTACATTTGGCTGTACAATTTCATCACGTTTCTCTATAATAATAGAACTTTTCGTCTGTATACTACTAGAAAAGGAAGCGGAAGGTTCTGTAGGAACTGGTTTGCTTACTGACGTCTCCCTAGAACGATACAATAATTTACAATTCAGTAAACATTATTATTTCTTTATGAAAAATAAACATTTTTTTTAACTAACATTGTGTCTGGAGGTGCAGATATGAACATAGGAGTAATTCTGCGTTTACCATCAGTAGTCCTTGTTTCAATTTGTTTATTAATGGGTGCTTTGACTGGTGTACCTGACATAGAGTTACTATTTTGAACACAGTTTGTAATAGGCTCTTTTGGTGGTGACTCAGTTACTGTAGGAGGTACTGGAACTTTTATTTTAAGAAGTTCAGGTGCCTCCATGATAGTACAAGCACCTTGTGACAATTTTCCATACAATCTCTCTTGAATATGAATCTTTAAAATGGACATAAACATATTAATTGAAAATAACATAGAAACAATAATTTGTTAGTGAAAAAATATATTGTACCAGTTGTGCAGAATCTAAAGGTTGACCTAATTCTTCTTTTGTAAACTCTATAAAGACAACTGTCCCATCTTTTGAACAAGCACATAAACGCATACCACAGGATGACCAACTAATATCTAACACTGAAGATATAAATAGTTCATGAATAACAACCACAGGACGCTTCAAACAAGTTGACCAGACTGAAAGAGAACGATCACGAGAACCAATTGCCACACAACAAAATTGCACCGGCTTATTCACTCCACTTACTTTCCTTTGCAGTATATTTCCATTAAAACGCTAGAACAATAATTAAAGGCCATTAAGTCTTTAAATCAAATCAATGCATAATGAATAAAATATTACTTACAACACAAGTTACTGCTTTTCTGTGACCAACATAATCTTTATCTTGTTTCCAACCATCTCTCTCAATAATTTGAGCAGTTGGGCCACCACCATTCATAGCATGAGCAGAAACTAAATACTGACCATCTGGACTCCAAGAAAGCCTAAGAACATGTGTTGTATTACCACACTCTTCAAATGGGTCAGTAATTAAAACTTCTTCACCCCAATCATTTGTTCTCCAAACTCTTAAAGTTTTATCATCTGATTGGGTTGCTAAGTACTTTCCTACTGGATCCCAGGTTACACCTTTTACTAGTCCCGCATGTCCTTTTAAAACTGCTATAATACTTGATTTGGATGTATCCCACACAATCACTGTATTGTCAACGGATGCAGAAGCTAACCATGGAGTATGAGGAGCCCATGCAAGATCCAAAATGTCACCTTCGTGAGATCGCAATGTTGAAATACACCTCCACGTTTCTACACCTACTTTACTGCCAAATATACATGTACCACCAACTCCAGCAGCTAATTTCCAGATCATAATTAACTTATCATCACCACCAGATGCTAATAAACCGGAACTGCTCCATCGAACGCAATTTACACAAGCTACAAAAAGTATACTATTTAAATGGTTTAATATTTATCGTCAAACGATAAATAAAACTATTTTATTATGTTCTAGAATATTGTTTATACAATTTTAATCATTCATTTTTATCAAATAAGCATATGCTACAGTTCAGTTTCATGTAGAAAGCTGTTTTATTAATTCCAATGAATATTATAATATTAAAATTCTAAAACATATTAAATAAAATAAATAATTTCTTATGATTCTATTAATAAAGTGTGATTGCATAATTAACATGTTTTTTATGAATACCAAGATGATTATCCAGCTGGCATAGCATTTTTGGAATGTTTGAATTAGCTTCTGCTGTTTCATTCAATACTGGTTCCATATTCCAAATTACTATTCTACCGGAATCTCCACCTGTAGAATAAATTGTTTATTAACTTTTATTTACAAATTTTACTTAAAACTATTTAAAAGAATATGAGTATTTACCTTGACCTCCAGTGGCAAACCTCTTGCCATCCGGATGGATATCCACAGAAAAAATTGGGGACCCTGAAGAAACACAATAAATATTGTAAATAAGTAATAAAAAAGTCGATGAGAAGCTTATTTTAAGTATCATTGCGTTATTAAAAAAGAGAGTTGCTTGAAAAGCATCTTATATGGTAGTACAATTGCAAATGATGCAGATGAAAAGGAACAGGTTATTTACTAACCATCGTGAGTAACCCAATTAGGCTTGACGAGCCTCATATTTATGTACAATTAATTAAAAACGAATTGAAACAACGCCTTCCACTATGAGCCGATCGTAAATCGCGCCGGGCAGTATCATACTGCTACTTTTTCATTCAAAATATTTTGCGGCATTTCGAGGCACACACTGCACACCACGAAAACCACGCACCGAAGCGTCACACGACGACCCGCGACCGCTCGGGCGCACGCGGAGACTCTGAATGCGGACAACTCGCGAATTCTGGACACAGCGTTGCCAGTTGCCACGCCAGAAACAAACTTCTTTTTTACTGAGGCTATCGCTCCATATGTGCAGTCTTCTTTCTCACGGAGTGTACACTCCAACTCCTAAGCTAACTCCATTATGGTATTTACTAAATTTACTTACTTTTCTATTCTATTAATCGCATCATAAAACTGTTTTATAATTATTCTCTAATTATACAGCAAATCTAATCTACAATATTTTATTTAACAATACATTTTTCAATTTATAGTTTAAACGGATGCACGTTCAATTCAAGTCAAGTACATCGCTGAATAAATTGGACTTTTTTTTCTTAAGTACTTCAAATTCATAACTTTAGTTATTATATAAATATTTTAAATTTATGTATCAAATTTAACATTTTGACTTAAATAAATTACAGCAGAACATAAAATACTTAAAAATATCAATTTTTTTAAGGGGATTTACTATTACTATCTTTCAAATAATTGATTATTTTCGCGCGATTTCAACAACATTTTACGAAAATAAAAATCTGGCAACGCTGCATATGTTGCTCCGGAAACTCCCTCGCGAGTTGCGACGCTGACGGATATGCAACTGAAGGGTGGCGGACCGCGAACGGCAAATCACAGCTTTTTAGCGAATTGCATAGACCAATCCGCAGTGAATTTTAGTATTTTGAAGATGAGCTACACTATAGGTGTTATACCTACGTAAAACTATAGTGAAGTCGTACATAACCTCCAACTTCGTATACAAGTCGACATTACTACAAGTGTTTGACACGTTACTTCAACGTCTGAATATATTTATTTTTTAAAGCTAACTGTTTGTCACAACTGTTTGTTATAAAGAATACGTAAATAGCTATAAGCAGAAAATAACGGTAATAATAAAACAGTGAAATTTAAAAAAATGGTGATATACGGTGTTTACATAGTTTCAAAATCTGGTGGTTTAATCTTCAATCACGATCACAACGTTCCGAAAATTGAAACCGAAAAATCTTTTAATTATCCCCTTAATATTAAACTTACTTACGAAAACAAGAAAATAGTTGTATCTTTTGGACAAAGAGATGGAATAAATGGTAAGTGTACATGTTATTTTAATAAAAATATTTTTCTAAATTTATAATATTTTCCTATTTTCTTCGCAGTGGGTCATGTTTTGACAGCAGTCAATGGTCAACCAGTTAATGGTAAAGAATTGGAAGATGGTAGAGATGTATTAGATATGCTTGAAAATTCTGAAAACTTTCCTGTGACTTTAAAATTTAATCGATCAAAGATGACAACAAATGAAAAAATTTTCTTGGCATCCATGTTTTACCCTCTTTTTGCAATTGCCAGTCAACTAAGTCCAGAACCTAGATGTTCGGGTATTGAGGTACTTGAAGCAGATACTTTTAGATTATATTGTTATCAAACTTTAACCGGAGTAAAGTTTATGATTGTTGCGGAACCTTCTCAACCAGGAATGGAAATTTTTTCTAAAAAAGTATATGAATTATATGCTGATTATGCGTTAAAAAATCCATTTTATTCTTTAGAAATGCCTATTAGGTGTGAACTTTTTGATACAAACATACAGAATCTATTAGAGACAGTTGAAAAATCTGGTATTAGCAATGTTTAGAAATATTTAGCTTAAATTAATTCGTCAGAGAGTGTAAATTAAAAAATTATAAAAGTTATTTATGAAAATAATGAATTTATTTTACAGAAATGTATATGTACATAAGATGAACTTAAAGTTAATTAAGAAATAATAGTGTAACATAAATTCTAATATTTATGACTGTACATACTTTTTACGTGTAAAATAATTCTTAAAATTAATATAAAATTTGCAAAGTATATAAATAAGTATATTTCTAATTAATTAATTAATATATCAAAACCTTGTTATTTAAACTATTAAATTTCCCTAATAATTTAAGTAAGTATCCTAAGTATTAAAATTGAAAAGCAGAACCATTTTAGAATATTTTTTTAATATCAAAACGTGTTTATAAATTATAAGTACATGACCTAATAAACTTAAGGTAACTTTCGCTAGTAGCATCTTTGCCAAAAATAAGAAATAGAAGTGAAATAGAATTGTCAGACAATCTGCTTAAAAAAATAATATACTGTTTTATATTTTATATATATATCAATAATGCCTCGATATAATGTATGAAATTGCAAGTAGAGGTTCATAGAATTCAATATGCAAAGAGAATAGGAGCAAAATTAATATATTATTTCGTGTAAATATTAACTTAAAACTTTATTATATATATTTTATAATTTAAGACTATTTTACAAGCAAGACAAACTGTATTATTTTATATTAACATTTTTTAGCTTACTAGAAACAAGTTTTTTTTATAAATCATTTTATCTCGTAAGAAAGAACTTGCTGCCCATGCCAGAGATATCTTAAGGAACTATATTCCAAGCTTTTTTGCCATCTCCATCTCCAATCTAAAAAAAAAAAGCCATTCTTGCAATATTTATGATTCCAACATTGGTTATTATTTTATCGTATTTGTTACCTTTTTTGTTAAAGGATCAATACAAGCCATACGAATTCGAGCAGATGTTGCTGGCGAATCAAACCTGAAATATCCTCGAATATTTATATCTTCTCTATAGGATTTTATAGCTTGCTTTATTGCAAAGAAAATTGATGAAGCTAAAAATAGTGGTGGTTCTCCTACAGCCTGTTAATTATAAAATTTTTATTTTATTATTTATTTACGTCAATATTAACATAATCATGTTATATTACCTTGGATGAGTAAACAGCTTTTGGATTTGTTGATCCCTTCAAAAGTGATACATTGAATTCTAATGGAATATCTCCAAAGCCTGGTATTTTGTAAACCCCTGGTCCTCTACTGAACATTGTTCCTGTGGGAGAATAAATCATTTCCTCCATTGTAAATAATCCATAGCCTTGAATGAAACCACCTTCTACTTGACCAATATCTATAGCAGGATTTAAGCTTTCTCCAAGGTCCATTACAATGTCTGCCCTCAAAACCTTTAAAAATATTGAACAATAAATTAAATATCTTGAATAAAAAGAAATTGCAAAAAAACTAAAGCCTTACTTGATGATCTCCAGTAAGACAATCAATTTCCACCTCTGCACAAGCTACTCCATAAGTGAAATAATTGAATGCAGTTCCTGTATTAGTATTTATATTGTATCCTATGTTAGGAGTACTGTAAAAGCCTGCAGCCGATAAATGTATTCTATCAAAGTAAGCGATTCTCACCCAGTCTTCCCATGTTTTATCAGGATGAGCATCGATAATAGGTTGCAATCTTTTCATAATTTCATTACAAGCATTCTAAAAAGTAAAGATAACATTTTTGTAAGAATAGCCTTTTATTTAATTGTCAGAGAAGATATTTTTTATATTACCATAACAGCCATTCCATTCAAATCTGAACCAGCACTAGCAGCTGTTGGAGAAGTATTTGGCACTTTATCAGTGGCTGTCTCAGCAATGTGTATTTTCTCAGGATTCACTTTTAACACTCGACTAGCAACCTAAGCAAAATAAAATTTGTTTCATCAATGAACATAACTATTTATTTGAATCAACAAAAAGGCGCCAAAGCGAAAAGCATCGCAAGTAGAATACCTGGATCATTTTTGTGTGCAGTCCTTGACCCATTTCAGTACCACCATGAGTCAATAATACTGAACCATCGGTATAAACGTGAACAAGTGCACCTGCTTGATTTAAAAATAATGCTGTGAAAGCAATACCGAATTTAGTTGGTACAATGGCTAATCCCCTCTTTTTGTACCTGTGCTCTCTGAAAGGATTTATAGAGAAAAATAGAAAAAATTGAATATAACTATTATAAAACTGTTATATTTAAAGAAATTGTAGACTTACTTATTATATTTCTTGACTTTTTCAACTCTTTCTTTGTAGTTGCTTAAGGCAATACACTCGCTCCAACAACGTCTCAATGTACAATTATCAAGCTTTTGGTGGTAGTGAGTAGTATCTCCTTCATTATACAAATTCATCTCAGAAAGCTAAGAAAGTGATACAGTTATTAAAATATAAGAATGTTAGGTATAACAATTATTTCGAATAATTTATACCTCCACAACGTCGCGTCCAAGGTAATCAGCTACGTGATGCATCATTTGTTCAGCGGCGTACATTCCTTGCGGGCCACCGAAACCTCGGAAAGCAGTGTTGGATGGTAAATTGGTCTTGCATACGTAGCCGATAACTCGGGCAGCCGGTACCTTATACGCATTTTCAAAGTGGAACATGGCACGCTCAAGAACCTTGAATAATAAAAAAATAAAAACTCACTTGCAGAAGTGGCAGTTGAACGAAAGCATACGTTTGTGATTGGTTAGTCAGTAACTCTGTACAACTTACAGACATAGACAGATCCAAGGAATAACCAGCATTATTGTACATGCGAATCTCAATAGCCTTGATCAAGCCGTCATTATTAAATCCTACTTTGTAGCTAAAGTAAAAGGGATGTCTAGTTCCGGTCATCATCATATCTTCATCTCGGTCCAACATGCACCTTACCGGTTTCCTCAGTCTGTAAAAAAAAAATCATCGAACAGTCTTAGACGATTACCTTATAACGAATAAATACGTGCATAATAAACAACTAACTGCTTTTTTT
>JAXIUT010000037.1:1297210-1353859 GCA_035586675.1 Eurytoma californica | reverse complement strand
GATACGTACTTTTTATACGTACTTTTTATACGTATCAAAAATACGTAACAAAAATACGTATTTCTTTTCAATAGGGCCGCTCTCCCCTAACAATTTTGGACACAGTAGAATATAAAGTAGGTACAATATCTCTTACAATATACATCTTTTGATCAAAGTTATATAAAAATTAACTGTGCATGATTTAGATCAAATTAGCTTTTTCACTTTTTCGACAGTGAAAATTATTATATGGTCTTTTAATAAATCTTTTCCCTTGAAAATTAAATGTGCGACTTGTTAAATAATTTTAAGATGAATAGGTATTAAGCAAAAAAAGATATTCATGAATAAAACTCATGTTTTCAAAAAGTTATAATTGATACCTCTTAATAATCGATTAAAGAAAATTTCATTCGGTCAGTTAATATATTAATTATTTATCTGATTGCGTCTTAAGAATCAAATAAAGAATTACAAAGCATGTTATCAATTTGTTATTTCGAAAAACAGGTATTCAAGTACAAACAACACTTGAATTTTAATGTATTTCAATGTTAGATTAAATAAACACTTAAATGAAAGTAAAAAAGTTGTTCGTAAAATAATTGTTGTAAAAAAAAAATTAAAAACGGCATCGATAATTATTTTAAAAATTAGAAAAAGTAGTTAGTAATCACGGTTTAAAATAAAATCGAAGAATATTGTTTTACTTTTAATTTTTACTTATTATAATAATTATACTTTTTTCACATTGACCTTGCAAATGGTAATATGATTCTTCGAATAATGTAAAACCACTTATTTATTGAGTAGCCACTAGACGATAATTTGCGCAATAATCGTAGGCAGTTTATGACATAAGTTGAAGTTTTATTTATATCATCATTTTTATATTTAATATTTTTCTCTGAAATTGACTCCAAATGAATAACGGTTGATTTTCGATTAAAAACTGTCATTTTACAATAAAAAAAACATCTTGTACTATCATAACGAAGAGCGAGCGTGAAGCGCGAGCAGCGGCCGTGCTTCACATGCAAAATGCGAAGCATTTTGCATCCTTGCATCGTAAGGCGATGCAAGGCGCGAGCCACTGGCGAGCGCGAAGCGATGGCCATGTGGCGAGCCTAGTTTAAAAAACTTTCATTTTAACAAATAGGTACTAGAAAAATATGTTCATTTTATTATTTGATAAGGTTTTTTAAGCTCCAAAAAGAATAAAGAAATTTTAAAATACTACCTTTAAATGTAATAATTAAGTTGATTCAAAATATCACTTGCACTGCCTTAAAAAAATAAAAAATAAAATCATTAAATTACCATTCAGAAAACTTCAAATGTTATTTTAAATATTTAGCAGTTGTAGTTAACTAATACTGCATTCTTGATGAGCATCGATTTGACAAGATGCTCCTGCTGTCGTGCCGTTTATATAAGATCGACTGTTTTGTCAATCATTCAACAGCTTGTTTACCTAGCTGCGAAGATTATTTATTCCTGATTAGTATAAAGGTGACCAATTCCATCATAGAAAAACATTTTTCGTGCTGATATAAAAAATTTTAGTCAATTTTTTTAAATATCCAATGTAATTTTTATATTTTCAAACATATTTCAATTAGTAATTTTAATAAAAATATTAAAATCTTAATTAAATTTTTGTAATAGTTGGTGGTAAAAATTACAACAATTAATTGTATGAGTATGACTTTTCCACTGTTTTTTAATACTTTTTAAAACAGATTTTCATTAGGTACAAAATATTTTTTGATCAGTATAATATCTAACAAATGTTTCTTGATTTCGTCTTCAGTGGAAGAAAATTATAACCTAAGCAGTCTTTGGCATCACGTATCCAATTCTACATTTCGACTAATTACATTCCAATACAAAAGCCAAATTGGCAACATTACTGCAACCGTTACGTTGTAGAACCAGTTACCGTAAATCATAGAATCGATTATGCTTAATATAAAAGCTTGTTTTGTTGCCCTAAATGATCTCATAAAAACTGCTGCGATGGCTTCATCCCTATAATTTATGAAGGTATATCCTAATACAGCAAAAGATGTTACGAAGAAAGGATGCAAAAGCGGCCAAATTATATACAGAAATTTACGGAATCTAAAAATTAAAATTGACACAAATGAATTAATGAGTATAAATTTTTTTAAATTTAGATAAAGAATTTTTTTACCTTCCTGAAATCGCTTGCTTAGGACTAATTGAAAGTACAACAGGAACGTACAGCACACCAGTAAGGAGTGCTAAAGAAAAATTGTGCATTGCAACGCACATTAGAGCTGTTGCAAATTCGACGCAGGTAATCACGCAAACAAGAGAAATATTACTGTATTTCGACTTTCTGAAAAACAGATAAAATCGAATATATTGTACTAACTGTTTTGAAGTAATCTTTTAAATATAATGTAATACCTTCTTATGTAAACTATTGGCCACAGTATTGAAAAAATGGTTATCATTAAGAAACTTAAGTATATTGAGTCTTCAGTTTTTAAACCTACATACTGCGATATTATGGAAGTTATATATCTAGGAGACGACATTAAACTAACACCTACAGTATGAGTCCATAAAATTTCTGATGCTATACTTCCAACATTAAAGTCAGTTATCTACAGAAACATTAAACATATTGTAAATAAAGTCAATTTTTATTGAGGAGTCAGCTGAAATTTTATTCAAATGTTGAAATTACCTTTTCATGTACAGTTTTTACTTTTTTATCCGTTTGTTTGTCATTTCCTGATTTGACACTTGAATCTTGTAATCTCAACCAAATTGAAAAAGCTTTTATGAATAGTCCTGCTACAATTAATACTAGAGAAAGCATGTATAAGGCTGAAAATTGTTATTAAAGATAAAATAAAATAAAGTGGTATAAATTTATTTTTATAAATATGGATTAATTTATTTATTAAAATTTTTACCTATAGAAATATATCTATCTGTGCAAGGTAGTAAATAAAAAAAAAATGATTGATGAAAGCGTTCCAACAAATTATTTAATGAACGCACTATACTTTCAACAATACGTCCAACATGATAGAAATTTCGTTGAGCTCCTTCTTTAGAATTATCAAATCCTTCTAATGAAACAGCTTCAATTCCGAATCTGCAAGTAAGGGTAAATTATATCTTACTCCCTCATAAAATTAATTTTAAAAACAAATTGTACCGGTGGAATAATCCATGATTTCCAGTTGGCACACCAGTTGCTTGAGTCAAAACCATTGACATTAGAGTATTAAAATGATACCACCATTTCTTAACTTTATCTTTTTCATAAGTATCAAAACGACGTTGGAATGTTCTGCGTATGCCCTCTTTATTAATCATATTTTGAGCTAAATTGAAGAGATCTAAATTTGGCAACTGACCATTTAATCCTTCAACCTAAAGAATAACAATAAGACAATGCTTTAATGTATTTTAACGTTATACCATTAAATTCTATTACCTTAACATCAATAGATGTAATAGTCATTGAGTATAATTCTAAATTAATGGCTGCTTGAATAGAGCCTGCTCTACCAGATAAGTCACCAGAAACGAGAATACCATCATGACCACTTGTCACTCCATGATATGCATCTAACCAAGCCTGCATACCTAGTTGTTCATGTTCTGTGACTAGAAATATAATATCTTTGGCCCAATATTTTTGTTCTGTAATTAATATTTTATTACAAATTTTATATTGTGTCTCAATATTGTAAAAAATTTTTATTTGAAAATAAATACATACTACGACAGAATTGAGCAAATGCTAAAAGCAGTGCTATAGAAGGAGTTGTGTCTGCATGAACACTGGTCACAGGACGATATGGCACACTAACAACAATTGCTTCAGTGCTGGCTGCTCGTGGAGCTCTCACAATGCCATAAACATTTTGGCCCACATACTGCAAAATGATAAATATTTATTTAAATAATTTGTTTTATCAGGCATAAATACTTAATCAGGGACTAAATATTTACCTTCTGTTTATGGAATGGATAATTAAGCGTAAAATTATGAGTAAATACATCAAGGTGCAATTGATGAAATTTAGCTAATATCCAAGCGTAAGGCATAGAATCAGGAAATCTTTCTCTTTCTGAACTTAACTCATGATAAAACTGTTTTGCAGCTGGCATGAGATTACTTTCTTTTTTTACTAAACCAGGAAGCAATGCATTTTCAGAGTAATAGGTATCTAAGAACAAAAATTAGTGTTTAAAACAATCTGTAGAATATAATAAATAACAATTTGCTGATTAATATATACATACTGTCATTAAAATAAGGTAAAGCTAATAGTACCATCCAAATAATTCCAGCAAAATACAATAAATAACAAAGCGGTTTTTCCCATTTTAATATAAATTTAGCCATCTCTCCATTTCCAGCTCTGGGATCAGTCAAAAGCCCCATATTACTTGGCAATAGTATTCTAAAACAATTTGTAAATATTGAAAAATAAGAGACATTAATTTATGAAAAACTAGTGGTAAAGTCACTTATTTTATTACATAGTTAATTCATCGTAATTTAGTTTTACCTTCTATATTTGTACAATAACAGTTCACTTTCTCATTGTCTATTAATCAGCATTTTCGATTACCTTATCGGTACCAATTTATTTTATTTTATCTGTACATAATTTTATTTGTTTATTAATTGATGTTTTTAAATAAAATTTTTAGTTGCTTGACCCTGGGTTAAGTTTTAATCTATTGTTTACTTAACCTATAAGTGAAACCACTCCCTACTTTATCTCAATAACGGCGGCGATCGCTTCCACTGCGGTGGCTGATGGTAAGGAAGATAATCTTTCACACGAAAGTAAAATTGTAAACACGACTTAATTTATTTTCAAGTAGCAGAATATGTCTCATTGCTGTAATTCCAGTGCCTATTTTTCGATAAATAATTATATTTTATAAGTTAAACATGTTTCGCTTATTATTGTTATAAATTTCGAAGTATAGTTAATTACCTATAAAAAAGAATTCGATGCTTAAAATACAAGTGTAGATCACTTTTATAACTGAAAATTACAACAAATTTAAAGACAAAATGATTGCAATTGGTTTTGAAGGCAGTGCCAATAAATTAGGCATAGGAATTATTAAAGACAATGAAGTATTATCTAATGTTCGTCACACTTACATTACACCTCCAGGGGAAGGTAAACTTAACCTAATATTTAATATGATAATTTGAATTTTAAGCAATTTTTTTAAATTCATGTGGTTTTTGCAGGATTTCTTCCCAGAGAAACTGCACAGCATCATCGAGAACATGCTCTTCCAGTATTAAGAAAAGCATTAGAAGATGCAAAAATAACATTAAAAGATGTCGATGTAGTTTGTTATACCAAAGGACCTGGTATGGGTGGGCCATTAACAGTTGCTGCTCTAGTGGCTCGAACAGTAGCACAAATGTACAATAAACCTATAATAGCAGTAAACCATTGTGTAGGTCACATAGAAATGGGTAGATTAATAACACAAAGTAATAACCCTGTTGTACTTTATGTTTCTGGAGGAAACACACAAGTAATTGCTTATTCTCAACAAAAATATAGGATTTTTGGAGAAACAATTGATATTGCTGTTGGAAATTGTTTAGACAGGTTTGCCAGGATACTAAATCTTTCAAATGATCCTAGTCCGGGATACAATATTGAACAACTAGCAAAAAAGTAAGTTATTTTAAAAAAGTTTTATAAATATGTGAATGATATTTTGACACTTTTTATAAAGTTTTGTTATTTTAATTTAGAGGGAACAAATTAGCAACTTTGCCTTATGTTGTCAAGGGAATGGATGTATCATTTTCTGGAGTATTGAGTCATGTAGAAGAACGCATTGGACAGTGGCTTGAGTCAAAAGAATATACTCCTGAAGATTTATGTTTTTCATTGCAAGAAACTTTATTTGCAATGCTAATTGAAATAACAGGTATTTTTCTATTCATATTTCCTAAGTACATTAAAAGGAATAGTAATAGTTTTTTATAATTAAATTATTTCATAACTTGCAATTTATTCTTATAAGACAATTTATTATTCTCAATTAATAGTTGACATTCTTGGTTTACTTGACTCAGCTTTCAGTAAGGCCCATTTCTTAAATATCATAGGTGTGTGCATCACTGTCTTATTATAGGGCTCTTACATAAATAGCTTCAGTCTTTCTAAAGTAACACATGAGAAACTGCTACACCCGCGGTGCATTGAAAATGACGCCGTAGCGTAATCTTGATCTTGAAATTTTTTAGGTCATACGCGTCGTGCCAAAATAGATTTAGTTGAATTTCTCAATGTTACTTCATTTGTATCAAACACAACATCTAAAACAAACGTAAGCTTTTCAATGTTTTGAAACACACTGTTCGTAATTTTTTATCGTTAATTGCAAAGACCAATATAAAATGTACATTATGGTAAAAAGTTTTACTTCTCCTTTTAATGGACTGTACTAAAAAGTGTTTATTTATTTTTATCTATTTTAATTTCATACTTTCACGATCAAAATTTATGTCCCATGAATTGTTCTTCATTTTACGACCCTGACTCATCGTTTTTTTGAACTTGTTGCCTCGCTCTTGAAATGATACTCCTGGGTCTTTTGTAAATGTACAATTTAATGCGATCCGTTCAAGGTACATCGCGTTGTACATGAGCCACAAGAACAAATCATACAAATTTTCGACTTATTCCTCACGTATATTAGTGCACAAAACTAGCTACTGTAATATATAGTTCCCGAACATTAAGCTCAAGTTTGCGACCTTCACGAATCAGGCACGAAACGTAGCCTTCATTACTATAAAAGTTGGTATTTTATAATTTAAAATTTTACTTGGTGTGTTTTTTAATAATTAAAAGAAATTTAATTTATTTTTTTTTTTTAAATTAGTTTCCATCACTGCAAATTATTAAATAGTGATCCCCTTGTCAGATTGCATAAGCTAGTTTGAGGAGATTTTTTGAGAAGTTTTTGATTTTTTTGAACGTGTAAATTAGTTATCACAAAGCATGCTTTTCATAAAGCCTGCTCTCCATTACTATCACATCTGCGTGTTCAATGTGTACTACATTGATGCGTTTACGATTACGTATGAATGTAAGTCAAAAAAAAAATGGTAAGGACTGAAGGATCGAGTAGAGCAGAGTCAGATGAAGTGCGTTGCTCGATTTGGTTGTTGCAGAGCGAGCGATGGCGCACGTGGGCTCGAACGAAGTGCTGATAGTGGGCGGGGTAGGCTGCAACGAGCGGCTCCAGCAAATGATGGACATAATGTGCGAGGAACGAGGTGCTCGGCTCTACGCCACCGACGAGCGTTTCTGCATCGACAACGGCGTCATGATTGCCGTCGCGGGCCTCCTGCAGTACAAAACCGAGGCTCGTGGCACACCCTGGAACAAGACCAACTGCGTGCAGCGCTACCGGACCGACGACGTACACGTTACTTGGCGCGATCCTTGAACAACTTCGCGATCTTCGCTGCTGGTGGACCATTTCTTATTCCGTCGAGAAATTGTTAATATTTTTTTTTATTCCTTTTCAAGGAACGACTTTTTTAATAAAATAGTGTATTTTACCTTGAGATGCGATTCTTCATTTTTTTATTATATCTGCAACTAGCTGTGCAAACTTGCTGGCGCGAATGTTTCGTCACTTTGAATTGAGGACGACTGGAAAGGAGAACGGCTAATCTGCTAGATAATCAATATTGTAATATGGCTCTTTCCGCTGTGCTGAATTTCATTTATTTGAGAGAAGAAAGCATACTAAACTTCACTCCAGCCTTTGGGCGACACATGCCATTAAAGTCTTCTTAATGCTATAAGAAAAACGTGCTGAAGTAAGGGAAAGGGAAAAAGAAAAAAGATCGAGGACAAGTTTTTGCGCCGAAAAAAGTCCCTAATGTCAGCTTTCTCGAGGTTGAAATAATCATTACTCGTACAGGAATTAACGTCCCGGATAATGGTAAAATATTAACGAGGGCATTGTTATTTTTGGGTATGACTTCCATAGATTTCTTTTGATAAATGCCTAACACCTAGTTTACTATTCTATACAAATTACCCTTTAATGCTTCAACTATCCGCAATTAATACATCTATAACCCACTTTTCTACATTGAGATGTCGATTATTAGGTTTAAAAGAAATACTGGTATCGAGAAAATTGGAGGGAAAAAATCGCGCAAACTTGAGCATATCAGTGCCGTGCGTCGAAAAAGCTATCAATCAACAGCTTGCACATTATAAAAATCATCAATCCTGGATGGTCTCATAACACCCATTCGTCACTTGCAGCTGTCTTTTGGGAGAGAAGGAGACGCGGAGGCGTATAACGTGCATTGGGTCAGAGAGACGATGGCGAAGCCGCGAAAAAAAGCGGGTGATTTTCGCAGTAGGCGCCGCGGCGTAAGAGAAAACGGAGAGGCAACGAAGGGGCGGAAGGGCGGAAGGGCGATGAGGAAAAAAGGGCACATGCGCCTTGGGGCGAGCAACCGGCCGAGCACTCGCTTCAGCTCGCAATTTGCGAGGACTCAAGTTCAGCGTTATCGCGCAGAAGGGATCGTGGAACGACTGACGCCCCGGCTCCTTGCGCGCACCTCAAATTCGATTTCTCCCTCTCCCCCCTCCTCCTTTTCTCTCTCCTCGCAATTATCCCACTTCCTCCCCTCCTTCGCTTTTTCGCTTTCACGCTTTTACTTTTTCTGCCCCCGTAATCTCCTATCCGACGCTTTGTTTCCCCGGCATCCTTCCCCTTTTTTATTTTCTTGTCCATTCTCTTTCCACGAAAACTTCTTTATTCTTTATTAAATTTAGCTTCTCGCGCAGAATCACCGATCTCCGCTAGGCTAAATCCATTCACTTATTAATTCCTTTCTCGCCTTTCTTCCCGTTTCCTTTGCTTCACTTTCTGTTTTCCTTTTCTTCGGATTGCTAACTTAGAAACTTTTTCATTTTGTCTTTTTCATATACTTGATTATTTCTTTTACTTTTTATTATTTAAGTTTTATCTCTGTTTTTCTTTTCACTTTACTGTCCTTTTTGAGCTTTGTTTGACTGTAAATATTTGTTCAAAGCATTTCTTAGACAAAGTGACACATTGATGTAAACTAAAAAAAATTGTTGTTAAATTCTTTGTTTAATTTGCAATTTAAAAAATGTATAATGAATTGCACAAAAGTTTCAGAAATATCATATAATGGTATCGAAACTGCTTTAAGCAAGTAAAACCTGATGTTTTTCAAAAACGATTGGAAAGTTCGAAACGTCTTATTGCCGTATATGTTGACATAGTTTACTAGCTCACAACAAGTGGTACATAGCCAAGTTCACAAAAATGTCTTTTCATCATAACGGTCACGTTATTTTATGAAAAATACAAAAAGATCTGCATAACCTAAAACATGGTTATACATTAAAGTCTTTATTGTTATCGACACTTCATTATAATAGGTAAAAGTTTCACATTTTTAATAGTTTTTCCAATAATTGATAGCTTCTTCCAACAAATCCCACTGTCGAATGAGGAAATCATCTGAAAAAAGGTGAACGGATCTAAAAATAAATTGCGAAACAATTTTCAAGATTGACACACGATTGTCACACATATAAATAAGTTTCTTCTTCATTGACACGTTTGAAGCAACTTATTTTTGTCCACGTTTAAGTCTACTTTCTACCTGTTCATAATCCGCGCGAAAGTACTTGACCGAGTGCGAGTATAAGCGAGAAACTCCTGAATAAGTTACCCCTGACCCTGCTTGGCACTTTTGCTTGGCCATTAAAAAAATCGACTCCCGCGTCATTACGGCAACCCCCGCCCCAAGGAGAACCGGCCGAGCGGGTCTTCCCGCCCTCGGGCTGAAAGTGACGTCAGCCGGGCCCCATGCATCCTCACCTGCTCCCCGCGGAGCGCAGCCACACGGCGGCGCTGCCCGCGAGGTGGAGGCGCGGCCTCGGCGCGGAAGCGCGACGAAAAAAGGCGCTCGCTCGGCGCACGCTCCGCGGGCCGACGGTGGCAGTGAGTCGGCGCGGCGCGCCGTGTGTCTCTCCGCGAGGCGCATGGCTGGCCCGATTCCAAATATCAGCCGTGGCAGCAGCGCGAACCCAGCGGCGCTAGCAAAGTGCGCCAGTAGCGGTAGCAGCACCGGCCCGAGCGAAGCACGCCTGTTACCACTTGCGCGCACCGCGGGATCCGCATCGACTGTCAGTGTTTTTGCCTCCCCCGACTGCCTCCACTGCACCTTCCCCCGCACGCCCGAGGAACGCCGAGCGTGCGGCCGAGCGCGGGATCCGCCGAGAGCACCCTCCCTCCTGGTCACTGGAAATTCTCATTCAAATTTCACCGATGTTTTCCTTACGCTCTTTCCGCTGTTTTCGCCCCGGCGCGGTTTTTCTGACAGAGAAGATGCGCTCCACCGTTGGCCAGGAGACGGGAGCGAGTCAAGTCCTGGCTTAACAAGGGTGGGGGAGCGCAGCCAGAGGAGGAGGCTGCTCTCGGCGGACTGGGTCCCGTGCCTCGCAGTGCAGCCCCCGGAGTCCAGGCCCGTCTGACGGTGTCGCGTGTGCATCCAGTTGCAGGTCGGCGAATGTCGGTGCCGAGGAGCGGAGGCATCGGCGACGGGGCGTTCCGCGGCAGGCGATCGATGAGGGGCCGCACGACCTAGTCCCCGCGGCAGCGAGGCTCGCAGTGCGTCTCTCGCTCTCACCGGCGTGGAACAGAAGGAGACGGGCGCGCGGATAAAAAAGAAACGAGTGCGCGGGCCGGGAGCTTGGCAGGCGGACCGGTGCGCGGCCCCCCCTCGTCGCCGTCCCCCAGGCAGTGCTGACGGTGCCCGCGCGCGCGGGGAGGCCGGCAGCAGCAGCGGCAGCAGCGGCAGCATGCGCGCCGCGACGCCGCGTGCGGCCTTCGCAGCGGGAGCGACCCAACGACGCTGCGGATTCTTTTGAGAAGGTGAGCTCGGAGGGGCGCAAGAGCGTGCGGCAACTCAAAATTTTCGCAACAAGTGGCGGCAGCCGCAGCGCTCCCGCTCGCCCCGCGAAAGAAATTTATTCAGGCCGATGCGGAGATTGCATGCGATGGATCGGCCCTGCCCGCAGCCGGCCGCGTGTGTGCACTGCTTTTAACGCCTTTCAAGGCGGCTAAGCACGCAGTAGGCTAGTGGAACGAAGCGTGAAGCGATGTAAACACTGTTAGTCGTAATCAAGTGGCTGCTCCAACAACTCGCTGATGGGATAATCTCTATTAACTGCCTTTTTCGATCACCTGCCGCTCTTTTCTCCCTAATGCGCACGCGGATTTTCATTTTTATCCTTTCACTTTAAGCCTCGAGGTGAAGATGAGCATGACAACTGCGATGACGAATAATAGGGGCGGGAAAGTGAATGGAATCCCAGGCTGGACTACTTAACTGAGATTTATCGCGGGCAAATGCATAAGCGTAGCTCGGCGTTTCCACGTTTCCATCTTATCAACGTAAACAGCTCGATCCTCATTTACTTGCTCCCAGTGGCACTTCCTACCTTCCATCTCGCCTCGCTCTCTCCGGGTGTAAAAAGAGGCGGCGCGCGTATAAATAACGTCCCGCTCGCGCGGTTTTCCATATTTATAAAAACCCCGTCCGAGAAGAAAAATGAGAGAAAATAAAAGGCTAGCTCGGAGGTTGAAGAGGGATAGGTAGAGGCGGCGACGTTACGCCACGAGCCACGGGGAAAGTAGAATGAAAGTTTCGCGCTATCGATCGCCACCTCTCCGCCGGCCTTTTTCCACGGGGGTCGGGCAGCCTTTTTCCCAGCCCGCGCGCGCTCCACACACTGTCGCACGGTCCTTCGCGCCCGCGCGCTTAGTATTCCCGTCGCGCTGACGCGCACGCGGCGCCCTTTGTTTTCCCGTGCCGCCCCCGCGGGGGTGTGCTCTCGCGCGCGCCCCGCGGCGCAGTTTGAGGCCAGCCGCGGAGGCCCCCTCGCTCTTTCCGCTCTCCGAATGAAGGCGACGCGTGCATTATGGAAGGGCCGGCGAAGAGGCGCGCGCGGGGGCACGCACGCCCTCGCGGCACGCGAAGGGAGGATCCGACGCGCTCTTTCCGCTACTCTTCGCCTGCCGCGCGAGCTATGGGCTTATATCGATCGCGCGGGCGCGCGCTTTCGCCTTCGAAATTTCGAGGGAGGGAGGGAGGGCGGCCCGGTGCGACTTTGAAATTGGCGCTGAAAAGGTGCGCGCAGGCGCGCGGCCCGAGCCTCGGCGGCGGGCGGCCGGGGGAGGGAGAAGTAGAAAGCTCATCGAAAATAGCGCGCGCGTGTCCCTCGAGCGCAGAGCTCGCGCGTCGATCGAACTTGATTCTTATTTTCGTCCCATTGTCAGGCGAGCGCGCGAGCACGGGGAAACCTGCCGCGTGACGGCGGAAGAGGAGGCCCTGCGTCGCGCGGGCCGTTCCAACGAAAACAAGCGCGACGCGGACGCAACGTGCTCGGGGAGTACGGAGCCTGTCGTCACTCTTGTTTTCGTTGCCGCACGGTGGTTGTCATCCCTACCTTGACGCCGACGTGCAGATTCCGCGCCCGCGTTTCTTTTCGTTGGGGGAAGTGCCGCTTCGGCCAAGGTTCCTTCGTTTCTTCGCGATTGCTAGGGGTTTCTCCAATTTTTCGCAAACCAGATCCGCTGCCTTGAATCATTCAACAGAAACTTTCAAATACTTGTATGGATTTTGAGAAAATTTCAATTGCGTTTTGCTGTTTCCCTATTTTATTTCACGCAAGTTAAGCGTTATAGAACGGTTGCTTTGGCAAATCTTGATGTCTCTATGTGTGCCACTTACAATAGATTTCGAAGATATCTTATATACCCCCCGTGATCACTGCGAGGCGATAGCTCTAACTAAAAGTCATCGTTCCTGTATGGGTTGTGATTGATTTCTTCTGATTGCTAGACGCGAGATTCTCACAGAGGGAAATAATAAAAATTATTAGCAAAAAGCTTTATGATTGTGTTTATTGTGATAGTCATTTTTATTGTTATTATTAAGACCAATGTTTTTCTAACTATTTTGAGTATCGTTTTTATTTCTTCAACTTGAAAGAAAAATAAAATGAACAATAACAGGGTCTTTCACCTTCGTCATATTTATACGATTTATTTTTCTTCTGACATGATGTAATGTTAATATTTGGCAGTAAACATACTGCGAATAATCTGAAAATTTACAAACAGTATTCTTTCATAATATACAAGTGTGTAATTTTTTGTTTACGGTCGTAGATTTGATATAATGATAAATATTAATCTTTGAATTATAATTTATTTAAAAAATATATTTAGGGTAAAACAATGTGAAGTGTATATTCTGAGGATAATTACTTTAATTTATGATACATAATATGGAAATCATTAATTATTCAACGAAGTAAGAGGTAGTGGTAGAGAGTACGGGAAAGGGTTTTTTTTAATTACATACAAAACGGTCAGACTTTTATATTTCAAGAGTTGAGAATAAATTATTATGCAGTTATTTATAAATATATGATAATGGTTTTTCCGAAGCTTTTCGCAAATATATCAGTATAAATGTGAAAACTCTACAGTTTCAATAATCACAGTCCAAATAACGTAACAGTCGTGTAATTATTAGCTTGAAATACTTTCCTTTTAAGAAAAAGCTATTAATAAAGACAATTGACAGCAGAGATTCTTGACAAAGAGGATTTTTCCCCTATTCGACAAGTTATTCACTTGAATGTCTCCATTAGCCGGAGAGTAAGAAGGAGCAGTAAAAGGCGGTTCTTGAAAAAGTTGCAAAAAAGAAGTAGGGGAAAAAACAACGGTAGCTTCCTATCTTTTGAACGACTCGCCAAGATAGTGCAGGTTGAAACAAAGGAACAGGCCCTCAGACGGCGAAAGCTCTACAAGGCTGTGCTCGGTGCTCCGGCAACGGCGACACAAAACGCAACGAGTGTGTGCGACTGCGTGTGTGTGGATGTGCGAGCGCCACAAGTGCGCGATGACTCGACCAGAAGCACAAGAGCATTCGAGCAAACAAAGGCGGTTTCCTCCCCCCGTCGAGCCCACGCCGCGCCTAATTATTCCGTTAGACTCCTTCGGGCGCGCGTTAAAACGAGAGCCGCGGCTCTCGCGCCGGCGGGGGGCGAGCGCGGGAGGAGGTCGCTCTCAGCCGATAGCCTATCTGCTGGCCACGCTGGCTAAAGCGAGCGCAAAAATCGATTCGCGGTTTACACGCGGCGCACACCTGCCCCCTGCTTCCTGCTCCTGCTCCCCCGCGATCTCTTTTCACTTTCCTTCGCGGCCGCTCCTCCGCGACCCGCGGTCCCATTACCTCGGCGCCGCGCACACGGGCTCCTCGTAAATCCTTCCCTTCTTCTCCTTATCTCGGGCGGCGTAGCGCGCGCCGGGGTAGGTGGCACCCACACACCGGGGCGACCCGGCGCGTCCGTGTACGGCCGTGCGCGCGCTCTGCCAGCTGTGCGCGACCCCGACGCGGACCCTCCCTCTCCTCGGGGCTGTAGGTGCGCGCGTCCTCGCGCGGCCGCCGCCGCCAGCACGAGGGAGCTTGCGCGCTCGCGCGAGCTTTCGCCCCCCAGCGGAGCGCGCGCGCGACCAATCCACTCGATATCTAGGCCAGTAGTCCTCCACCCTTGGTATTGGCCGTCTCTCTTTCCCGCCGCGCTCCCGCCGCACGCATCGCGCGCACCGCCTCGGATGTCATGTCGTCGACGCCGTCGTGGACCACCGCCTCCTCGTGACGGCGCACCCTGCCAGACTCGTCGTCGCCGCCGCAGCACCCGCCTGCCGCCAGCACCAGCGTAAGCGCCGAGGCGCCCGGAGAGGAGGAGAGGACGCGCCTCGCCTCTCTTTTGCCTCGCTTTTGCCTCACTTTTGCCTCACTTTTGCCGCACTTTTGCCTCACGTTTGCCCCTCTTTTTCCTCCTTTCTCTTCCTTTCCACCGAGCGACCCTCCCTCCCTGCCTCTAGTGCCGCGCATTACTGCACAGTAGCGTGCGCTTCTTCCTCTTGTCCTTTTTTTCATTTTTTGTCTTCCGCCCAGTTGCCGCTGGTTGGACACGTTTCCCCCTTGACTGATGCTTCAAACTTTTTTCTGTGCGGACACTATTTCGGGGGAGGCTCGTTTTATTTTTGCGCTTTTCACATTTTTCCTTGCTGGCATTTTTTTCCTGTGTGTACAATGAAATTTTGCAGTGCTATGTGTTTTTTACCGAGTTGCGCAAATGCACTGGTGGCTGGTAAACGTGCAGCGTAGCTTTTAGTCAGATTTGAATTTTTTGTTAATTCGCATTTAGAGAGATATACAAGTGTTGAGTAAAACGCATAGTATTACATTTCGCTCTATTGTTCGCGGCATACCTGTATTATAACAATAGGAGCAGGCACACAGCTATATCGAAAATGCTCTTTGTGTCATTAAAATTTCACGAGTGAACAGCGTGGGATGCGTTACCTATATTAAGATTCGTTAAATAACTAAATAAAATCAGCAACACGCAACGTGCGATAATTATATTTGATCAAGACTCGCGCTATTAAAAAGCCGCTAATGAAAAATTCTTGTTTATAAATTCTTGTTTAAATTCTAAAAAGAATATTTCACCCTTTCCTAGCTTTTGTTCTTTGATGAACGTTCTGAAATGGCAACGGTATGAATTAAAGAGGAATCGCTAAAATTGCACTCAGGGAATTTCTCATCCGTGAGCGACTCACACTCTCACGTGAACACAGCGTACACGTACACACACACCGAGTTATATCCGCATTTTCTTTTCACGCATCTTCGCACAGATAGGCCCGCATCAATCCTATATCAATTTCGTTAAAGCTGTCTTCCGAGTTAGCCGCTGAACCGTAAAATTTCCCGCCAGGATTTCGCCGTTGCTCCTTTCTCCTTTATCTCTTTTTCTTTCCCTTTACGTATTATCCGCACTGTGCGCACTGTGCGCATTCACCCCGAAGCTGGAAGATATACACACACACTGCCAAGAGAGACTGACCCCTTTTTTGTGCACTTGTTTCTCAAGGCAGCGCGCGCTGCTCCATCGAATGTAGTCTCCTTTTTGCGCACTTTGCCCAGGCGAATGGACTCGCAGTTATCGCGCTATTCGCTCAGAACTCGCTAGAAAAAAGGGCTTTTTCGACGCTTTGCTTTTGTCCTCGCATACTTCAGCCTCCATTCAGCTTTCTGTTTATTCATTTATTTCTTATTCCCCTTTCTGGGCATAAGATAGGTTGATTCTCTTGACCATTTCTCATTTCATTGATCGACTGTATCCTGGCTAAAAACCTAATCGTTTAGGCTGGATGATCGCGCGATAAATAGTCAATCGCTGATAGTTTGCTATTGCTCTATTAAATTACTACTTTTCTCAGCGATTCATTTACATATTGCTTCTTCATAGAGAAAGCTTTGTGATGGTAAAAAAAAAGTTTTTGAGAAAACACCATAGAAGTTTGTTTTTAGTTAATTGGAGTCCTTTACAAAATGTCCGTATGTGTGCGTGTATGATCCCTGCTGTAACTTTTACATTTTTCGGTTGAATTTATTCGGACAGAGCGCAATAGTTTTGCTTCATTTTTACGAAGTGTGGAAAAGAATAATAATGTATAATAGGTTATTTTTTTTAAAAGATCGATTTTTATATTTGTTTTTTTTTTTATGTTAGAGTCAATAATATATTTATATGTGTAATACACATGTCTATGTTTTGTTAAAATATTGACTTACTAAGTCCACTATTTTCAGCGAAAAAAATTATTTTGTACATAAATGCACTTTTCTGCGTGCTACGGTAACTGGCGGTAAAATTAAAAATTAATATATTGGAGCAGTAAATCAATTTTAAATGGTAACAACAAATTTTCTTTTTAAGGAAGCTTTTTGCTTTTTAATTGGCAGCGGTTTTTTATTATACGACGATCTATTTGAGACTTAGAGGCGACAATTGAAAAATGTATTTTTAAATGGTTTGATCTATTTTTGGAAAGTACATTTTTACATTGCGGTTCGATGAACAAAACTAAAACTTGTGATGAAGTTTTGTCCGGGAATTTAAATGACACTATAGAATCATTTTAAAGTTGTTTTAAACGTTTAAATTTTTTAATATATAATATTTTAGCTTATGAATTTTATAAATACTTTAATAAGAATGTACAGTTGTAAGATCATTAAACTAGTGCCCTGAATATGATGTCAAAGCGGGCAGAAATTCATGCTTTTATCTTTCTTAAATTTTTAATATTTTGCATGAAAGCGGTGTAGGATGAATTTTCTTCTTAGTAAAATAAAATGAATTAATAAATAGAAGTTTTTCTTGAATTGTATAATTTATATAATGAAAAATAGAAAAATTAAATATTTTGCTTTCTGAAAATGATTTAAAGTATTTTAAAATATTTAGAATAGAATACGTTTTAAAGAAGTCCATTGCTATTACATCCACAGTCATTATTTATGGACAATTACGATTTTAATTTAATAATTCCGTGAAAATCGTATGATTTTGTTTGTTACGATGGATCACGACAGGACTCAAATTGAATCAGACCAGGAACAATCGAATGGATTCTCTACAAAAGGTCTGAATAATCCCTGCTTGACTAACCGGTTGCACCACTAGGTCACGGATTGCGATAAGCTTGGGATGTGTTCCCTGACACCAAATGATGAAACTAGCTACCCGCATTTCCTCCTCGGAAATTCTATTTGCAAAGATAAGGGCGAATTTAATGTTACGTTCGTGGAAAAAATTATGCTGATCAGTGAATTTACATTTCTATCTGATTAATATTAGACACTGATACTCATAAGCTCCGAGGAAAAATATTGAATCACGCATGTACACGCTTTTTCCCTTCACCTTTGGAAGCGATATCGCTTTTGGCCAACCGAAATTTGAAATTAAAAATCTTAATTGAAAAAGAAGATTGAAAAAAGAGGCGTGATATTTATTTACGTTTATCATTTAAAAAGCGAATAATACGCGCTGCCAAAGAAAATTCCGTCGTTCTTACGAAGTTTCTTTAATTCAACGGAAAATTTTGACCGTGCCAACGAATTTCGCTGCGCCAACCAGATGCGTTTGGCACAACTCAAGCTTTTCCCCCGAAATCGATCAGCATTTTTACCATTCGAATTTCCAAGTTGGAAATGTCAAAACTTGCCTCGCCTCCCTTTAGCGAGTCGGCCGCCGGTGGGCGACGGCTGAATATTCATGAGCGAAGTAACGAAAAGCAGGATATACCTTGTAAGCGCGAAATATGAATATGAATAACGAGACTCCGATTTTCTAATTCCGGGACTCTGCTGGTCGCATCCCTTCGGAATTTCGTCGGTCGAATTTGTAAGCGCGAGTGTTCGCTTCCGGCAACTCGCGCGCCCCCCTGCCGCCCGCGACGTAGGATCCATAACGGCTCAGAAATACCGGAGCCACTCGTTCGCGCAGTGACCCTCCTCGTGCCGTCACAACACGCGCAGCGGCACGGCCAAGCGCATCGGCCGAAAGAAAGCGTCAACTCGCTCCCCCACCCGGGGGCTCGCCGGCGCTCGTCCCTGCCCCTCCGCCGAGGCGGAACCGAACGGCCGCGCGAGAGAGAAAGACGCAGCGCCGAGGTATTTTTAGCCGCCGAAATCTTATTAATAACCCTGCCCCTCATTGACCCCTTTTAGAGTGGCGCTCGGCCGCGCGAGCGTGTGAGTAAAGCGCAGAGGAGAGTCGCCGGCGATCGCCCGCTCTCTCTCTCTCCCTCGCGCAGCCCTTAACCCCGTTCGCTATCGCGCGCTTTCGCGACCCCTTCAGCCTTCAAGTTCGCGTGGCGCGCACATTGTGCAGAGTGGGAGGGGGCCAAACACGCCGTGCGTGCACTCGCGCGTATGTTCGCCCGGAGAACCTTGGCAGATCCGACGTGGCAGATTAGGCGCTCGTCGACGCCTCCGCCGCGAAGGTCAGCCTTCCACTCTCTCGCTCGCCTTCACGCGAGCGCCGCCGTGCAGTAGAACGAGCGAGATTTATGTCGGACGCGCGACTGCCAGGTGCAAGTATATAGCGAGACCGTCGCCGGAAAATCTTTTCTTATTCTTCTTGGATTACGGAAGTGACGCGACGATTTTTCGACCCTGGTCCGTCGATCTTGTGGATTTCTCTCGATTTTTGCGAGAGTTCCTCGGCCTCTCGGAACTTTCCGTTTCCTTCATATTTTTAAGGCGACATTGTTTGTATATTTAGATCGTCTAATTAATATGCGCAAAAATCATTTCCGTTCAATCGTTCCGGAGAAATATATTATAAACAAACGTTACAACGAAGATTGAAAGAAAATATTTATTGGACTGGCGTAAATGGGTATTAGTTAAACATTTTCTTAAAAATTCATGTTGTTATTGAAATTTTTTCATGAAATTGTACAAAATCATATATATTCATTTGAATAATTGCTACCTGCCGATTTTGTTTCATGTTCGTAGAAAATAAAGTTCAGTTATCGAGATCGAATCAGTAAATGTACAGAAACAGTTTTAATCAGAGCAAAAATTGCTTCTGCAAAGAAATAACATTCATTTTAATGTGGTCCATATTTTCTTTTCAATCAGCCGCGTAATTTCAGTTACTAAAATTAACTTTGAAATTTAAAATTTTTTAATTTTATTTATTTATTACGTTTGTTATCATTCAAGCACGCGTTTTGATTATAAATTACGTTTTCTATTTTAACGAAAGAATGAAGGTTACATATTACATGCACGAAAAAGTGCAATTAAGTTAATTCTTTGTTTATTAAAATTATTAAATACTGAAATAAAATAATGTTGTGAAAATGTGACGCTTACTAAACATATACTGTTATTTTCATAACAATTCAACTTCAATTCGTTTTTTAGCAACTAATTTGTTTTAAGAAAGATTTTTAATATAAATAGAAATCTTTACACACATTGAATTCTTATGTTACAAAATCAAACGTGTGTCATGTCTATTTGTAATTTCGTGGGAATTTCCGCATCGTTAATTAAGCTTCATTGATTCCATATTTTAAGAATTTTTTCAAAACAGCTGACTGCTGGTGTAGCATTGAATACTTAATAAAAATCGATATTTGTCAATTTATTCCGACGTTTTAATTTATTCGGCGACGGACATACCACAAATAAAATGTATTATTCATCTACAATTAGTGTTCCAATTGAAATGTAAAAACTAAAATAATTATTTGGAATTGTAATTGAAAATAATTTATATAACGTTAATGCCATTCATTCGAATCGCGCACTGTTATTCAGACAGATTGAAATTCTCGAATATTTGTACAGCGCAATCGGAGCATGGCAATTCTAAAGTTTTCATATTAATTGCACTAAGCTGCGATCCCCCAATTCCGTTCTACATTTTCGGTTAACTGGAAAAAAAACTTTAGGAGCGATTTAAAAAAAATGGAACTACCTTCACTATTCCCGGAGATAGTCACTCAATGTAATTTAACGATGGACGGAGCGTCCGAATCTCGCTCAGTCTACAAAAAACGTATTCCATCCGCCAATCGGGTGATTGATGCGGGCCGCCGTAATTCACCGAAATCGACGCCGCGACATCGCCCATCCGGCAATGCTGAAAAATTGCAACCATCGCGGACAGTGAAAACTTTCCAAAATCTTTATTTTTAAACGCGGCTCGTGCGATTGTTTACGATAAGTCGCCGCGCGCGAGCATATGGAATGTGTCGCACGGCGAGTCGCAATAAGTCGCATTCGTATTATACGCACGGAGCACGTTTAAAATAGGTTGAAATAGATGAAGACTCTTCCTAATGCCCGATGCACGAGCATCGCGGAAAAGCCACCGCCGACGGAATTAGCCGGTACTCGCGTCGGCGGCTTGTTAAAATGGTAAACAATGCGGTCTCTTTTAACCCCTGGGAGTCATGTCATTGTGAGGTTTCTGCTGAAAAATTAAGATGTTCGTACGTATGTTCGATTTGTATTTATAGAACTTTATTGTTGGGAGGTGTATTTGGGGACTGGATGAAGGTATTTCTGCGCTTACCGTTGCGATTGTATTGATTTTAGTCTTTTATTTATGAATAAGAATTTACGTAACGCAACTTAAATAAGTGTAAAATATTAGAACGTTTAAGGCCGTGCATATAAGTGCTATGTAAATACAATTTCTTTTATATATTTCTTGTAGTACGTATAATGTATAACATAAAAATACATCCTATCAAAATGATTTGAATATATATTTATTTACATATGTCTTTTTATCTTTCTAAATCTCGTGATTTGAGTATAAAAATTTTCAAGCCAATTCAACTTATTCCTGGAAAGATATTTTACTTTTTAACTTTTAATCTATTATGTATATGCAAAATTATCTTAAATTGTGCTTTTCATGGCCGCTCAAAAATTGCAATAATGACTCAAGTAGCCTTAAATTGGTTTAATTGATAAGGAAGCCAAGGGAAACAGTTAACGGTATTACTGTACGTTAAAACAATTATTTTCAGACTCTTATAGTATTATTGCATGCCGGTTTGTTATTGTTTTGACAGTAGCCGTCAGTGCACTAATAGAAGCATCTGATGTTTTAAAAAACGCGAGCCATAAAATCAATAGCAGCGAATCTTTTATAAGCAGTTTTATTGAAAGTGAGAAATTTCTTATCATCAATGCTAGCAATTCGTAATTTTCGCAAAAGTAGGTCAGGTAGGAATAATTTAAAATCATAATTTTCAATTGTCTCAGCAACAATGAAGCCACTCCCAAAGACGATAATTAAACACAGCAGAATGAAATAAAGCTCGGTTAGCCTTCTCCTATTCTAAAGGAACAACATTCTATAGGCAGAGTTCTTAGCGCTTTAAAATAACGGCAGAGCCTCGTAACTCGGAATTTAAGAGAAAAGCAATTGAAAGTCGTCCGGGTAAGCAGTGGTCATCGAGCCAGCGGAGCGTGAGGGGGTGAAGTGGACGGGCGCACCTTTAAAAAGACGTTACTCTGCCGAGCGGACACAATGCTCGGCGGAGCCTTGGTGGACGGGGGGAGGCTCGGTGACAAAGTCGATTGCGATCTGTCCGGGCGTAGCGGCTGTAGCGTAAAGTATAAAGTATGACGTGTCGCGGCCCGATTCTGGCAGCCTTCCCGTAGATAAACTCGGGCGCAAATCCCTCCTTTCCTCGCGCGCACCGGTCGCGCATGCAGCGGCACATTTGTTATCCGCCGCAGCGGAAGAGGGACACACGTAATAGTCCGGCGCGAGCGGCCGGCTCCGAGCCGACTCCACGCCGAGTTTGCACTTTTTTTCGCCGGCCTTCTCCCGCTTCCCTCTTGGCCGGCCTCTTTCCCCGGCCTCTTTCTCCGGCCTCTCCCCGCGTACCTTCCACGCCTCCTTCCGCCGAGATCTTGATGGCTCGCGCATAAATATTTAAACTTGACTTTGCCGCCGCGCCGCGGCCGAATTATACATTCGCCCGGAGAAGCGGTCGCCTCGCGCTTCGGGGGTACAACATTGTTTGCCAAGTAAACAATTTACGGAGTCTAACTGTTTATTTGCGCAGCAGACTTGACGATGGCGATTACAGTTGAGTTTTATCGAGCTCGACGTTTAATAGATTGATTGCTAGCGGGACGATCGATCAAAATATTTATCAATTCGGGAATTGCTTCATTAAGATGCCGAGACTTCAAGAATTATCAATTAAAATCTTCTTTTATAATTACTGCATCGTGAATAGAGTTTTCGAGAACAATTTGGGAACGGAATCAAAATCAATACTGAATAGAATTGAAAATTAGTATGTTCAATTTATTTCATTAAATGATGGTCAATATCGAAATTTCACGAAGGTCTTTATTACACCCTACTTGATACTTTGATTGAATGCAGCAAAATTTCATGTAAAATTGAATGAAGCGAAACATTAAGGAAAAATCTGCTGTTCCTCGTGAGAGGGAAAAAGAAAGCGTTGCAGCCAAGCGCGCAAACGATTTATCGAGAAAGCGATGGCGCGTGCTGCAGGCGCAGGAGGGCGAGCGGCCAGTCATTTATTTTCGTAGAAAATTCTGGGCGCGCTATGCGTCGAAGTCGCGACGCGCTCGAAATGACTTTTGCGCAATGGGTAATGTATGAGTGCAACCTTCTGGATCTTTTTTCGTTTCCCGTGAGCCAGGGTCAGGCCACCGTTGTCGTCGCATCGAAGTATCCATAGATATAAACTCCGTCTTGTGCGCTTTTCGACTTTCGCGATAGGTCCGCGCTCCAATTACTTAATAAACGCAAATACGCCCACAAAGCCACCCGCGGCTGATTTCATTTTCTGATAGTAAACACACGACGTTTCTCTTCCGGCATTCCTCGGCCCTTCCAGCGGCAAAATAGATTGAGCGAGCGCGGTCAATCGGCGGAGTCTTAAGGCTTGCGTATACTTTCGACCATATCTTCATTCTAGATTTGCGTAAATAAGCCTCATTAGCATACATTATTCATGAAAGTATTAACCAAATTTCAAACGCTACATTTTATTGTAATTCGTCTTACCGAAATATCTGATAATAACTGTATAGCTAATTATGAATTTTATCGAGGTAATTTTGCATATGAAAATGTTTCGCAAAATAACAAGTTTATAACACATAATTATTTAGTATTGTCGCATACTATCGTACAATTAGTTTCATTGAATACTAAGCCAAATTAATTTAAAATTGTCCAGGGAAAAATTTTTTAGGTAGCAAATGCTTTAGCTAACGCTTCTGCTGTTAAACGCGTAAACAAGGTCTGTCCGTATCCGTGGGGTAACTTTTGTTCCACTTTGTTACGCGGTGTGTCCTAAAAGTGATACAAAAACGCTGCCGCATTACGTGAATCGTGCGTTGGTCAGCACAATTTTCAGGCAGCTCTCGTCAACAGCGGAGCAAAATCTTTTTCGGTACACACTTTTAAAAATTTCCAAATGAATATGACATTAATACAATTCCTTCTTTTAATTAATTTAAAATAACGACGCGCGAAAGCATTTTAATAAATTTTAATGAAATAAATATAGCCAACGGAAATGCGCAATAACCGCCTTTCAAGCCCCCTGCTCTCGACAAATGCTTGGAACAAAAATACATGGTAATCATGGAAGAGACGAAGCGGAACAATAGCGCGTCAATTCAAGATCCTCGGAGCCGACGAGTGTTACGTAGCTCACCTCTCGTCAGCTAGGCGGTAAACAAATAATAAAAAAAGCAACCCTCTGAACCCATTACGTAAACAATCATCATCGTCGGACAGGCGCACTAAGGTCGAAATTAATATAGCGCTTGTCTATACGCGCTCTCTCCTGCGAAACATCGATCGACGCGTCGTAACGGTGGGCTTACGCAACGGGTGGGAGGACGGGCGGATCAAGCCCGCGCGGGGGCGAGATTTTTGAGAAACGACGCGACGCGACGCATCGAGCTCGGCTCAGCGGTGGGAGCATAATGGAGTGGGATGTGTGTGCATACACCGGAAGGAGCTTCCGCGCGAGAGACCGCAGTACTGCCAGTTGCAAACTATAGACGGTTTAAGTGATTTCGATCGGCTCAGCGATGAAGGGGGGGTACAAACAAATTCCGAGAAAGGGCCTGGCTGCTATTAAGTTTCTATTCAAGATTTTGCTGCTCAAAAATGTTTAGTTGGAAGAAAAATGAAGGAGACACTTGAATTTACTTCTTTATTAGCATCGTTTTACGGAAATTTTGGGCTAATTATTTGTGCTATAAAAATAAGCTTTAAATTTTGACGTGCAAGGAGTTTTATTTTAAAATGAAAGGAATTTTATTTTTACTTATTTTTAACTTTTTACCAATAACATAAAGCGTATTGTACAGTTCAAGCAGGCAAAAATATGACTTGGCATAGTTTCAGTCTAAAAAGTCAATATATTAAAAACTTTAAAATACAAATCACTCTTAGAAATTACAAACGTTGCACTTCGTTGTTATTTGTAAAAAGGATTCAAGCTCGATTATTTACGTAATCGTTCCACAAGAATTGCGCAATAATTTATTTCACATCGTCTTTACTATAAAAAGTTAAATTAAAGCAGTATGACACACTTTAAGTGAACCGTAAACTATTTGCGAACGCTGAGCCATAACTCATTGACCATTCTCTATATTGAATAAGTGCAGTTGTCCAATAAATTATGCTGTTTATTGGTCAAATATTTATAACAATTATTACGAATTCAATTGATCATATTTTCGTCGTGCATGAATGAATAAACATTATTATTAAAAAATAAAAAACGAGCGGTTGTTGCGCAATTACACCTTTATCATCTCGATAGCGAGCCTGCTATCAGTATCGAGTAGAAAAAGTGTGGAAGTCGATATACCTGTAACTTGGTCATTTGTAACGTACGGACACGAGGGCGCCGCGTGCGTGTACCTACACATTTTTGCACGCTTGCTGGGGGGATAATTCAAGCGTTTGTTTGCCGGCATGCGTGGGTCGAACATTAAGTCCTGGGAGGGGAGAGCGAGCTAGACGGCGGCCAATCTATCGGGAAGCTCGAGTGAACGTCAAACAGCCCGCACACTCGAGCCCTAAATAAATATGCGCGTCCCCGAGTGTAATTTCGCCCAAATAATGACTTTTCTCGGACTTACTGCCTCGCATGACTTTTCACCGAACAGTCGGCTCCTTTATCCCCTTTCGCTTTACTTTAATCCTACTTTTACCCGGCGGACCTCCGTCTACTTCATATCCGTTTTCATTAGGAGAGCAAATCACGAAACGGCAAAATTAAATTTGCAATGAAATGTACGATCAAATTCCGTTGGCCGCTGAATATTAAATCATTCGTTTGGCATGCGATGGATCCTTAATATTATGTAGGATATTCGTTGCATCTGCATTTTCTCTCACGTGCTGAGATTTAAAATAAACGGATATAAAACGACTTTATGAAATTTCATAATATTACGCTTAGAGCGCGTTTTTATATTTTACACGCAGTCAATTTTATTTAAATTAAAATTTTGCAAAATTAATATTTCAATAACGTGTATGTTACATGTATGTACTATGCCAAAATTTGTTTATATTGAGGAAAACATTATCTTTAAGGTAACTTTATATTTTAAAATCCCGGCATAAAAAAGTATAACGGTGCACTAAATTTTGCAAGAAAACTTAATATTTGGTTAAAAAATTGAAAAAGCGTGCGCACATGAGTCGCAAATTACGTAAAAATAGGCTTCTAGGTCAATAGGTAAAGATTTTACATAAAAACTCACGTTAAGTGAGAATATCGCCTTAAACATAAAACTCGAAAGAGGCAGTTTAACCTTTAGCTTTTTTAAAGTCAAATAACTATCGGAGTAATCAGGATCTCGGGAAAGGTCCTTTCATGCCGGCGTCAACAGCCACCCCCGACTCCGCTTCTCCACTTCTGAAGAGCCGCCTGTATTCCGACGCCGCGCGCGATAAGGGCACGAAAAAGCTTCGCAGCTCTCGCGCGGCCAGCGTCAAAGCCGGACGCTACACCACGCAATGCCGCGGGCCTGTAAATTAAACAGATGATCCTCCGTCTCTCTTTATCTCCCTCTTCCGCAGCTCCTGCTCGGCTGTTCGACGACGTCGCTCGCTTGGCAGTTATTCAAACGCGCGTCAGCTAATATCTGCGATCGCTTTGCGTAATTTTGCATCACAGTTTGTCGCGCGTAATCGGCGCTCGGAGCTTTGACTTCCTTTTTTGTTACCTCAATAATCGGGAGCGCCGCGGCTCTTGGGTTTTCGAGCGGCCGCGGCGAAATTGGAAAATGGATGGCTCGAGCCGTGAACGCGGGGGCGTTTATCGAGGGTGCAGGCTTCGAACGGGCCGTGATTTTCCAATGGTTGCGTTCGAAATAGACGCAAGGTTAGCCCAGGTAGGAGGCGAGGCTTTCTACTACGAAAATAATCCATCTCGGTAATTGCGAATATCTGCCTTGTGCACGCAGTCAGGCAGTCGGAAAGAACGACGTTAGCAGCTTTAGGCTTTAATTGAATTATTTTATGGCGTGACACAAGCAACCGATTGTGATATCGTCAAATCGACACGTCAGAAATTAGGCGTTTATTAACCAATGACCTAAGCATTTACTGTGCCAAACATTCTTCCGAGTCATTGTATTAATATTCCTAAAAAGTATAAATGTCACCAATAATTTCTCAAATTTCGTTCCTTATACACTGAAATTATTTATAGTACCCAATTATAATCTTAATAAATGGGATTAAGATTTAATGATTTCCTTGAATGAGGCGATTATTATCAACAAGACGAGGACGTTGACCAACTTTCATCGTCTTGTGCACATAATTAATTTATAAATTTCATTGTATTTTACCAATTAAACTGACAAGTAATTCAATGTTATTTTCGAAAGATCGTTAAATTGAAACAGTGCGTTTTTGTTGTTGTTTGGAGGCAATTTAATTTAGCACGGGAAGAAATGTGTTTGAGCTTTTAAAGTATAAACGACATAGTCGAAATGACTGGCATCGGCATTACTGAAATTCTGCGCCTGCGTGTTTTTGCGTGAATTGCAAGAGTCCGTCACTCCAACTCTTCAAGTCCAAACAAACAAGGGCGCTCCAACCAATAAAATCCTTTCATAAACAAGTCATTTGCTAGATCTTCAAGTGCATGCACCTTTATTTCTGTAAGCCAAGGTGAAATTTTTTTATTCTTTGCACCGAATCTGTTTACTATTTCATCGCAGAAAAAAGTAATAAAGTAATCTTCACTATATAGGCATATTAAAAATAGAAAATAGATTGCGCTTATTTCCACACGCTTGTTATATAAATATTTATCTCTTTCTGAACTTTAATAATGTTAATATCTATATTTATTTGGTACAGATAAGATGGCACTGCAAATATACTTATCTTATTTGATTGACCACAGAGTTTAATTTGCTGAGCCCGCATTAATATAAAGTTCAATGAAATACTTGATATTTTGCTATTTGTATTTTATTATACATTAAGAAAATGTATAAAATGCGAACTCTGTCCACAGGCTATTATGAGGGCAGAGCGCTCCGGCATCCCCGTGACTCGGTGGTCGGAGTCGGAGAGCCGGCGGCTTGCCGGCGGATGAGGAGCTAGCCGGGCGCAGGTTGAGGAGCTGCCAGGTGGCTCTTCTTCCCTCGTCGCGGCTCGTCCGATGCTCAAGGACAACAAGACGAGGTACGAGGGCGAGGGCGCCGGGCCGGGCGTGGAGCCGGATCGCAACGGGAACAGCAGCAGCAACTCGCCGGGGCTCGCGCTATGTCCGCAGCCGCAGCAACTGCAGCCACTGCAGCAACAGCAGCCCTTTGGCTTCGACGTGGTCGCCTCGGGCGCCGCCGTATCCTACTTCCCCGGCGGCGCCGCTCTCCTCGCGGCCGCTGCCTCCAAGGAGGCGGCGCCGATGACGGCGGCGGGCCTCCACTCGGCGGGCGCCACCACCACCTCCTCGGCCACCGCCACCACCGGCAGCAAGGAGGTGCGCTACGCGACGCCCGGCGCCTTCCCGGCGCTGCCCGGGCCGGCCCCGCCGCCGCCCCCGCTGCCGCCCCCGGGCGGCCAGCTGCCGCTGGAGATGCAGCAGCGCGGCTTCTCGCAGTCGATGAGCTCGCTGCCGCCCGAGCCCTTCATGATCATGCGCTCCAAGGCCCTGAACCGGCGCGTCTCCATCAACGTCGGCGGGGTCAAGCACGAGGTGCTCTGGCGGACCCTCGAGCGGCTGCCGCACACCCGGCTCGGCCGCCTCCGCGACTGCAACACGCACGAGGCGATCTGCGAGATCTGCGACGACTACTCGCTCATCGACAACGAGTACTTCTTCGACCGCCACCCCAAGTCCTTTAGCTCCATCCTCAACTTCTACCGCACGGGCAAGCTGCACATCGTCGACGAGATGTGCGTGCTGGCCTTCAGCGACGACCTGGAGTACTGGGGCGTGGACGAGCTGTACCTCGAGAGCTGCTGCCAGCACAAGTACCACCAGCGCAAGGAGCACGTGCACGAGGAGATGCGCAAGGAGGCCGAGTCGCTGCGCCAGCGGGACGAGGAGGAGTTCGGGGACGGCAAGTGCGCGCAGTACCAGAAGTACCTGTGGGACCTGCTGGAGAAGCCGACGACCTCCATCGCCGCGAGGGTGAGTCCCGGCCGCGAGATTCACCTCACGTTCAAACCGCCCTCTCCTCCACTTACCATCGTTCTCTTTATATTATACACGTCTCGCAACGCCTCGCTGCGCTTCCCCTGTCCCTTCTTTCTCCATCTCCGCTTTTTTATCCTCGGCAAGACCGTCTTTTGAGCGACAGAACAAACTCCCTCCGTAACAGCGAATCGCGACGTAACACCATCTTTGCGACACTCACGATATGTACATGTTTGCAGTTGCGACCGGAGACTTGAGTTTCGAGGAAAGGTATTTTTCGATTTCGGTTTTATCATGTGATTGAATCCTACTTTTATGATCTCCTTAGAAACGCCAGATGCCCTTCGAGCGTTTTCTCAAACAGGTTTCTTTTAATTTATACTGATCTATCTAGGCCGTTGATTTACCTGTTCGAAACTGATTATTTAGTCAATGGGAGACCTTTTGAGTCCAAGTCGGGTAGCTCGGCGGGATAATACGCCGACAATACGTAGGGCGATACATAATTCATAGTCGAAATTTCCTCCGTCACTGCGCGCCTCGACACAAAGTCGGGCGTAAAATCGCGCGTCACGTGGCTTCTCTCGCGCCGAGCCGTAAAATCCAACGCTGCAAAAGCCATCTCGAAGCCTCTCGGTTCGCCGCTCGCGCTTCAACTTGTTACGCGCTTCAATGAATTAACTTGGATTAATTAAACTATTTCGGATAGCGGCCGCCGGTCTACTCGCAAAAGAAGGGCATCGGGCGCGCGTAGCTGATTTGAACGATGTACAATTTGCGAGACATCAGGCAAACTAATTAGTGAACTGTCGGGAAAAGGCAGTAGCATGAATAAGTTCTACCATAGAGAGCACAAAGTGTATTACGTGCTCGCATTAGCCCGTAGTACATTTTACGTATTTTACGATACGTTACTGCCGTATCGCTGCGAGTGCAAAACCGAGTTACTTTTATTCTCATTAAAAATTTATAGTTCATTTCATTATTAGTGTTTAGCCGGTCAACAGTTCATTGTTCTCAATAACTGCGGCTATTGCAATGAGATAATTCCTATTTGGGGCAAAAGCTTTGAGTGAAAGTTTCCATGTAATAAAGGCATTTCTTGTTCTGCTACTGGGCTTACAAATTATTATGATTAGATTTTATTTTTTATGAGTAACAAAGTACACAGCTTAGTCTAAAAATAGGTTTTGCCCTCGCAGTACTCTGTAAACGTAATAGCCTAGTCGAAGGGAAAACCCCGTTTTCACACAGTACTGTGCTAATTACACACATGCGACTACTCTTCTCACAGTTTTTTCTTACCAACACAGAAGACACGTACCACAGACAGATAAGACCGTCGAAGCGCAACAAATTTAGCTTGCGGGAGATCGTAAAGCGTCGTAAAGCTTTTCTGCTTAATTTTTTGGACTCTTATTATAATATGTCAGGCTCGCTCTTTAAAGAAAGCTTTGTGTACGTAAAATGTATACTCGCCACATCTTTGCTCTCTTACCTTTTTTCTTCAGCATTTTCTTTTCTTTCTCTCATTACTTTTGCAGGCGCGAGGGGCTAGAGACTCCCCATCGCCGCGCGCGCAGACGCGAAAAGTCGATCGACGAGTAAGAGTATAGAGGCCGGGCGGTGGCAGTCGACTCACCGTCTACTCCTCGGCCGCCCATCGTATGTTTACAATGTCGTAAAATCTGTTTGCGATAAATGTCGCTGCTGGTCTGCTTCCTCGCACGCGAAATTAACGCCGCGAATGACCTTTTCGCGATCTTGTTTTTACCCTCGGCGCGCCAAGCGACTCAAAACTTTCGCGGAATTTTACTCTGCTTTTTTTATTCTTGATACTCTTTTAGTCAAATGCTGTTCGGATTTTTTAATAAAAACAGAAACAATTGTCTTGAGTATGACACGCGCGCAATAAAGTTCCAAACTTCTTTCTTGTTTTACTGTTGGTTGATATTTAAGAATACATATACTTTCATAATAAAACCAAGTTTCAATAGTTTCAATTTTTCACGGTTGCATCAACGATACGAAAAAATTTATTTTTCTTAATATTACCATTTTGACTAGTTTAAAATAAGAAAATGCCGCAATTAAAATGAATAGAATAAAAATACAAACAGAAAGAAAGATAAATGACAGTCGTTAAAAACTATCCACGTGCTCGCGGCAGTTGCGGCGTTTCGTTTTGAGCCTGCAATTAAAATACCAATTAAAAAGTTCGTTTTGCCCGAAAAGCAGCGCTAATGCAAAGCGTCGCCTCGCCCCGGTGAATATTCGCTTTCACCTTATCTTAGCGAGCAATTGAATCAGCGACGTTAATTAAATGCCAAGTGAAAAATCGCGAAGGGCAAAATTTACGATCTCTCGCCCCTCTCAGTGGAGATTCGTTCGGTAATCGAAAGCGACGGAGCCGGCGGTACAACGAGCATAAACACTCCGGGACTCCTTGTTTTTGACTCACTTAAGAAAAGAGGTCGCTGCTGCTTTATGAGATAGTAACTCGGATTTCTGAAGAAGCCTCGGCGTTCCCGAGGCGCGCTAAGGGAATTTCAATAAGCGAAAATGGAAATTGAATTCAAAACTTTCTAGTGGATTATCCTTTATTGTCAATAAACAAGTGTTTCATTTATTCGAGGGTTTAATTAAAAATACTAAATATAATAATAAAATAAGTAAATGTAATAATAAAATCAGTATTATCATAATGTTTGTCGCGAAAATTCGTAATTTGGAGAAAACTAATAAAGCAGCAGCTATCTCTTGTTCTACAGCGTTGTACAGTCAGAATAGCAAACACAAAACTTGAAGACAGAGAGCACTCATAAGAGTAAAAGCCGCGGTAGCTGGTTTGCGTGTAATGTAGGCTAGGCCGGTCTCGCATACAAGTTATAGTGTTCTACAGTAGCGTAGATACGGTACCCCCTGTTTCGCATCTAGAAGCAAGAGAAAAGTGATTCTAGAGCTGAGATAAATCAATACTTGAGTATACCTATATAGAGTCGATTTTGTTGCAGCGTTTTATCATTGTTATATCGCGAGAGTACTTAGAACCACCTTAGCGCGGCTTAAAGGCGACAGTGTAGATATTTATTATGTCGAATAGTGCCAATGAAACGATCAAGCCCCACCTTCTGTCACTCTGACCATTTCTTTTTCTAGCCCGCTCGTCCACTACACTCCTCACTTCCCAAACTCCCGTTTGCCACATATCTGTCTCTTTTTTTCCACCCTCTCGCAGTCTCTATCTATATCTACCTAACCGTTGCTACTGTAACGTACTATACATGTCTGCTTTATTTCTAGGTGGTGTTCACTACACAATTGTTTTCCTTGTACATATTGATGATTCTGTATAGCTATATGGTTTACTCTAACCATATATATTGCACGCAGTTGGAAAAGCAAGTTTCCTTGATTGGTCTTTTGATTTAGATTAGTCTTTTTTCTTACAAATTGATAAATTTTTACGAGAAAATGCCAAATTCTATTTTATACTATAGCACCTTTTTTACCAAAATTGTAGCAATTTATGACAAATAGCTGAACGCTAGTTTTTCTTCTATAGTTCAATTAAATCGTATAATAGTGATACTGTTTTACGTGTTGTTTATCTGTCATTTCGATATCACATGATTCACACATTAAATCGAAATGTTACTGCATAGAAAATAGTCTATCATTATTGATCGCATGAATTATTTACAGAGAAAAATGTTTGATAAGTAGATTATTTTTTATCATTAACGAGCCAGTCACAAGGATACGCGCTTTAAAGTTTCTTTTTCTCAATTACACCACGCAATTATATTGCTGCTGGGCAGTAAAAAAAGAAACGCGCGCAACTAAAATAAATAGCTCACCTTCGCTCATGACTCGTCATTCTAGCTGCCAAAAATGTTATCGTATATACTCACCTTCTTCCAACTGCGTGCTATGCATATAAATATACATGCATGCAACATGGTGTGTATATCTATTCTATCCATCGAAAATAAACAAAAAAAAATATACATATCTTATATTTGTCTCTATATCTATATATTTGTAAACTCTAAAATGCTTAATGATGCGCAGTTGTGTTGTCATCACAGCTCGAACCGATAGCGAGCTAAAAACATTAAAATAAAAAAGGCGAAAGGAGCTGATGATGGGCAATGAGTTTAAACGCGACTACCAGGCATCACTGTTGATCTTGAATGATCGTCTTGCCTCTCGACACCGCTCGCGCCACCCGTTAACTTTTGCACCCCAACCAAGAACGCGCGCGTGTGTGCGTCTGCGTGTATGTGCGCCCACGAGCAATTAGGCCGAGGAACGCGCGCCACGTGACGCTACGGCCGCTCTCAAGGGCCGGAGTCGACGCGCCGTTACCGTACACCTCAACGCTCGAGCCGGCTTCAACGCACTTATTTTTCTCGAGAGCTTTCTTTCCTACGCGAGATGATACTCTTTTTTCATTTTTTTGCATTTTTCATATTTTACGAGTCGCACTACTACGTTCAATTGTGACGTTTACTCAGTCACTAGATGCTTTTTAACGGAGGCTGGAGAAAACACGAGTTGAAGTGTAATTCATTTCATCGCGGCATTTTTTCAACGCTAAAAGAATAGGAAAGTATTTAATGTGCCGCAGTGTACACCGCGAGTGAGCCTTTCAAGGCCGCTTTGTCCTAATCCGTATCTCTCTATGCTCTTTGTTTCCCGGTCTCTTTATCTCCCTTTTTAACGTCGTTAAATTCCAAAGTCGTCGATCATGGGAAATCTTTGAGGGGCGCTTTGAACGACAGTCGCGCAGACGAATGAAGTGGCTGCACTTGGGAACTTTGCCTCATTATGCTCTTCCAGTTGGATAAATTTGACCCAGATATGAGGCGCGCCCCGTTGATTGGCGCGAAAAATAAAAGCTCGAGTGCGGGGCTGGGTTATTAGCGTCATGAGCGTTAGACGAATGATCGCGGAACTTTGCTGACGGGATCGGATCATTTCCGTTTTCCCCTCAGTGTCTCGACTTTTCCTACTTTTTATTTGCTTTACATTTATCTTTTTTTTGTAATCTAATGATACTATATTTACGCGGTATTAATCACTGAAATTTACATTCCGTTTTTACTTCATTCACAAAGTACGCTCCCGTGATCGATTTTTCTGAGAGATAATTACATACGGCGCCTCGGAAATTACGGACTCGTAGATAATTACATCAAACTCTAGCTAAATATTTAAATAAATTGAAAGCGAGGAACGTCGTTGAAAGGGACCACTTGACGATATACGGGATATTCTAAATTCAAATATTCATTTTTTCGTTTCATTGCTTCGTTCGTAAACAAGGTAAAGAATTAATTTTGTCGAAGCAGAAAAATCCGCGTTCTCTTTTCCATGATTTTGCTCGGGTCGGAACCCCCCTTTTACGACGAGCCATTAAATGCAGCGCGCCTTCGGCGGAAATACCGGTGCAAAGCGGTTCCGGCCGGGCGCGGAAGCGCAATCGAACAATTCCCGTGTATTCAACTAGTTGCGAAAGTAGTGCAGTCGGCTCGCTTCGGCGAAGCGCCCGCTCGCTTTCCCGGAACCGCGGGAAAAAAATGGGGTGAAAGCTCGCCACTAAATTGAGTACAAATTCAACGAGAGCAAGGGAGAGAGACAGAGAAAGAGAGATACTCGAGGGAAAAAAGAGCGGCGCGAGGTACTACACGCCGGCGGCGGCCTATCGATTCCGCCTATATTTGTAACGACGCGCGCGCCCCGCGATCGATACGGGGCGCGCTTAGCGCGAGCCGTCGTCCTACGAAAAAAGGGAGAGAAAAAACGAGAAACGGCAAGACGGGGAGGAAAATCGGCATCGGCGATCGCCGGCGCGTCTCGCGTGGAGCGACTTCGCGGCGTGCTCGTGCGCGCTGGACGGGCAGACACATACACACACGCGGCGCGCGCCCGCGGGAGCGGGTTCTTGAGGCAGACTTGTGCGCTTGTGGACACTCCGGCTTGTGTATGCGTGGGTTATTGGGCGTGCGTGCTGCGAGAGCCGGACATCCGGATTACTCGCCTGGAATGCTTTACCGTGCCTTTTCACTCTTTTGGATCGATGCAATTCGCGGGGGTGGAAAGTGCTTGCTTATTAGGGAGAGAAAAGTGCTTGCAGGCGCGGACGTTACTTCGCGATCGAGTTCAATGCCAACTCGGAGCGAGGGCCGCGCACCGGACTCGTTTCGTCTTTTATGTAATAATTTTGAAATTCAAATGAGCGCGCGGTAATTTTCTAACTGGATTGCATGCTCCTGCAGTCGGACGAGCGAACAATCGCTCACCTTTTCGAGTGATCTTCATTTCTGCAATCGCGATAATGACTGTTATATAACGCTCGGTTCAATTTTGTCGAATGTCAATCGAATTCGCGCGGAGCATCCGTATGTTCATTCGTTAAAAGTCAAATCGATATTCCCGTTTTAAAATAGTAGCTTCCTGCGATTTCCCCAAATAATGTGCAAATGAAAAAGCAATTATTCCGCAACGAAGTTTTCATAGAATAAGCAAGGCTTTTCTAAATGTGTAGCGCAGCTAATTGGTACTGTATTCGTTAGTTACTCATCGGTATTTTTACCAATATACGGGTTGATCAATCGATTTTCCGTAGCCGTCTAGAAAAGTGTACAATACGTTCGATTTAATTAAAGGCAAAAAGGCATATTTAGCTCGAAGCTTCGGCCCTATCTCAGTAATAAATCTATCCACAAAAGTCCGTAGATACGAAGCCATACAGCACATAGACATTTTACCGATCGCGTGTGCGTCTGAGCCGTAGCCGCGATGGCATCGTTGAGTACAAAAGATGGGAGAGCCGTCCAGATTCCCCCGACGTTTACGCACACCAATGCGAGATGATGAAGAACCGCCTCGGACGCTCGTGAAAAAAGAAAAAAGTAGGAGAGGCCGAGATAAGAGAAGGAAAGGAGAGCACACGCCCAGAGAAATGAAGAACGATGCCGAGGCGACGTCGACGTCGATGAATATTGATGGCATAATCAGCTGGCATCGAGCGACCTACCGGCGTATAAACCCATCGAGCTCTGTGGATGTTCCGAGCGTCGAAAAGGAGTAGGAGTAGGTGGAGAAATGGAAAAAAGTGGGACGCGCCCCGCACGCACGTGGAATCCCCCGCTAATGACCTCGGAGGGATAATACCGGCGTCGTCCTCTTTGGATTCGGCGCAGCAATTCGGCCGATTCCTCGGCATGCATTATGCAAGCAGGAGTCGGATTTCAGCTTCCGGCTGATCTCTATCTCGTCGAGGCGGGGTCGCCGAAATCTCGCGGCCGCCTCCTTGAAAAATCGATCGAGAAAGCTCGATAATGCGTCGGTGTCCGGGGTAATAGAGCTACTTTCTGCCCCTTTACACCGCGACGCCGACAAGGCTCTCCTTCTTACAGCGCGCTCGGCTGATTCTTATCGGAACGCGGCGCTATCGCTAATTTAACGAGGTTGAATAATGGCCGCTTGGATATTAAATCGTTTCCCGCGGTGGGGCCCCGCACGAAAATTGTTTTACGGGCCATAAATAACGGGTGCTCCGCTAACGATATTAATAATGCCCCCGGGGCTACGGACTTGGTTACGGAAGAGGTAAACAAGATGAATAAATCGAGCGAATATGTAAATGGCGATGAGGGGTTTAAGTGTAAAGCTGTAACTTTGTTTCTTATACTTTTTGTGCTTATACTGTTCGCTTGAAATATTTCTTTATGCTGCTTATGGACGAGGCCGTATATGTATATTATTGATATATTCAAGATTCCTGAAAGTTTGAAGAAAAATTTCCACGGAGAAAAGAGAGAAGAAAGCACTCTTTACTTTTCCCGTGTAAATTAGCTGTTTTCTGTGTACATTGATGTACTCTGAAATGCTGTATTTTATACTTTCCCGCAAGCACTCGCTATGCTCTATATATACGCTATGGTACAAGGGAAGTTGCCGCTCAGACAAAGATTTAATGCCTCTGGAGGCTGGACTTTGAAGCTGGCGCATTGCAAGAGAAAGTCTCTGCTTTTTTCTATGAGCACGCTTGCAAAAAGAAAACAGCCCGAGTAAAAAGGGCCGCATTGGATGTGAGCTGCACAGCGAGAGCGCCAGCAAAGTGGCGCTAATCGACGGCCGTATTTCTCCGTGTGTCCTTGCCGTTGTGGAGCGCAGCGGCGATTGCAGAAAAGGCCGAGGAGCGCGTAAACGGGTAAAAATCCGAATTAACATGTAGGCGGATAAGCGATCTCGAGGGCAATTTCTTCGGTGGCCGGGGAGAGACCGGGGAGAGATCGGGGAGAAATCGGGGAGAGATCGCTTGATTAGGGATGCAATTACGGCACTAGTTCGGGTGCAAATAGCCTCGTAGCACGAAGGTCGCGAGGAGGGCATGCACAGGGAGTGTGAGTGGGCTTTGTTGTGCGTGTAAATTGGACGCTTGTTGAGTAAGGCTTGGTTGTTAATCGTCGTCGTCGGTGGATCCTCCGCACGGGGACTCGGCAAGATTTCGGCAAGACCTCCGGCTCGGATCTGATGTTCGGACCGCTTGTAAAATTGCAGGTGATAGCTGTGATATCGATCTTGTTTATCGTCATGTCGACGATCGCCCTGACCCTGAACACGATCCCTTCCATGCAAGTGTTGGACAAGGAGGGCAACATCCAAGACAATCCCCAGCTGGCGATGGTCGAGGCCGTGTGCATCACCTGGTTCACGCTCGAGTACGTACTGCGCTTCAGTGCCTCGCCCGACAAGTGGAAGTTCTTCAAGGGCGGGCTGAACGTGATCGACCTGCTGGCCATCATGCCGTACTACGTGTCGCTGTTCCTCCTCGAGACGAACAAGAACGCGACGGACCAGTTCCAGGACGTGCGCCGCGTCGTCCAGATATTCCGCATCATGAGGATCCTCAGGATCCTGAAGCTCGCGCGCCACTCGACGGGCCTGCAGAGCCTGGGCTTCACCCTCCGAAACTCGTACAAGGAGCTGGGCCTGCTGATGCTCTTTCTGGCCATGGGCGTGCTCATATTCTCGAGCCTGGCTTACTTCGCGGAAAAGGAGGAGCCCGGGACCAAATTCATAAGCATTCCGGAAACGTTCTGGTGGGCGGGCATTACCATGACCACGGTTGGCTACGGCGACATTTACCCCACCACGGCGTTGGGCAAGGTCATCGGTAGTGTATGTTGTATATGTGGTGTACTGGTAATCGCGTTACCCATTCCCATTATCGTCAATAATTTCGCCGAGTTCTACAAGAACCAGATGAGGCGGGAAAAGGCCCTCAAGAGGCGCGAGGCCCTCGAGAGGGCCAAGCGCGAGGGCAGCATCGTCTCTTTCCACCATATCAACCTGAGGGACGCCTTCGCCAAGAGCATGGACCTCATTGACGTCATCGTCGACACGGGTGAGATTTATTTTCCCTTATTCTATTTCTTTTACATCTATTTCTTTTTTTCCCTCACTTCCCTTAGATTATTGGACAAAGTAACTTGCTACGCTCTGACCAAAACAGCCACTAGCTCTTTTTTACCTCAATTTTAATTAAATTACAATGTGTGCCATTAACTTACCCAACTGTTACGTCCAGTACCAAGATTCCTACGCATCTATAGCAAACTTTTTCCAATAATTCATTCCCCTGCATTCAAGTTCATTGTAGTATCAGAAAATAAACCTTTTCAAATTTCTAATCATTGGGTTTTTCATCATTTCCACTTCAGAGTTATCGACGATCTAAATGAGAAATATTTGAAAACAATGAAATAACTGTTTTCAATGTCTTGTACAGCAGAAGGATAAATAAATTTTCAAAATAGTGGAAGCTATTGTAATACTATAAATAAATTTTAAATTCCATCCTTTACTGAAAATCTTATTATTTTACATTCAGAACAGAATATTTTAATTATTCGTCAAATAACATTAGCTCTTTTTAGTGTTTCATTTACTTCTTTTATTCTGATTTTAGACTATTGTGAGTACCTAGTGGCGTATTCTATGCCTTTGCTTTATCGTGATGCTCATTATTTCGCGTATTTCGTTCATTTGTTCTGTACTGTTGTTTTAGCCTTACAAAAAAGTATCGCATACTTGTCAAATGCCCGATATTAGTCTTTTAATCAACCCTTTTACTCAGGATTTTACTATTTTTTTACACTATTCCAGATCGGAAACAAATATGTGATACTTTGTATAAAGTTTCCTTCGTATCTAACAAAACCTTATTTTTAACAACTAATTATGTATCTGCATTGATGTCTATTTTGTTATTGTTATCATTGTGTAGTAGAAAATCATAGGTTTTATTGAATAATGTGGCCCTTGTTTCCGTTTATTTTCGTACTTAAAATAGACAATCTACATCAGCTGAAAGCTGTAAAAACTAAAAAAAAATTATTTACCATATTGATAGAAATTTATAGCGATATACTAGAGAAATAATGAGGAACTGGTCTGTAGTTCAGTCCTTAAAAAGCACTAAATTCTGTACTGTATTTCACATGCTGTACGTGAAAATTAGTAGATTTTTCCTTTCAGCTCGAATCGCGAACGGGATTGTCGACCGAGGTAAACATCCGTTAAAGCTGCTGCCGAATTTTAATGCTGCACACACGACTTTGAAAGAGCATCGCTGTTGTACGGCTAAATTAATCTATTTAGTATGGCCATAGGGTAAAGTCGCTAATAGTCGACCACAGATGATAGGGTACAATTGGTATCATAATCAGTGTATAAAAAACAAGTATTTTAAGCTGTTATTTGCATACAAATTTCAATTTTTTCTTTTACTAGAATGTCCATTAATACAGACGTAGAACAGTGCTTTTGAGCTAAAACATTTTTAAAAACGCAATTATTTTTTTATAGAGAATGTATAAATATTTTAGTGCGAATAATTAGTAGCTGACCATCCGATTGATATCGTAATATTAAACACTTTAGAAAGCGTTTGAAGAAAATTATAAAAAAATTCAGTAGAACAACTAAGAGTAAAACAGATTAAATATATTGAGGGACGGTCGGCTACTGGGGTCTTTATCCTACATAATAAATTATTTTACGCGAGCATATGTTGATGAATGAATGACGTTGCATACAGAACGAAAAATATTATTGCACTCTTTTATTTGCAAACAATTGTTACTTTAATAATTTAGATCATATTCTTTTCGTTAATTAAGGACGATCTATCGATAATAGATCTAACATTGAGAATTTGATGAAAATTTAAAGATTTATAAATGAAAGCCTAGTAAAGCTGCATTTAAATTTTTGCAAGGCTACATACTAAATTTAAATGTCTACTTTAATTTTACAGGTTGTTCTTTTGCTATTTTATTATTTAAATTAAATGTTTGAACAGATGATAGCAAATCTTAAATGTGTTTCGCATAGAAAATTGTTTATATATATAACGTGAAGTAACTTTTATTAAACATAACTATACCTAAGACATCTGGATAAGGTCATATATTTTTTTGCTCAGTTTAAAAGAAAGAAAAGAGCGTTTTTTGTCGTTCTCTGTGCAAGTACTTGAGTGTAAGAAACTGAAAAACTTTTTTGATTAATACGAAGAGTAGTTTTGTCACATATATGAAAGTCGATATTTGCAGCATTTGTATAAGCGCACGCAGCGAGCCGCAACTCTTTTAAATTTCGCGCAATCAGACTTTATTGCTAAAATAAGGTTAAAAGCTTCGTCTCCGTTACGTTTGCACATATCAATGATTTCTCTTTTTTTGTTACCTTTGTGCTTAAATTCGTTTGTTCTTCAAATAAAAAAAAAATTGCCTCAATACTGCATGAAAATTTGCTTACAAAAATGATTGCAGTAATAAACATAATTTATGCTACAGTGCTAAATAAAAAAAATTACTCAACTTTGACATACATTCAATGCCACGTTTACTTCTTTCTACTGTAACCTTAAAAAAGAAATAAATGATCACAGTAGCAGTAGAACATTTAACCGAAATTGTTTACTCGCGCATCTTTAATTTATCCGTTTGAAGCGTACGTTTCAGCTGCTCGTATGCATTCACTAGAAAAAGAGAAGGCGAAAAAGAAAGTTCGAACATTCGTTTCTCTTCTTTATTCTCTCCCGTACTCTGTATGTATTCGCGCCGCTTCATTGACTTCGAGTCACCGGCAATAAAAGTAATTTATTAGAAGGCCGCGAGTAGCTGCGAGAGCGCGTAGGTGGCATTCAAGTGCAATGCGCTAAAATACAACGGTCCAGCTCGTCGAGGAATTCGCGCCTCGAGTTCGACGCACGTGGGGGATTGGAACGAGCGCGGTTCTGGGTTTTTGGGTTTACGGCCGCGCGGAGCATCTTTATGCGATGACTTTTTGCGCGCCACGCGGAGGCTCCTCTTTGATCGAGCGTAAGCGGTAGCGTAGCCGCAGATAGATAGTGTACCTAATGAATCGCGAATTTATGGAATTTATGTTTCTGCAAGTCGACTTTGACATTTTTAAATTCCTTTTTCTTTGAACTTGAGAGAAATTTGCAGATGAATTTTTAATGAATATTAAAATTTCTTTTATTTATATAGTGTAAGGATATTTTTTTAAACATTGTACTTTCAATTAATGAAATTTGTACGCCATTCGAGCTGAAATTCGGCATGAAATATTTAATAAATTTTAAAGAATACCTATTCATTTCCAACCATGGAAAGTAGGCCACGTCTAAAAACTTGTGGAATAATTGCTGCCTAATTTAGCAGTGTGCATGCAGAGGACCGTTCTTTCAAAATCATAAATTTAATTTGTAGTAATTTCAGCTAGACTAATCATTTAAAAAAATTAAATACGAAAGTCTACGGTGGACATGACGGAGAAAACATAACTTCTGCATTTTTCTCTGTATTAAATAAACGAAACTTTATTTTTGTTTCGGCTCGAGTATCGGCTCCTATATATTGTAAGTTCTACTTCAATAGACGACTGATTCACCGCGTATACGCGATGCTTTAAAAAATTCAAATGATACTCCAGTAGATATTTTAGTGAAATCGTATCTCAATAGGCAATAATTGAAATACCTCCCATACTTTGAAATACATATTGCTTCAGCACGCTTCCGAATTTTAGTTCCTTTATTAAATAAAAGTTCGTTAGTTCAAAATTATATTTTGTTCAAGTTATTAATTATCTACACAAGAATAGGTGAAAAAATTTTGTTTAGTTAACTGTGCTTTATATAATTACTTAGTTGACAAGAACGATTCTGCTTAGAAAATATTTGCGTAAAAAATATGATTTGCTTATATATTTTTCATCTTTGCAAACTGAGATTATCCGAATATTTAATAGCGTGAAATCGAAGAAAGAGAATAATTACAATACAGAATTATAAAATAGAATAATAATAGTAATAAAAATAATATTATATCATAAAATGTGTATTTCTATAATAAATAATTTTTGATAGAAAAACTTTTTGAATGTTTCAGATAATGATTTTAATTAGGTTGACGAACAAAATCATGAGTATATTTATTATTAATACAGGTTTTGAAATATGCATGGTATTTTGAATTTATAAAAATGCAAATAATAATTAGTATAATTGAAAATCTCGCTTAAAAATAATGAAATTTAGATGGCTGCCTAAATCATCTCTAAGATGCATATAAGTAGTGCAAACGATTAGAAATACATATTTACAAATAGATCTAGTGCTTATGGCGGCATCTTCTCAATGCAAGATCAATTAAGTACCTAATAGTTGAGAGCTTTTAGTTCCAAGAGTATACTTGGCCAACTCGCAACTCGCAAGTTCAAATGCGATCGCCGAGAGAAAAAACGCGACAGTCGACTAAACAAAATTTCTTCATGACAAGTCTGGTAAGGGCTCCGATGTCGAGCGCTACATAGCTAAATAAAGCAGCATCTCCCGTCTATAATGCATTACAATGAACAAGCAAATTTGATCTTATGTTATACGTAGCTAATAGCTTGCTCTGCGCTTCTAACATTAATTTCATTCAAGGTGATACGACAAATCCATCGATGTACAGTCCGCAGCTGGCTTCTTTCTTCCTTTCTCTTATAAGAAACACAAATTTGATGAAATCCAGTTATCTCAATTTTTTTCTATATAAACAATTGCTTTTCGCCTCTCCCCTTCACCGATAAGACCCCCGGATCCAGTTCAACACGCTTACTGTACATACAATACCAAGACCAAGTCTGCAGTCGTCCAAGACGACGCGCTACCTATCAGAGCCACCCCCGAGCAGAGTTTAAATAAAAAAGAAAGCTAACAGTCACCCCAGAAAACGATTGCCTCGCTTGAATATCGTCGTGTGTCACCGGGAGTGTACGCGATGACTGACGGGGCGCGCGCGTCCTCTTCTTCTGTCCGGCAGGTCACAACATGTCGGGCGTCGACGGGAACAGCACCGAGGGCGAGTCGGCCTGCGGCCGGGGTCCGTCCCAGACGGGGGCAGGCTGCTACCGCAACTATGACCACTACGGCCCGTCCAAGCATCGGCGCAGCAACTCCTCCTGCTTCCCGAATCTGCAGAACGACTTGTCCAACACGCCCGACAGCCCGAACCGCCGACTCCTCGACTTCGCCCAGAACATATCCAGCAATCAGGCCGATCACTACTACCACGATCAGGTGCCGGCCCAGCAGCTCAGCCAGCCCATCACCACGCCCAGCGTGAGTTGTCTCCATGACACTCATCCCTTATCACGCCCTTTCATTTTCTTTTATTTTTACCAAACTCTCTTTTTTTTCTCCTCGCTGTCGAGTTGGACATACCGTTCCCCGGATTGTGGCGTGCGAGCTGCACGACGTATCTTTTTTTTTGCCCAATTTTTTTTCTCTCTTTCTTCCATATGTGACAGCTCTGGTGAATCAGTTTTTCCGAGTAGCAAACAGGACGCTCGGGTTAAGATAAATTTGCTCGGCGGTGCAATTTCAATTTTCGCACGTTTTTCCGACTTTTACTAAGTTGCATGGATTTGTCAAAACACATTTTCTTCCATAAAAAACAGATGATGCGAAAAATATTAGCCAAGTAATGTCTTACACGGAAAGTTTGAGCGCAACATCTGTTATCGCAACGTCAAAATGATGATATCAATGGAAGTACGCGATGCAAGATGAGCACTCCAAGTGTCGGAGAAACCTACGGGACATTTTGAAAAAGCGCTTGTCCGGAACAATGGAAACTTTTAATTAACGTCCGATTCAGGCCGCACTCGAGTCTGATGCGTTGCTACTCGGGTTTACTGACAGAGCTGCAATTTATCTGGTGGCCGAAGTTTCTGCCTCGCAAAGTTCAATCGCTACACTTCGGTGATTTGTGTGCGTGTCCTTGACTTGAAAACTTTTGGAGGTTCTTGATTTTCGAGTTAGTGTATCGACGTAGTAGTCGACGAGAAGATTATCTCCGGTAAACTTGAAAACTTTCCGGCACATTAGGCGCAATTGCAGCCGTTTATCAAATAACGCTCGAAAAAATGCTTCTACTTAACAAGTTCGAGCGGCATTTTACTTTTCAGTTTAAAGACTTGCTTGATTTAACTGCTGAGCGAAACTGGACTCGCGAACTCGATAACCGAGTACTTCAATGTATGAATTCTTCGCGAAATTTGCTGTGTGAGGCAGAAATTAGTACACCCTGCGGGGAATTGGCAGCAGCTTGAGTTTAATCGTATCTATTTGTGTTTTTTGCGTTTTGCATCATAACTGAACAGTAAGACTTCATACGTACCAAAGTGTTTGTTTTGACAAAATGATGAATGCAACTATCATTCATCCTACGAAATTCACTTCTAAATGCACAAGGTCCGCGCACCTGTTTGTCTATCTTCAAAGTTTTACCGAATCAAAGCTTAACTGCGATCGTGAGCGTGGAAATAAATTATCTTTCGCAAATAATCAATGGAAAAAGTTACAGTGCGTTTCTCAAAACTTTATGAAAATTTTATTTTGATTACCATTCATAAGTTTTAGTTAATTTGCAGAAATCAGTTTAAAAAATGATTGCAATTAATAATTTATAGCTCAGGTAATGCGAGACAATTATCTACAGAGGCAATGAAAGCGAGTTTAAATCATTTAGAATTAACCGTCGAGAATTTTCATTAGCTTTTAATTGATAAAACGTAAAACTTTTTTATGTAATATTCAGTTGTTTCAATGAACCAACTTTTAACAAGTGAACAATCACTTTTTCTTCCACGCTTATCTTTTCAGTTAATTTTCTTTCTTTCGCGTATTTTCTTTCGCACGAGCTATCCGCAAGCTCGAAAATTAAACACCTCGTAAAGCGGACCTTTCGCGTGCAATATCTTTTGAAAAAAACGACCCAACGTTACAGTACACGCGTGTTTGTCGTCGAAAAAAGGAAAAAATAAAAATAAAAGAAAGACACTGACACGCACGCACACACGCACATAAAGGTACACTTTTCAGGCTGGCGGAGGTGTGAGAAAACCTCGCGGTGGCATCCTCAAAGTCTCCCAAAATTGAAAGAGAGATGTGCGTAAGAGCCGCTCGGCAGGGGGATAGCAGACTCGATGCGAATCGGATAATGCACGGTGTTTACGTGTTTACGTAGCAAATGAGAGAAAAGTCAAAAAGACACTAGTGCGCAAGACATTGACACGTTAAAATGCGTATTTTTTCGTACCCGAGGCGTAGCCGTAGTGTCCTGCGCGAGGTACGAGAGAAATATTATTAGTGTCCTTGTGAGGCTGAGAGAATAAGGTACGTTGACTTTGATAAACTACAGGCATTTCGAGGGTCTAGTGATCTTATGTTTCCTCATTCCTTTAACGCTCGGATTTTCTGCCGAATGTCGCGACAATCAGACCGAAACTCTAAATTTCCCCTAAGATGGGCCTAATTAATAGCACTGACATATTTATTAAAGGACTTGATGAATAAAAGTATATTTTCTTTTAATAGAAACAAAATAGTAATTTATTTTATATACACTTCATTTCTTTTTACTGAAAATCAAATGTGTTCCAAATAAGGTAATTTATTACTTGGAAGCTCATACATTTAAAATACAAAATGTAGCAAAAAGTGAAAATTTTAAATTATAATACTTATTCTATTATGTAATTTGAAATAGTGGTTATAACAAAGCAAGTCGATAGAAATAAATTCAGTTGTATAGGTCGGCTTCTTTGTGGTCGCCATTTTGAATTTTAAAATTTTGGCATCCGATTCGAAATCAATGACCTAAAAAAGCTCCAAGATTGATTCTGAGTAAAATCAAACGAGTAGTAGGCGTATTTATATAACGAATCTCGCTACATGAAACCGCAATGCAAGTCGACTTTTTAAGATGCCAAATGCTTCCATTTTCTATTTAATTCTGTATAAAAGGTATAATTTAATGATATTAAAAGCTTCTATATCTTTAACAATTCCCGTCCTAATAAAAAGATTATTCCGTCAAATTAAAATGATCAAAGATAAAAAAAGATACTTTCACGAGATCCTCGAGTGTTGAAAATAATTAGCATAGCATTTGAAATGTTAATAATAAATGCATATTAAATGAGCTTCGGCTGTTTGCTGCATGCAGCTCCGCGGACTCAGGAGCGTCGGAAAGAAAAAAATGAAAGTAAAAAAATAACACCATCACAAGTTAGTTCTCTTTGTTTGCCAGATGTAAGAGCATATGCATATCCGATGCTTGCGCACGCCTTGCAATTTGTCACGCGCAATGCAGTCGCTGCACTCGAGTTCTCGGGCGCGTCCCACGTCAGCGGCTCGACAAAAAGGCATTAAAAAGGGAAACGGATAGCGAGAGCACTCACAGTAGTATTTACGCAACGATCGAGCACGAAGCCTGCGACAGTTTCTTTACTCGGAGACGAGAGAATTTGCATCCAGAGGAGCACAGTTTTTATTGTTTTGCCGTGTACGAGTGTGTCGTGCGTAGTCTCTCCTGACCCTCGAGTCCCGATTCAGCTGCTTTCTCTTTATTTGTCCTGCTTACAAGCGCCCCAGAGCAAGAAGACTCCGCCGAGCTTGTACCTCGGAGCTTATTTTTTTTACCTTGTTTGTACCGGCGGCGGCAGGCACTTTCCTGGCTGTATGAGCAAGCGTGGGAGTAGAAGACAAGAGGGGAAGCTGGAGGGAGAATCTTATGGCCGCAGCAGGGCTGTTGTTTACGCGGAAAAAGTGCATGGAATTGAATGGAATCGTGACGGCTATCGATTTTCAGCCCCGAAGGGATAATTGCATTATTGGAAAACTTGTGTGCATTCTTAGTCACGTTTAATGAATTTTTCGTTAACTCTGGGGATCCCAAAAATTGAAGGACCGATAAACAGCTTTTTTTAATAAAAAATGATAACGTTTTAATGAGCATAAAGAAGTCAGCTCACGATGTATCTCAATTCCAGGCAATTTTTCATCAGTCATAAACGAGCTCCTCACGTTCAATTTGAATTTCAGCTTTGACCTCTTACCTTGCAGGGACGGAAATCCATACTCGACGAAGATCTCTAAAGGCGAGAGAAAGCTCCGTGCTACGGGCTAACCTAGGAACAAGAGGCAAATGGAATAAAGTGGAGCGAAAAAAGCGAGCAAAACTAAGCCAATAGAGAGAAGTGCGGGAGCGCGAGCGGGGGCGACACTACATAGCACTAGCGGCCGCATAAGCGAGGCGGAGAAAAGTCCCCCTCTAAAGAATAGATGCGCGAGAGGCTCGCTTTGTCTCACTTGTGTAACGCGAGCGCCCGCGCCAAAAAGGCTAGCTGCTGCTGCGCTCGTGCCCCGGGTATACCCTACGTATACATAGTAGGTCGCTCTCTCGTGAAATGCGACTGTACACGACGCTGCTGTACCCGAGGACCAGCGGCTGAGCGCCTCCCTTTCTCTCCACCTCCGTCCGGAAAACCGAAAAAATCGCCCGCTGCCGGGAGATACTGATAAGGGAGAGAAAACGAGATGCGCGAGTGCAGCCCGCGGTGTTCATCGAGGGACTATTACATGACGAGAGAAGGAGAGAGAGAGAGAGCGAAGGAAAATTATTGTCCGTTCAAGCGGAAAATTGACCTCCGAAAGTCCGCAATAAATAGGGACGCCGTTCGCGAAGTGGGCGCGGCTCCGAGTTCGGTTACGGGGAAATTCGAAGAGCGCCGTTCGCTCGTCGGAATAATGCGAGCTTTATAGGCACACGCGATACATACATTCCCTACTGGTTACTGCTTTTACTTTTGTACATTGTGTTCTACTGTGAAAGTGGATGCACCCTCGTCGTCTCCTACGTACTTGTCGTATCTAAGGTATATAAGATAATGCAATCGATGGTGCTGTGAAATACACAGTTTTACGTCTGAACACGCACTCCTTTCGAATTCGGAAAGTTGTTACGATCACGGATTTACTTGTCGTGGTTACTGTAATTTCCTAACTGTAAAAAGAAAAGAAAAATGTGTACACGAACAGATATTTTGTAAAAATTTACGCAGATCTCTGTAATATTGACCTCGTTCAGATGAACTATATTTCGAAAATTAAAGGCGAGGCATTATAGGCGCTGTAGTTGAAATTTTGAAATTGCCCGTAATGATGTTTCTCAAACATAATTGCTCGTTGTTTCCGTTAATAGATGCGTCAGCGCTTGAAAATGATGAGCAAATGTGAATTTATCGAGAAAAGAGTCAGTTTAACCAATCATTTAGTATTTTCGAAATAGATAATGTAGAATCTTATCATTTCTCCTAATTTTTAAAATTGGACCGATATAAAGCCATTAAAAAGATTAAAATATATGTAAAGATATTATCCAGAGTTCAGCCAAGCAATCGCAATACAATTTTGTCCTTATCTCTCGCCAAAGAACTCAGAGATAGAATTGTTCTTACAAACTTGCACAAAAAGGATCGGAAGAATTCTTCGCTAAAATTGTTACAATATACAATGGTACCACCAGCCGTAAAAATTCTTGAAAAAAAAGAAGTAGGCGTCAGCCTCGTTAGCTATAGCTTCAAATCGGTTATACAGTCGTTAAATGCAATAAGTCAAGGAAGGAAGCAAACATCGCCGCACGCCGGAGTGCTTGAACGAAAGCTAACTTTTACGACGCTTATTTCTTTTGCTTCGCACGATATGTCTAGGCTGTTAAAATATTTGTGAATAAAAAAGTGTTCTCTAGTCCATGCCTGACTGTTCACTGATAGTCTGATTAAACAGCAACGTTAAAGTTGTTTATATATTGTTTAATTAGGTTGTATTAAATATTTTAGTTTTTCGCGTTTACTCGACGAGTAGTTTTAATCTGCGATGTGTAGAATCCGTTGTTGCCTTTGATAAATTACGTTCTCTGCTTAGATGCCTTGTACGAACGTACATTTTTAGATCGGCGTTCTTTCGTATAAGCAAAGAAAAACTGCAGCAATATAAGCGAAAGCGTAGGCGGAGCCAAATTATTGTAAATTGAATATCACTTTTTTCGGCCTACTACATGCATGTCTACATACATAACATAACATAACAAAGCAACACACAGGGTCTCGTAACTAAAGCAAATTTTCATTTAAACAGCCGACAAACAATCCTAAACTCTTAAATTATTCAAAGATTTAGCAATAAGTAGTCAATATTGCAATAAACGGGTCTTTTGCCCTAAACTAAGTTGAACAGAATACGATATCGAAGCAATGTTACAATTAATGTACATCACCATTGGCTCTATTAAATAATAAAGTGAGAAGTGGCTTGAAAACTGGATTATCAATGTCTCTCTTTTTTTTCACTTACTTGGTAGCTTCATTTCCCTTTTACCAGCTTCTACTTTCCTTCGCGCTCTAGAGAAGAAAAAGCAGAGTATTTTTGTTATGAATTTTTCTTTGCTTTCAAGAGATCTCTGCGCCTCTTTAGTCTCCTTGCGCATCTTCTTTTTACTCTCTTCTTTCACTTCCTCACTACCCGAGGATACCTACAGAGCCGAAGTTTGGTCTGAGCTGCATTGCGGTTTGCCGAGGGAAAGTCAACGAGTTGCAGTAAAATATTTTCCGTTCTCTTTATTTTTCTTCACTCTCGCTCCTCCCCTTTTTACTGGTGCACGAATTGTTTGCAAAAAAATTAAGTCGCGTTTGCTGCTACATTTTTTCGCTTCCTTGGCCAAGGAGGCAAGTGTGAGGAGGAGAGTACTTTTTCATTGCTGATTCAACACTACAATTTCGTTTAACGATGGAAAAGCTGGCAACCTTTTATATATGCGTGGAAGGAGACTTTTTTGCGGATTCCCCTCTATCCTTTTTTTTCTCCTTGCCAATTCAGTTCCATTCATGTTACGCAATTTTCTTTTTCCCATCAATTTGCAGCTCTGCGGTTTATTCTGTCTTTTTCCTTTCTTGAAGTCGCTTCTTCACTGACGTGGTCGTACCTTTCAACTGGGTGCATAATACGTGCAAATTACGTCACATTAGTCTAGAGAAACGCACTTGACTTACCAATATAAAAGGAAACATTTATTTTTTTTTACAGGTATAAAACAATGTTTAATATTCTTCAAAATTCATCATGTAAAAAACACAATTATCATGAATCATGCATTAAAGTCTTTAATTTTTACGTGTTTCCCTCATATAATGTAATACTATTGTACATGTTTTGCTTTCTCATCATTGTAGTTATGTTCTGTAAATGAACTTACTCAACGAAATATTGCATTCCATTTAATCGACAGTGTAATTAAATTACATTGAAGCTTTTAGTTTTACATAAATGCGCTAAATTAAATTGAATGTGTTGTTTCGTTGATTCATAATTAAAATCGCTATTATTTTGTTCAGCATGGATATTTCCATACCAATGATACTGTGTACATATTTACGCATTTATTAAGTTTCAACACAATGGCGATTTTGTCGAACTAAACAAAGGCTTTCTTCTAACCCTAATAATTACAGCCATAATGTGTATAACATTTATAGGAAGAGGACAAAAAAGATCGAAGAAAAAGCAAGCCGGAATCAGAGAAAAAAGAAAAAGTCGGAAATATTGAAAAAGTCGATGAGTTTCCTAGCGAATTCGAGTGTTGCTTTTGTACTACAAAGGTATTTACAGAAAAAAACCTACTTACAATAATTTAGAGCAACTCTTATTTAACAGTGTAAATACTTTTTTCGGTCTTGTTTCTTTTATTTTCTGTAAAAAAATTTTGACAAACACTGAAATGATTATATTTGATACATGATCGTTGTTGCAATCACCAATTGTAATATATATTCAATACTTTTATTTTGCTTTGATTTTCCTAATTTGAGGAGGAGATTTTTGAAAATTCAAAAGTTAATGAGATTTTACAATGTTATTATGGAATGATTATGCACCTTTATTTCGGCTACTGGACAATTATTTCTTTCTCGTTTTTTCTAGTTGTCGATTTATTTTTTACATTGTCACAATAATCAGCAAAATACGTAAGTCCTTAGGTGTATCAATAAACTTCTTTGCTCTTTTTATTTAGTTCACTTTACTTCAGATTATATACTATTTACACTTATTATTATTGTTATTGTCACTGTGAAGCATGTTCGGTGGTAGAATTAGTCTTGATTGTGAATAACACTTTATTCTAACTTTTATGAATCTCATGTGCGTTTGCGTATTTGACACGTGAAACCATATTTTTTATTTGCACATCAAAATTATAAGTATTTTTTTACTCTAAACATATTTGCGTTAAGAGGCTTTATATTTTTAGTTCTATATTTAGTGTGCTCAATTAAGATTTATTACCTTTAGCACTAATACTTATCTGATTCTATATTATTTCATCATTGGTATTTTGATGTTCACTTTACCAGTTTAATGTAATTTATTATTCATTCTGCTATGTTATATTTTATTTCCTAGTATAGTTAAATAATTTTATTTCATGAAACATGAAACGTGAAACATGAAACACATTTTTTTAAATTATTACAATTCATTTGTATAAAATTTAGACTGAAATTTAATAATTTAATCATAAGTTTTTAATCTTATTAATGTCATAAAAATTAAGACTGAAAGAAAATGAAAAATTTGATTTAATTCATTTTGAACATAATGTATAGTTAAGCACTCTTCATTAATAAATAAACAATGTTTTTGTATTCTAGCTTATCGCGTCTCACTTCACCTTCGGTTTTCGCTAGAAATTTCTGTCTACTTTACCAATTAACCGCGTCACGTCGTTTGCAGGAGTACAAAGAGTACAGGGACGCTGAGGACATTATGCCGCTGGGTACGAGTGATTTCAAGAGCACAGTATGCCAGGAGCTGAAGTCTCTGCGTGAGAGCAGCTTCGACCAGGCAACCCTCTTCAGCGAGATGCAGCAATTCCAGCAGATGCACCAGCTGCAGCAGCAGATACAGCTGATGCAATATCAGATGCAACAGCAGCAGCATCAACAACAGCAACAACAGCAGCAGCAGCAGCAGCAGCAACACCACCAGCAGCAGCAGCAGCAGCAGCAGCAGCAACTACAGCTGCAGCTGCAGCAGCAACAGCAACAGCAGCAACAATCGCTGATGATCACGGCGGGTCAGCAGCAGCCGCAGACGGCGGATAACAAAAACTACAACGAAAGAGGCAGCGTCGACAGCTCGGACACTTACGCCAGCTGCCAAACGCATCCTTTCTACTCCGAGGTAGGCGCGCGATTGCTCTTTTACTTCCCGCGCAACTTACCTGACTGCGAGTAGATACATTCGGCTTTGGTCAGACATTGCGTGTTTCGTCTTGCTGAATTCTTAAAAACGTCGCGCGTAAAAATTGATGTTATTTTAAAAGAAATTCATTTTCATTGCATTCGATGGAAGTGTTTCGTCTTCTTTAATTTTGGATTAATGTATAAACAAAATAAAATAATGCAAACTAATGAACATTTTAAGTGAAGTTTTGATTTTTGTATAGCTAGAACGGCGTGGGAGTGTAAGTCGACTAAGATCATTTAAGAGACTTTGCCAGTTGAGCTAAATTCACGGAGATTGTAGTTACTAAAGCTCCTTTGATACTGTTGCAACCTCAGCAAATTTGAAAACCGTTAAGACCGCGACGTAATTGTGAAATAATATTATACTTAAAAAGTAATTGACCAATAGCCATAAATGTTTAGAGTTGCTAAAAAGACGTTAGGAGTAAAAGAAAAATAATGGTATCTCGCCTCGGTGTTCCCTCCCCAGTAATAAGTGAACGCAATCTACTTCGTTGCGACAGCTCTAAATAAAAGGTCTTTGCATTGTAATCGACTGCACCAGTTACGCTCAGCCATAGCATTACTCATTCAGATCGCGCCTTACGTACCGCGTTAGTTATATACCTCGGTCGTTCTGTCAGTTCTTCTTGTAACTCGGTGCAACTCTTTTAAGTACATAAAACCTTGGGTCGATCCGCAGTAGGAAGAAGTTTCTCGATGCACTTTATGGATTTCTGCTTGCAGAGCGACTTGACCGAGGAGGCGGACAGCAATTTGTACGTGAACCCGCTGGAAGGGAGCGCGGACAAAGGGCGCAGCAGCGCCTGCGTGAAGAAGTCGGCCTCCGGTGAAATAGCCCACGTGGCGCTAAACGTGTCGCCGAGCGCCGAGTCTCTCAAGGAAATTAACACACCAGCCAAAGCCAGCAATAAAACGAATTTGAACGAGGCGATACCGAAACACAGGAAATCTCGCATTCAACAGGTGAGAGAATGAGAGGAGAAAAAGAGTGCGAGGGGCGACTGCACTCTCGAGAACGAGCTATTCTAAAGTCTTTATCGGACCCCCGTTATATGCTCTCGGCCGTTTACTGTTGCTGTAAAAAAAGGGGGCGGCCTCTGTTTTTCTATTCTCCTTTTTTCTTGCGCTCGACGACCATTCGACGGAAGCATTAGCGCCGGGCGCTTAATTAATTCGGTGCCGACGGCTCGGACGGGAGAGTCTCGGCGGGACGAGGGGCTGGGAGGAGACGCCGATGAGCGCTTGGCTGCTTTACATAAGTGCAGTTAGCGGTTTAGTCGCCTGTAACACCCCTGAACCCCGGTACGGAGGGAGCTTATCGCGAAAGCACTTTTTCGCGCTAGCGCAGACGGCTATTAATTTCGCGGACGTGCTACGGGTATCACGATCAAAAGCTAATTTCTACAATATTCACCGTTCATTTTTCCGATATGCGATCAATATTAATTAGGCTTTCATGTCCGACAGTCTTATGTCCAACATTTAATTCTAGATCAATTTTTATAATGATATACAATGACATAAAACATATTTTTCAAATAGAACTAAATTATTTATTGTAATAAATTGAGAGAAAGCGCTTGTTTTAAACAAAAATTTTCAATTAAATTTTTTTTATTAAAATACATGTCTACAAGTTTTCCAGGTTGAAATATTCGAAATTGTGGATAAAGATGCGTAAGTCCACTTTACCTCGGAATCAAATCTTAATCTTTGTTGAACGTTTTACATTTCTACCTGCTTTCGTATTGTTCCAAAACTGTACAGTTAAACCCATTTAAAGTTTTTTTTACACTTTCTTCTGATATTCTGTATAAGTTTAGTAAATTTACTAAAAATTCTACCCCAATTTCAATTTCATCTACGTGTTTACCTATTATTCCTTTCAATTTTTCTGGTTGGGAGATTTGGATCTCGGATTCTTACAAAATTGTGAAAGATGATTTGAAATATCAAAAAGTATGAAGAAGGACAAACTAATAATTTCTAACAATGATTTTTAAAGCCACACGTCTTCAAATTGTTATTTTGATTATTTAAGGCAAAGTTTTTGTCAAATAAAGAAAAAAAAATGGTATAGATAATTAAAATAAATATTTTGATACCAATATCACAAGAATCGTCCGAGTTTTGTAATAATCCGTAGCCCAAATATCACGGCTCTTAATTGCTACTTAGTATTTTTCTTTTTATCAAATGTTCCGAGTTCAAATGTGGGTTTACAACTTTTATAAAATTTAACGTCAATAATGGAGGTAATAGCATAGTAGTTAAATATCTTTTATTTTTTCAATGATCGAAATTCAATGTATTTTAAATAATCACCAATAATTCAAAATAAATGTAAACAATATTAACTTCTATAACATAGTAATTTGATGAAACTATTATGAATTGAATTTGATTCTGTAATTGCAAACGCAATTTAATCTGAAAGCAAAATGGATCAATGTATGTACATAGTAATTAATTTATATTCTGATGTTCAATACACAATTTATTTGTCATTCTGTATATCCTGTACATATATTGCACAAAATCTGATGAAAATCTGTAATATGAAAATCTATATATGAAATGAAATGAGAGGATAGCTTATTGAAGAAAGAAAATATTCTGAAATTTAAATGAGGAAGTATGTAAAAGCAGGCCCGAAGCTTTCGAGGCGCGAAGAAAATCTTCCAATTTCCTTTCTCGAAATAAACGTTCGAATTGATTTCCTTCGCGTAAACTGCTCGCTTTGTACATTAAGATGCGAAAGGTGAGGTTCGTTAATTCTCATTGAATTGGCGCGAGGGGGAGGTGAGGAAAAGCGAGGGTAGTAAGTTTGTTGTTTGCTCGTTGCAGAGCGCGCAGCGACCGCGCGCTCAGTTCGTAACGAGCGGCACGGACTCGAGCGGGTCGTCGACGATCCGCGAGGACCTGGCCGACAGCAAAGAGGACAACAACAACGGGCAGCAGTTCGGCGGCGGCGGCGGCGGCGGCGGCAGCGCCGCTTCTGGTGGAGGCGGTGGCGGCCTTCGGGGCGGACGCGCCTCGCAGTTCGCCCCCGTGAACAGCCTCGCCTCGGCGACGCGCATCATAAACCACCACCTCTTCGGGACGATCGCTAGTTCCAAGCACAACACCGGTAATTGACCCAAGCAGCCATTGCCAAGTAAGCCGTAAACGCGCTGCCTTCTTCCACCGCATCTCTATTGATTTTCCATTTAACGACTTTTTAATTCAATTAGCATTGCCGCATCATTTGTTATACACCACGAGCGTATTTGTAGAGATATTTTATTGTAAATAAAAGAAAGGAAAGAGTTATGAGTGTGCCGAGACGCATAACTGTTCGCGCTCGCGCTCGCACGCACTTATATTACAATATTACAATGATACGAACCTTTTTCTCGATCGAGGACGACTGATTTGCCCCTTCACGACTGTGCGATATTTTTTTTCTGCCAACTTTTTCAACAGATGACTTCTGTTCGGGCTAGCGCATCAGGAATTTTTAATTCCCTTTACTTAAATTCGAGAAAATTTTATTTTTATTAACTAATTGCATATTCTCTAATATACTAAAAGATTTTAATTAGAAGAAAAACATGTGATAAAAGAAAAGTATTGAAAAAACGTTTTTCTCCATTTTCTTTTGACTCGACATCGAGAGAAATGGTTGTTATAATAATAGCTCGGATCGACGTGCTTATGCACTTTCACTTGAGGTATCGAAAT
>JAXIUT010000037.1:1273905-1297110 GCA_035586675.1 Eurytoma californica | reverse complement strand
CGACATCGAGAGAAATGGTTGTTATAATAATAGCTCGGATCGACGTGCTTATGCACTTTCACTTGAGGTATCGAAATGATGAGTCTTGAGTGATTTGTTCTTATGTGTGTCATGAAAATATTATAATGATATTTATTTGAACGATCGAGATAGCGAAGTTCAATCGTGCACGTGTGTCCTCGTGAAAAGGAGAGAATGATTTTATTTATACATAATATGTGCGGATGTCAGTACAAAGCACTTGCAGTATAAAGTGATTTGATTAATGAACGGTGATAGCAATAAAGTTCTGCGTTTTAAGCAGAGAAAATATATTATCGAGTTCACTTTTCTATAAATCTTCACACCCTTGTAAATTCACACTTGCTTTTTTATTTAAATGTTGCATTGATTTTTTATTTTATTTTTAACAAATGTAACAAATGTTTGCAATTTTCATTTTCATTTTTTTAAACAACTCTAAAATAAGTGAGTATAACAACTACGTTGAATATAACAAAACTTAACAAGCGCATACAGTTGCGAACAAAATAGTTTAAAAATCTGAAACAGAATTCAGGCACTTATGGCACACAGCATTAATTGCTTCATACTCTGCAGCTTGAAACATCATAAGCTACCCGAGCTGCTGGACATGAAAAAAGAGTCATCACCGTCATTCGCTTTATCCAGGCACTAAAAAAAGAAATCAACTACCATTGATGCATGTGTAAAAAAGTGTAATCGACCTGACCTTAATGGTGGTTTATCGAATTATGACACGATTGCCACGTACTTTTGAGCAAACTATTTTTCAAATTCTATTTTGTTGTTTATTTTCCTTTTTCAAGACTTTTTCCAACGGAAAAGAGTTATTTTATTTTTAAAATAAATGTTATTAATTATTATCGTTGTAATTGTCAGCTTAAATTATAAATGTGAAATCTACTGTACAGTCAAAAAGCTTCACTATAACAAGATATATGAAAAAAAAATGTTATGTTTTCAGAGTTATTAGGATTTATTTTATAATTTTATTTAAAAAGAGGCAGGTAATCGATGCGCTAGCATTAAGGTCCTGCGACGAGAGGAAGAGAAGTAGTCGCAGTTCGTCGTCACGCTTCGTCGAGCACACATGAGTCCAACTCAATAAAGCCTAGTTAAAATTGCACTGAGCGGAGTGATCGCTTCTTTTCTCAACTGAGTTTTGGATCTTATTCGTCACGATTATGCGAAATCGAATAGGTATTTCAAGCGAAAACTCATTTTCATAATGACTTTTCCATAAACTTAATTTTCTTTTTGTTTGTCTGTAAAATAAAAAAATGAAGCGACGCAGTGATAGTTGTAATCGTGCAACGAATTAGCGAAACTCGTAAAAGAACCAATCCTGCGCCACCTCACCAATCACAATAAGAAAGAAAGAAATGAGATAATCTGGCCTTGAGCAATCGAGTGATAAAGAAAAGAAAAACTCGAGTCTTATATGCTATGTGTGCCTGCTGAACGTTTTTCAGGAAAGAGCGCCGCAAGTAAACTATCACTGTCCGCCGACTCGATAGACAGCGAAGCAACGCCGTTCATAGAAAGGCATCGCATTTCAAAATCTATATTAAAGAAGTCCGAAAGCAGCAATAACTATTATAGCAATGCCGGTGGTGACTCGGACACTGAGAAGCTCATTGGCTGTGACAATACGTCCTGCACGATGGCCACGTGCGACAACGATGGTGGGCTCACACTTATGGCCGACGCATTCCCCAATGTCTATGGTACGCGCGATAACTCAAATCTCAAAACAACCACAAAATCAAGCACCCTCTTCATTAATATTATTAACCAATCTCAAATCACCCACTTATCGGGGCAGTCCTAACTAACATTGATTATTAACTGTTATAGATCCCTCCCCTACCCTGTGGTGTATCATTGTAATCACGATATTTCTTGTAGATCAGTGCCTTTCAATAAGTTAATTTGAATAAGTAAGCAGAATATATATTCTGCTTTTAGTATATACTAGATCCATCTGAAACTAAATTGGATCAAGAGAAATTCCACAAAAATTACTAAATCTTTTAAATCTCACTGTATCTATAAGGAAAACCCGTATCACTAGAAATGTAGACATTGACTAATATTCATTTAAACATTTTACTAATAAGCGGAAAAGTGGTTGGTTCGCGCGACATCTGTGCTACTATTTCGATTCTATAGCACAATACCAATGCAATTCTATTGTAAGAAAAGGAAAAAAAAGTTTAGGGATTGAAAGGCACATAAATTAAAATCGCGGGACTTGGTTATAAAAGGCGAAAGGAAGAACGTCGATGTACCTAAGAATAATCGAGAAATATTAATGCTGGAAGCGTGATCGTTGTTCCGATTCACGCCTCCATCCAACTTTTATAAAACTTAAAGGCACTTCTGTCGAGTTTCAATAAGAGGATTTCATTGTTACGCTCGAGTGGCGCGCATCATTTGTCGCCGGGAATAAAAAGGAAGGGAAAAATGAAGTTGCTCGCGAGTTTTCGCGCGAAATCGCCACTTTTCCGATACTCTTTTCACTTTTTATACATGTTAGGCGAGAGTTAAACCATGTTACGTTCTTCGAATCGACATTAATGCCAGGATATTGTAACCTATGTGCGGACAGATCCGAGAGAGGACAAAAATTTCATACCCAAGTTACCTAAATCACTGTTCGGTGACGCGATGGAAGGTATATTGACATCATCATATTATCAGTAAAACACACTTGTTCACATCGCTTCTCGTACTTTGCTCTTTTCATTTTCCCTATGCCCGGCAGTAAATTAGTCGTCAACATTAAAACCGACGTTTACTACCTGGTTAATGGCAGCTTTGTGAGACTAAATTTTATTTACTCACGCATTTATTTTGCCTCATTTTCCTTTTCGTAATTTTGTTAATTAGCTGGCTTTTCATTCGACATTGAACGACTATATCGCAACCACTGGGCCTCATTTAAATAGAAATTATAATCCTCGACACAAACTATACTCTCTTGATATAACTTTAATACTGTGTTTCAACTAGTACGAAGACAGTACGTTTAAGTGCCTTAGAGTTTTTTTTATGACAAACGACACGCTCGTGTACCTTTCTCATTTTATACTAACAGACTATCATTTTCTTTGAATAAATAAAAAATGTTTATCCAGTACTTTCGAGGAGAAATGTTCAAATTGAGCTGCATTTTTCAAATGAATTAAGAGCATTAAAAAGCAATTTATTAGGTAGATTGGATTCCATTGAGCTCAATCGAAATGGGAGTTTTATCTCATTTTCATTTGATACCCTCCCGACTGTTACTAACGTTCATTTAATCCACACTTACATAAATTGTTTTTAAGTGCTCCCCAAGTAAGATTTAGAGAAAGTTCATCAATACTGGCTTAAACAGAAATGAAGTTTCAGTAAGTGAAAAAATGCAAAAGTATTCGCAATAAATTGCAACTGCGCTGTCTGATTTCAGAGGAGAAGCAGGCGCGCGACGAGACGACGCAGGAGAACAAGAACAAGCGCGCGACAGAAGAGGTGCGCACGCCGAAGCTGAAGCCGCGCTTCAAGGACCCGCTGGACTCGCTGTCGCTGGGCGACAGCTGCAACCAGTCGATCCTGCTGAGCTCGCTGAGGCCCCAGCGGCCCTCGAAGAAGCTCATCGTCCAGCTGGACAAGCGCAACGTGCAGCCGACTGCCGGTGCCCCGGGCAGGCCGAGCCCCGGGCCCGCCGCCCACTCTCAACCCCACGACTACCGCTCGGCCTCGTAGTCGCCGCGGCGAGGGAGTCGCGACCTCAAGCCCCACCTCAAGCCCCGGCAGTGCCTGACCGAGAAGGGAGGACCGAGCAAGCGCCTGCGCGCCCACCGGCTTTTACTTTTATTTTCCTTCTGCCGTTGCTTTCTGAATTACCTTCCATTCCTGAGCGAGCGAGACATTTGTATTTTCGATTTTTACCAGCGAATCTTTCACTCTTACTGAGCTTGTGCGTCTTTCCGTACACAGCGCCGTGGAACAGCAATTTCTTTCGACTCTTATTGTATATAGTTACCCGTATTTTTACAAGCAAAACCTTGTTTATACTACTTCATTGTGGATTATTAAAGATGTAGGCCGCCGACGGTTTGTTTTTACTATAACGTATAAGTCGACTTTAAAATAACGAGCTTCTAGTTACTATAAAAATGTTCGATTTTAAACTACAACTTCATCTTTGTAAATAATTTTTTCTTCACAAATTCTCTGCTATTCTCAACGATCGTCAACTACATATTTTTTCTACCCTTTATAATTCTTTACGGAAACATCAATTTTGTTGATACATTTTTTTCTTAAATATGCCATTATTTTGCTACAAAATAGGCTCAACATTGAAAAATAGGGATAATTTAGTTTTTAAGAATATACCGAATATATTTTCGGTTTCTAAATCGTGCAAATTGGAAATTGTTATTAGAACCATATCGACGGTGCTTTTAAATTAAATATTTCTCTTAGAAATTTTTCATTTTAGCTAATTTAAACAATCAATTAAATATATACGATTTAGAAATCGAAGCTAAATTTTTTATCATCAAGCTTAGTCCTCCTCTTAGAGTCTTGACTCGATGCTAACTATACTTCCAAAAGAGAAAGTCAGTGGACTAAAATGTGTATTATGAAAATATGTGCAAAAACGATATATAATGCAAAAAAGATGCTATAAAACAAGCGAGTAAGATAAAAACATGTAAGTGATAAAGTAAGTCTACAACGGAGACGAAAAGTCTGTGTACATGAGATTAATGAAAGAAAGCTTAAAGAAAAAAGAAAGAGAGAAATAACGTAACGATAAAAAAAGTCTCCCCTCTAGAGATTCACCGTAGCATATCCCAAAGTGCATACCAAATCTAGTTTGCAATATTCAAGAGACATGCAGCTAGATTAAAAATTATATATACATACCTATATATTCAGCTAGGTACTATCCCTTGTAAAATACGTGTTATAGCGGCTCGACTGTGTTATCGATAAATTACTTACTAAGGCATGATTAAACGGCGAAGATGAGAAAAAATGGAGTTTAGGTAATAATTAATGTGATCAAAGATGTACATTTCAGTCAGGCTTCCAAATATAATTAGAGAAACCCCCAGCAAACGCACATTGTGGAAAGTTTGCTTCTGTAGTACAAAGTGTAAGCACTTATTTTTTTGTAAGGAAAGCCATTCTCGAATGTTATGCGACGCCAAGCTTGTTCACAGATTTTAAAAGAGTAATGATAAAAACAATTTTAAATAAAGAAAAAATAAATGTACATATTGAGTCGCATAGCATGCGATTTTCCATCGACCCTGTAAACGAGTGAACGCTTTTGTAGGATTTCGGCGAAATATCCGAAGACAAGGTGTTTATTCAAATTAGAAGCATGTGTAAACAAATGTGTTTGCTGGGAAAAACGATAGATGCACTGTTTTATCTGACATTAGGAAGGACATACTGCACCTTGTTACTCACACGCGCCTGCGAAATGCAAATTTTCTTCCAAGTCTTTTACTAATTTGAGTTAACTTGGAACTTTTCATTTTGCCTTGAAGCTTCTCTGTGCCGAAATAACGAAGTAGAATTGAAACAAGTAACTTTTAACGTAACGCGCAATGTCTGTCATTTTTTCCTCGGAGTACGTAGTTTTGTACGTCGCGGTAACAAAATTTTTAGCTATATTGCCGCCTAAGGTAAATAAAAAGATTTAATATACAATAACGAAAGGAAACTCGCAGGCTTTCTTTCGTTTCACTGGAAACTAGAAGCTACAAGATGACCTGACAGGTGAAATCGAAAGAAAATTTGAAACGTTGGTCGGAAGTTCGAGTCCAGTATTTGCTTTAAATTTCATTGATTTTTTCGTTACAGTATCCAGATAATGATTATAAACATTGGTTTTATAAACAAAATGATATATACTTTTTAAAAAATAAACTTACAGTCATTTTTATCATATAATAATGAAATAATGTTGATAAAATTAATTAGACTCTTATCACTTGGCTTGATCTTAAAGATTTATTGTACCAACTGTAAAATAGGTATATTCTTAATGCATAATAGTGACATGAGCTACTTCTATTTAATAAAAGTACATTAATCAGTTACAATTTTAAAATTTAAATAGACTTCAAGAAAATTAATGAAAAAATAAAATGTTCATATCAGTTTTAGGAACATAAATATTAAGCTGCTAAAAGCAGCACTGAAAGCATTATTAGGTACTGTAAATATTTCAAGCGATTACTGGACTTCGAAATAAAGAGTTATGTTTCGAAGCCTGATTTACGTATGGCTGTGTTATTATCGCGAATATTTACATATATAAATAAATAAATTAATAAATAAATAAAATATATTAAAAGAGTATATAATGTGGCATACGCGATCTCACGAGTGCAAAATGTAAAGTGTAATTAGAAAGAAGGAGGTGGTTTTAAAAAAAAGACAAAACTAAATGAAGATTTTAAAAAAATAAACATTTCTTGCCCTGCCTCTGCCTCTGCGAAGCTCACTTGACGATTGAGTCGTCGTGAGGTGGAAAAGAAAAAAAAGCGCGCGCGCCTCGTTTGTATACAATAATATGACTTCGCAATTTGATTTTGTGCCTCGTGTATGTGTGTTTGCGCGTGACCCAGGCCGGATGTTTTTTTAAAAAAAATTATCGAAAGACATAAAATTAATGAAAAAAATTTATTAAGTAAGAAAAAAAGCAAAAAAAAAGAAGGCACTTGCAGTGCATTGCAGAGAAGCGATATGTGATACACTACTGTCGCCGATCATCCGCCTAAACAATTTTAAAATTCAAAGCGCCACCTAGCCACTGCGTAGCCGAGTTTAAATTGTTGTTAAACAAATGTGCGATTGCGATTCACGCAAGTATACGGGAACGAAAATTATTGCAAATTAGAAGGTTGACTAATTCCTAGTTTCGTGATATTTTACATGTTCCTATGAATCAACTTTCATTCGAATTAGTTGGATTTTTTTTATTTTAATAGAGTGCTAATATTTAGGCGTGTATTGGCAATCAATCTTGATGCAAAACGTATTAAAGTAAAAAAATTAATATAATTAAATTAGGCAATTAAATTTAATTAAAGGACATACTGACAATGAAAATAAAATTAAACAATGTAATATTTAATGATAATGCCTTGTATGAGTTAGATTTTTATGAAAAAAATATAAGTACTGTCATGTAATGTTAATGTACGAGTTTTACAATTAGAATAATGAACGAACTGAAAGTAAATGTAATTTTTTAATTTACCTTTATAAAGTCTTTTGTATTAATATACTTATATAAACTAATAACTATACTAACTGACGTAACGCAAAGTCAATCCTATGAATAAATTGATGAAAAAAATTTTGTTCAGCGATTAGACTGTAACTAACCGTGTAAACTGAAAAGTAATCTAACGATAATCTTGAATCAGAAAAAAGTGTCGAGAAGAAATTAAAAAATTTTAATTTATTTTTTTTGAAGCTATAAATAATTTAGCTTAGCTTTCGAGTATACTGTAATGGTAAAATGGTTCAAATTTTCTAGTTTGCACTAATTTTTAATCACCGCATAGATGCATATTGCCGGCGTTTATGTGTCGACGATAGAAAGCTCTGTTTTTGTTCGTAGTACCCAATTTTCCCCGCAAGTTGAAGTAGTTACGCAGTAGAAGCGCGGCGATTCGTCGATGAGTGTTTTTCGCAGTAGTACTATGTTACCTAATCAAGAAAATGTGCTGTTTATATGATAGTAAGACAAATTTTGAGGGAGGCTATTACAAATTTTCGACCTTAGAAAATATTTTTTTATTAGAACCAGTTCCATTAATGCCAATAGTTAATTGCTATTAGTTAATATTAGTAAGGTTAACTTTATTCCTGAGCAAAATAATGTTACTAGACAAGATAAATCGAAGAAATTTGAATCAGCCTCCCTGCAAAAAGTAAAAAGAATCGATAAGAATCTAAAGGTTAACGGTTGACGCACGTGATAAAATACGTCGATGTTAAATATCCACGTTATAATCGTTGTTGAGACTTGCATTTCGTTTTATTTTTCATTATCATGAATAACCATACATCGCCGATTCATTGCGAAGCTGCGGACGTGAAGCGTTAACGTCATACTGCAATATATTATAAAATACTGTTGATAGATCTCATGAGTCGTGTTTTGAAAAAATGAGGAAATATATATATATATGTGTATTACTACCGGCAAGAAATCAGTCAGATTAAGTAGAAAGATTCGACTCGGAATGCTCATGTATAAATTTTAAAGTAATGATCACAATGATGAGTAATTATTATATGCAAACTATACAACCTACTTTAGAGCCTACCATACACAATCTTATATAAGAATAATACCGGTTTTCAATCGAGCCTTTTAACTTAAAACGGATGCGAGCACTCTTGAATTTTATGTGTTTTTTCCAACGGGCAAATTATTAAACTACTCTGCAAAAATATATTTTTCGAAAATAGCCAGTTTTTCTTTTATCAGAGTTATTTATGTATAGCTAAACCTGTCGGCGTTTTTTTAATTTTCACACCCTTTAGTCAGCACTTAAATTACGAGAAACAGACGTTACATGTCGTTTTCTAGTCTCTTGTGATTACTGAAATTAGCGTAAAATAAAGTGAGGCCTCTTAGAGATCTTGAAATAAGGATAAAAAATAAGCAGCTTTATTTTGTCATCATTCATACAATGGATAATTAATTTAGTTATAAGCAATACATCATCCCGGTACTTTTGATAAACAGAAATAAATGAAATTTCGTACACACCCGCGACTCGTTAATTCTGCTGCGAAGACATAAAAAGATTAGATTAGAATTGGTAAAAAAAATAAAGGAACGCGAGAGTAAATTGAGACATGCGAGCTTATCTTTGGAGCGGCGGTTCATTCATTAAAAGAGTGCTCGTCTCCGTGTCGGCGTACGAAATCCCCGCGTCGTCGCGTCGTCGCGTTTTACCGTTTTACGTCGATCTAGGTTCTAACACTTCGCTCGCACACTCGGAACAAAGTTCGTGTGCCCTTAGCCACTTCTTTCCCACACCTCGTCGCGCTATGAATGATGAAGAGTAAAAGGAGGATAGTCTAAAGTCACGCCACGTTGGCGCTAACAAAACGAGCTGCGCTGTACCGAGCGGCGACGGCTTTGCGTCAATTGAACTTAGTTCTATAGCGAGCGTGCGGTGAACACAAAAAAAGACAGTCATTATAATATATTAAAAGAAATTACACTACGTACAAGAAAAATGATTGAGCAGCACAAGGCGAGGGGTACCTTACTCGGTACAGACTTTGATTGATTTCGATGCTGGATCAGCCTATTTTTCGCTACGAACAACTGCAAACGCGACTGCGCGATCCGAATCAGGCGGGGGAACTTACGCATCGTATATTATTGCTACAGCGTGACGAGCGGAATCTACATAATTGAGATAAATCTGTACCAGCGAAATTCGCGTCAGCGTTTACTTTCCGAGAGAAATCGATCTAAATTTGCGGTACGTTATGTTTATAAGGAAAGTGTATTAACGTAGGATGCTCGGCTGAAACCTTTTTCGTTTCGTTTTACGGTTCAACAGTTTCCTTTGCCTAAGTGTGACCCATAACAATGCCTTGTTGCAACATTAACGCGGCCTCCTTTCGTACCCAAACATATTGTTTTTCCGAAACGAAAAGTAGTTCCAGCCGAGCGATTTTATTAGACGAGTAAAATAATTGCGTTGTACAATACGAAAGCTCGTTTTTATCGTTGGCAGGGTATACAGCCGATTGGACAAGAGGCGAAATTAATTAGAGAAAGGTACTAAAGCGAAGCCCTTGTTTTGCCGAAGCTTTTACGCTTGTGCGAAATACACGTCGCTTCGTCACGCGGACTCTGACGTTTCGCTGCCTGCGCAGGCCGTGAGTTTTTTATTTTTGCAACGCTGACCGTACGGATTTTCCTTTCTCTTTCTTTTTCAGAGAGAGATGGCATTTTGAGGATGGTGCGGATACGATAGAAAAAAATGTGTAAAACATTAGCGCTTTCACGCGCAGTACCTGACGAAAATAATACAACTAAACGCGACTTGTTTTATCTTGTATGTTGTTTATAACGTACGACATCGTGTTGTATCGTGTATAATTTTCTATTTGTTTATAAAATCATGTTTTTTAATGCGATCGATTTCGACGACTCATCGATGCGCGACTTGTTTGGTAATACTCGGGGATTGTAACGAGTTTACCTACAGCTCAATCGGTACCAGTAATTTCGAAATAAATTCGCGCTCGAATACATGCTAAATCTTCATTGTTTATTACCTCAAACTACTCCGAACAATTATTTCTCTTTTTACTACTATTAACAAGCACTTTATTTTATTGTTGGTTCAATTTTATTGAGATTAGCATATTATTATTTTCCAGTACACATACAATAAATATTATTGTATAATTAAATTATTTAGGGCTTATTTAGGGTTGCATTCATTCTACATAATTTTACTACATAATTTGACTACATCATTTGACTAGATCATTTGACTACATCATTTGACTAGAGGACATGGGATCGTCAAGAATTATATACTGCACATTTAAGTTCATAACAATTTTATTTTATCATTTAATAAATAAAATGAAATTTCAATAAAAGGCTCGAGGTAAGTTAAATAACGCAAAAGATGACACCAGTTGAAATAGCGTGATTATTTTCTTATAACGTGGAAGTCATGCCTAAAGCATTAACTTATATTACATTCCAAGCAAAAAAGAATATTTGTGAGTATCCGACCATACGGATACAGCATACTAATGAAAAAGACGATAAAAAAGGATATTATCTTTAATTTTATAATTTAAATGTCTTTTTTCAAAAACGCTGGACATTGACAATGCAATTACAAAAATAAATAATTAATAATATAATTTATTAACCAAACTATTCATAATTCCTCCTAGTTCTTTATTCCTGTAATAAAAATCTCTAGCACTAAAGTTGTTGCAAAATAAGTAAGTACAAGTAAGTATAAACGAAATTCTCATCTACAGTTGTTAAACTCAGCCGTGCAAACTGAGTGTACAAATAAAAATCTAGTACAATACGCAGATTGAAGTCGTGGGTAAACTCAAACGCGATATTCCCGGGCTTCCATGAGTGAGCGAGAAAAGAGGTAAGGAGGAGTAAGGTAGGATAAACAACGATTTTTACATGATTATTCGTTGATCTTAGAAAATAGAGTATGTTCGGCCGGGCTGGAAGATCTTCACCGGCGGAGTTCTGTCCGGATTCTCCTCTTCGTTACTCTCCAGAATCTTTTGAACTACTTGTCTCCCAAGCTCTGGATTTCTTCTCATTTCCTGAAGGAACCAACTCACTGGAATACTGTAATGTGAAATAAACATCAAAGTGATTAATAAATCTTAGAGTTTTTCACTATTCCAATGAAGCTATAAAAATGTTAATGCGAAGCCTTCCTACTGCAGTTACGCCCGAAACGTCATTCGAACCCTCTCTCTATGCATTTTAAAATTGGTATAAAAATTGATATTTTCGATCGCCTTCTCAATTCGCCAGGTATTATTGAAAATTCAACTTTAAAGTTAACCGGTGAGTCTCTGAATATTGGCTTTCTCCTCCCCGGAGGATATTTTACTTTTCCATACTTTCCATGCTAATATTTGCCTATCCCGTATTCTTTTCATTTCTCGTAGATTGTTGCGTAACTTTTTTCCGATATGGCAAGATTTGCCCCGCAGTCAGGTCCAACGCTACCTCCGCGGCGTGCCACTTCCGATGCAACATCGGTTTCCACAGCTCCTCGTGGCACGCCTTCCCTCTGTTCCCAATCTGTCGACGCATCCGCATACTCTAGTATTATGTCCTCTAATTACTCCTACGTATACTCCGGAGCGCGCGAGGTGCTCGCCCCTACGCTACGCAATTTTAGGCTGCCACCGCGCGAAATGTTTCTCTAATGCGCTGAGGCGTACACACGCGCCTACGCCTGTTCATATCTGCCTGACAAAATCTCACAAAATGTGTCCCCGAAAATGAAAATATATGACTCCCGAAATGAAGAAAAAGCGTTGAATTTAATTTTGAACGTACGCGTGCCCAGCCTGACTAATTTGCAACTTTATTTTGGATCTTTACCTCATATCAGGCTTTAACAACACTTTTTTCATCTTTTCACTTTTCTCCAAATATCCTGCTTAATTACTTATTTAATGTCAATTACTGACAAATGTATTATTATTTTAAACATAAAATGCAGCTTTTTGATAAAATATTTTTATATAATTTTTCGTAAAAAAGACTGTTAACATTCACTTTTACTTAATAAAGTAAAGCTATTCGTGGAAACGTAGGTGTGTGGCGTGATACCAAAATTTAATAACCAATTAAAACGTGTGATAAAAACATAAAGCTGTCGTTTTTTGTTACAAATGTGGGAGAAACACGGAAAAAAGTTGTGGCCGGAAAGCGCGATAATCTAATTGAAGCTTCTAAAAGCTTAATTAAAATGCGAAAATGTTTTCTATGAATTTCTCACTGAGAGTTTATTTTCTTTTCTTTTAAAAAAAGTCTAAGCCCTGAAATGCTAAAATTTACTTTTCCCTAGAGAAAAAGGAAAATTTTCTTCGGTTTTTAAAACCATTTTACGTATATTTCGTGTATTCGTGATCATACGTGTGAGCAACCATTCATGCGCAGTTACGTGGGCGGAAATGAGAGTGTGTGTGACAGTTTGCGCACATACGCAGTACTGTGTGCATAGGAACCGATGCTGCAACTCGACTAACTAGTTGTGCATGCATCGAAGTATTCGGTTCGTTAACTATTTTTCTCAAAAATAACAGTCAGGGTTTGTGATTTTAAGTGTAGCTAAAAGCTTTGAACAAATAAATTATTATTTTAACTATGGCAAAACATTTTTTTACTATAGATTTCCGAATTCCGCAAGTTTTTATTTTTGTAGGCTAAAATTCGCGGGGAATCTCAGCATGTTTTCCTGCATTCTAAATAAAAGAAAAATGGAATAAATGTTTCCATTAACAAGTTTCATTAAAAAAGTTTTTTAAACAAATATTACGTTAAAATAAAATTTATTAATTTTAATTTTTTTCAAAATTTTTTCTAAAAAGTTAAATTTTAAACCCACCATTTAGCGGCTTTAAACATAAATTCTTTAACTTTTTCGCTGCGGGGAAAAAAAATTTAAAACTATGTTTTTAAACTATTTTTTATGTATTCAAAACATTAAATTTTGCCTAAAAACTTGAAAGATTATGTGCCTCTAGAGTGGTCGATATATCTAAAAGGTTAAATAAATTAATTTTTTCTGTTTTTTAATATGCGAAATCAAAGCTTGATGAAATAATAATTTTCTTCCTTCGATAAAATGACTTTTGTCATATTAAGGTTAGTCATGTTTAAAGTGAATAATATTGCCCATCTCGAAATGTAGTTATTCTAGACGATTTTAAGTATCTTGAAATTTTGTTGGAATTTTTTCTTGCAAAAAAAATTCAGGTCTGAACGGAATAAACTAGCCTCTCTACATGTTCTCGATGTATTTCATCATTTCAATTGATTTAAACGATTTCTTTAAAAGTTTTCAAAACTTCTGCACAATCTCTCTTTTTTCTCGTACTGAATGTTCAATAAAGTAGTACATGTCACGGTAAAAGTTAAAATGAATGTAAATTTTGTTAATGATGTAGAAGAAGCTAATATCACCTTTGACGTATTTAACCCAGTAATGCTTGTCAATGCATACATTAATTATGTTTGAATCTGAAAATATGTGTTGACTGTACAGTAAAATGTGAATTCATTCGAACGCAATGTGCTTTATTAAAATGTAATACTGAAAGAAAAGATGAAATTGATTTTAAGTTATGATTTTTGTATTATTAATGTAAAAAAAGTGAAAATAGAAGTTTTCATTTAAGCGCGATTGGGAGAGGCGGTTATTTTTAGAAAGGGGAAGGTGGGCAGTGTATACGAACCTCTGCGGTGAGTTTTTGAGCAATAGCATCATGATCTTCTCGTATTTATCTTGCTTGGCGATTTCGCGCTTTCCAAAACCAATCGCCGTCGCAATGTACTCCGGCTTGAAACCTCGGATCTCCCTCTGCTTCGTGCGCGGCTTTACGATGAGTACACAGTTCCCCGAACTACTACCGTCTCCGAGGATAACGCCGATGAAGACTACGAGCACGAGTACGCTCACTTTCATGTTATTCTGAAAAGTGCGATGCAAACAGAAAAAGAAAGTTTTATTTGAAGAAAGCTCATTTGCACTCAAGATTTGATACATTTTTAAGTACACACATCCGTTTTCCGTATAATGCGTATGTATATTTACGTAGCTCAGGATATAGGGAGATTGGATAAAGCCGCGAGGTGCGAAATGGATGGAAAAACCGGATATATTTTTTTCATTCTTCCAAGACTATTTTTGCATTATTTTTAAAAAAATATTTCATCCGAAAAGGTGCATCCAATTTTTCTCAGATTCATTCCCAAAAAGCACACAAGAGAAGAGATTTAGTAGCTAAGTTTAAAATTTCAATGCAATTTTAAATGCTATTGACGAGATGTACTTCTAACTTATGGAAGTACGTATTAGTGTACGCATACACAAATTAATGATAAAAAGTGTATTTAACAATATAACAAGATAATATAAAGTGCAAGATATTAAAAAATTATTTTACGTTAGCAGCTTCTTCCAGGATACTCGTGACACCTGAAAATTTATTAATAAAACTGTATTGGTACTATGCGAAATGATTATTCGGACTTATAGCTTCTTCGTACAATGTAAAATAAGATAATCAAATATTTAAAATTTCAAACTTTAAAAAATTTATAAGAAGCATTATTTTTATAGTTTATCATAGATCAGAATCTAAACTAATGAATATTGGTTTTCTCACATTTTCACAATTATAAGTGTGGAATAATTCGCTTACAATCATAATTTCAATATTATAATAAATTTAATAGCAGTCGACTGATAAAATAATATACCAATCACGACACATTTTATTAATCTCCAAGGTTTAAATATTTAAATGCGAAAATGCATTCAGAAAATTGAATTTTTTGGATGAGCTTTTACCTTAAAAGCTTTTAATATTTTTATTTTTTACATATATAAGAAGTGAAGTTCGTGCACCTCAACAGGAGTGATTATTTTTTATCGTTAACGGTACGTACGTCATTCTACTGTAAACATTTTATTTTTATTTTTTTTTTCAAGTTTCAATCTAATGTAGCATTGCATTCGATTCTTTACCATTTATCCGACACTGCATTGCACAATCCATAATTTTAGTCCTCCATTTAAGTCTTTCGTATTATCTAAAATAAAAATCCGTTTCGAGAAAACTTGCTTTTCCTAAGGTATATTTGTAATAGAATTGTGTGTTGCGTAAGTAGAAATATCCACGTGCTGTCAGACAAGAAAAGGCTCTTTTTTTAAACAAGTTCTCGTTTGTAGCAATTCAGAAACCAGTTTATGACATCTTAAAAAGTTACTTCGTACAATTGAAAATTTTCAAAATTAATTTTTATATCAAAATAAAAAAGGCACTCTAGTATTTTTTGATGAAATTTGTTGTAATTATCACTAAGAATTTTTTGTAGTACATAATATTATTAAATTTATCACGCTACATATGTTAAATTGAATTTTATCTTGATTGCACAATTTTAGCTAGCAAAGTCTTTAGTCGTTTCACGTTGCTCTAGAAAGGGTTAAACGAAATGGACGTGACCGTACAAGTGTACTTGCGCTGGGAGTATAAATTTAAATGACGATCTTATTTAATTAATCCTTCGGGGATGCTATTAAAGTAATGAAAGCTTTTTAAAACTTTAGCCGATAATTCAGAAATTTGAACAAGGAAGTTTGAGAAACTCCAATTTGAATGATTTTGATTTGTTACTTTAATATTGCAAATCAACTATTTATAGGTAAGCAGCAAACAATCAATATTTACATGTCATTTGAATTTGAATAATTTATTTATGAAAATTTGATTTCCAAAACTTTCTTTTAGTGTATTCATATATGCAAAGAGATTCATTATTTGCTTGACTGATTCCTGTAGAGAACTATATAAGTCAGAAACTCATATTATTACTCATTCTTAAAATTTTTGCTGTACGTTTTAACACTCTTCGTCATTTGCATTGAATGTTCAATAAACCGTCACACATTCTCGAACGTTTAACTTCACGAAATGACCAATGCGATGACGATTTATAATAGAGATGTCACAATTTTATGGAAGTAAGATAAAAATAATGGAAAGGCCTAGGACCTTTCTTAAGCAAATATCAACAACGTGAACTCCTTGCAAATAATCTTAATTTAAAGTTTTTATAAAAATGCCAGAAATATACTTCTTTAAACTTTCAACGTGATTAGCTTTTTAATAAGCACGAATTGCTCGATAATTAATTGCAATTTTTACATAATTATCCTTCTAATGCACAATTTTTTTAATTAGAAAATTGTAGGTAATTGTGTTTTATTTTTACACACTATATTTTCACGCGCAATTTACATATTAGTTGGAGAATAAACTAGGATTCTAGTAACATGTAAATTCATCAAATGTAACACAGGAAATGTGAGTGTAATGCAACGTTTTCAAACTGTGACATTTTAATGACCGAAATGTACACTTTAATGTAATTAACTCATTTCATTACTAAAAGACATATGTCAGCTAATGCGTTTTTTAAATCCGCTCGTACTCAGTTTTTTCTGGAGGGCTCGCTACTTTATACCTTAATATTCAACTTATTGCAAGTATAATAAAATATTACGAAAAATACGATAAATAATTATTGTTAGGGTGTGACGAACTATTGTGATATATAGTTGTAAAAGAAGTCTTTGATTTGGAAGATCCAACGAACAAAGGTCTTTGCTTTGCGGAAAAGAAATGATTCTGTAACGAGTCCTTCACTATACCTAACTAGTCAGTTCCAAAGAACCTTTGCAATGCAACGCTCTTGCAGATCTGCTTTCGCTTCCAAATCGCCGCATTTCTTTTACAAACGGTAATTTAGTAAAATATTAATAATAAATAAAAATAGTATTTCTTACGATTACGGTTAGACGATGCTCGAATGAAAATCAGTGGAATTTGTTCCTCATACTTGGCGAACGACTGTAGCTTCACTGGCGCGGCAAATAAGGCGAGTGAGATGCAAGAGAAAAAACATTCTCGTTAATAAATCTCGTTTCCCGAAAATAAGGTGAAAAAAGGAAATCCAGTGGGCGAGACTGAGGTGAAAATGGTTTGATTATGAGATCGAAAAGACTCCCGCTGACGCACGACTGTGGGCTCGTGATCGCGCCTGGTCACGAAGAGTCCCCTGGGCGCATCGTCCCTGCGGCGGCTTCCGGGCTTCCCTCGTCCTCAGCGCTTGCGCCTGCAGATCGGCCGGCTCCTGGCTCCTGGCTGCTCCGGACGACTGAGCTACCGATTCGGTCGCCGTGTCCTTTTGTAGGCGGCGGCGGTGGCGGCCGAGCGCCGTTGGCGCATTTCGCCGCCGCCGCCACCGCCGGGCTCGCCTCCCTCTCGCTCGCCCGTGCGTGCACGCGTGCGTCCTCTCCGGCGGCGCCTAATGGGGGCCCTCGCCGCCGATGCGTACATGGGAGCCGCTGCAGCCCTCGCCGCCGCCACCGCCGCCGACTCCGGGTGATTAGGCTAATGGAAGCCCAGTGCTCCGCCGATGGGGCGCGGGCGCGAATCGCCGATTCGCCGCCGGAGGAACGAGCGGGGCTCACTCGGCTGATTGCGTGCGGGGGCCGGGCGGCCCGCATCTCCGAGGAATGATACGGAGATTTCTCGTCAATTTCTTAATTAGCCGGCGCTGCGGAATGTGCGCGACCTGGTGCGCGAGGTGCAGCGGCCAATCTCCGGGGATTCCAACGGCGAATGTCGGAAGGAACCGGCTCGAATTTTTTTTACTACCCAAATCACGAGTTTTGTCTCGGTGTCTGTCGAGATTTCATTCAATCGGGTAGATTTAAATTAAAACTCCCGTAAAAGAGAATTGCACATGATTTTACGCAGCGCAGCCAATTTTCGCATGTGTGATTCGCAGTCTCCGTTTACGTTTCGTCATAGTAGGAACACAAAGTACTTTAACGACGATTTAACCGCTAGCGTTGTATACTTGCAAATTGCAAAGTCAGTGAATAATTATGGTGCAATATCTAATTATCTACTAATTTAATGCAAAATTTCAAAGTGTTCAAATCAGTTACGCTCAACTATTTTAACTATAAATATGTCATCGAACCGTGCTCATATAGATCTGATAATATAATAGCATATAAAATGCTTCTACTACAGCCTCGTTAAGACCTTACCGTATACGTGTATAATGCCAAGTAAAAGATTTAATAACTAAAACGCCCTTTTCACATATGATCAAGAAAAATACAAGTATTATATACAAAAAATATAAATAATTAAATAATTTATTATTCTTTTACCATTACGTATATAAAATACTTTAAAAATATTTTTTTAAATATTAAACTAAATCGAACAGGTGGTAAACACGTTGATTAAAGTGTGCGTGAGAAACCTCCCAGATGGGTGAATTTAATTTCATCATCAGTACAAGCGTGCTAAGAAACTATGAGTATCCGGCCTCTCAAAACAAGTAGCAACTGTGATTGTTAACAATAATCAAAAGTATTTCGTTGACACTAATATTAAGAATATTGGAGACAAGCGATGCTCATAGTGAATTCAATGAATTGGTAGTGTTTTAAGAATAATTTTGCTTATTAAATAAATGTAAATATTGTAAAATATCGAACAGTATAATTCAAATAATTTGTATATTTTTAATTTAAAAATTATTTTTATGTTGTTTGAATAGTTTGTCTTTCTATGCGGACATCGCAGATGACCGAAATCAGAACAGAAATAGACGGCTAATTATATTTGTCATTTCTCCTCGTAAACGAAGGTAATATTCGCGGTTTCCAAATTTTTTAATAAATTGTCATTTACCACATAAGCTCATGACGTAATGCAATTCTGTGACGTAGTTCAAAATGGAACGTACGGCGCAGTGCAGTGCAAAAAGTATTACAATGTCTGCACCCATAAAGGTTTACTTATATTGTATAGAGGTATAAAATTCTTATAGATAGAAGCTGCAGGTTGTAAAAGTTTTAAAAGGGTTTGCTTTGAAATAAAAAATGTCAGTTAATCTTTTTTATTGCAATGATTTCCCGCTTTCATAACCAAAATGAAAAAAAAGCGTACTTGTACGCTGAATGAGTTATTTTTTTTAGAAATGCTTGTAACGTTTACATTTACTTAATTATTAAAGGATTAAAAAAAAAATGAAAATTAAATTAGTAATGAACATATTTTGTGTATCGCTCTACAACATGTATCGTGATTACAGTGTATAAATAACACTTATATAGAAATTTTCACCGAACTAATAAAATTAGTCTTGACGCAAGTTCATAAAAGAAATTACTATAATGACTAGTAAAAGTTCCCAGCTATATAAATACACTTTTATATATATATAGCTATATATACACTATAAATTAAAAAAATAGACTTTATAAAAATTTAATTATCACTTTGGAATTTCGTTAAATTCCAGTAAATTAAATGATTATTGTCTGAGGTGTCAATGTTAAATGGAAAATAGTACATTAATGGTATCTAGATGTTTTATCCCCGCGGATTTCATTTTCTTCGACTCATCGTTATCTAACGTGACCGTAACGGCTCTCCTCTACAGTGTTTTCACGTTTATAGTAACCATTTATACCTTTCACAGAAAAAAACTTTCGTGAATAAGAGCGATAGAAAAATTTTATTTATTATTAAACTGTTTTTCATATATAAATATAACGTAATGAAACATTAAGAATTATATAGCTCTGTAATTACAAAAATTTTAAAATTAATTTTTTTAAACTAATTTCATTAAAATATAAATCTAAAAGACATTTTAAGTAAAAAAGTTTTCGAGAAATTTGTTACTTAGCTTCTACTAGTTTCACCACCTTACGCTACCTTGCTTATTACATAAATTCGAATTTTTGTTGTAAAATCTTTGTAAATGGGTATTAACTGTAAATTAATATAATAAAAAAAATAAAATAAAATAAAAGTAGAATTATCAAGTTTTTACGAGTTTATAATAAAATAAATAATTTTTATTCGCTAAAAGATTGTATCATGCAAAAGGATTTATGTCTAATAAGCGTTTATGTTATAATAAACTGCTTTATGTATGACACATTTTATTAGACAATAAATATTTTTGTACATTTCATTTGACTGTGTCGGCTGTTTTATTATATCATTGGTCAATGTTTTCGTTTATTTCAAATGTAAATTTATCGTCAAAGTGAAATTTATCAGAGGATGTCAATATTAATTAGAGATATTTCTGTATTAAAATAATTGAAGACTTCTTAGGAAAAAGTGCATAATAGACATATCGTTAGGTGCCCTTTTTCTCTAGAAGTCGTCAATTACAATTTATTATTTTTTATATTGCAATAAATCAACATTAGTTATGTACATATTTGCAAAAATTGTAGATAAACAATGATTACCCACTCCTCACTTTAAAACTGCTAATTCAAAAAATGTTAACGTTAAAAGTAGACTCTTATTCATTTCTTCTTTTTCTAAAACGTCAGATGTAGTGTAGTAACTCATCATATCATGATCAATTGTTACATATTGAATATTATTTAAGCCCTTATATTTTTTATCTAGTAGGGCTTCAACTACTTCACTTGCTACTACAGGTTCATTCCCTAGAAATAGTCCAAACAGTTGCGCGGAAGCAAATGATCGCATTGTGTAGAATGTTTTTGAAGAGTCGTCAATACTTCCTATAAAATATAATGGAAATGTTGATGTTAATTTTTAATTTAAAGTAAATATTTTATGTATTTATCTCAATTACTTCTAACCATTAAATTCACTTCTTGTGAATAATGAGGTAATTATTGTTGATATTAACTGCTGCTGTCGAAATAATAATCGAAGCATTGATGTGTTAATATGTGACTTTGGTTTTGACGAGTCTTTTTCCATAACAAATGCATCTGCATATGGGATGTCTTTGGCTATGTTTATCCCCTAATAAAACATAATAATAATAAATTTCTTATGTATGAAATAATAATAAATAAAAAACAACCTAACACTTGACATTGAAACAAATAATCTTTTCATATTTACCGCTTTAATTACTTCAGTAGTGTTCGCGTTTAATGGAAGGTCTGAAATACTTTGACAGTCCCATTTTAATATATTACAATTAGATCCAGTTAATTCCAGTTGTGACCAGCTTACATGATTTGGTCCTATTCGAAGACCAACAGCAGTGTTGAGATTCTGAGAATTTTATCATAATATTTAAAATTCATGTTTTCAAAAAATTAATTTAATTAAAAATAATAATATAATTCTCTTACCTGAAGTATCTCTTTTTTTATAGGCGGTGATACTACTGCTGTTTTCTTGGATGATTTTGCCTTCTTAGATAATAGAATAGTTGAACAGATATTTTCTAATCGACAAACTGTTATTGTATCGTAAGCAAGAAAATCTTCCAGAGATTGATGATTTTTACTATTAATCGGAAGTTGTTTTAGTACTTCTATATCATGATCTAAAATACCAAATCTATAAAAATAAATAGAAATTTCATTTTCTATATAAATTATACTTAATTATTTATAAAACATACTTCCTAATTTCGTTAATGTCACATTTGTTTAAAACATTTAAGACTTGTGTTAACTGTTTGTCAGTAAACTTTGTTTTCACCTTGGACCACTCTGCTATGTTATCGTTTGATGGTGTACTGTAACATTGCAATGGAAATACTGCATTTTTTATTACCTAGAAATATAAGAATTAATTATACAATCTTACCATATTAATAATTGAATGAATTGAAAAAAAAATTACCGCAGATTTATTTAAGTCCAGCTTAATTTTAAATATACAATTTCGGCAAAGCAATCTGCAAAAGCAAAATATATTTAGTTTCAATCTGATTTACTATTAAAAAATATGTTATCACACTAACTTGAACATTTTGACGGTTGAAATGTAAAATTTAACCTGAAAACTATTTCAGGTTACGAATAAAATACTCATGAATTGCAAAATAATTGCAATGACAACTTCAATATTGAATTTAGAAAATATTGTTAATCAACATTACGGATGACATTCAATACAAATGACAATAATTAATAAATTATCAAATCAAAATGTTTTATAAAGTAACCTCATTGTCGACATGTTCGAATCACAAATTCATAACAAATGCGGAGGATAAGGTAGTTTCTATATTGCTATTTGGATTTTACCCATCAAACACCGCGAGCCGATTATTTTCACATCGTGCCGTTACTTTACCGTCACCGTGCCGTTACGTAAAATAACTTTATTAGAACAGTATGGAACGCAGGGTAACTACTGATTAGCGAAGTATGATAAAGTCATCGAGGTACTGACCATAGGACAGTTCGGATGACTATATCTACATTCAGTAATCATGTACCAAAGCGTCCACAGCATCGAACCTACGAACTGCGTAGTACCGACAGTCGGCGAGTCGGCTGTTGTGCGGGTTGTGCGTTCTGCTAAGCTAAGACAGAGCTTACTGAGTAAAATGATAGATGGCGTATGTATGTACTGTTTTAGCGAACACTCACATTTAAATGTAATATTTAATATTTTTGTAAATCGAAATAAAGATGTAATGATATATAAAATTTTTGTTATCATAGTAATGTATATAATATAAAGCTGTTAAACAAATTAAAACTAAACTAAACTAACACACTCACATCGTTATAAACTCAGCAGTATTTCATGTCCTGTGAAAGTGTTAAATTTATTTAAACTTTACTTTAAGTAATAAGATAAGAAATAGAGATAAAAACAAGTAAAATTACTCGAGCATTCTTATAATAAGTTGTGAAAAGTCGGGAAACGTTTTTATAGTCATTCGGCTCACTCCTTTATTCTTTCTATGGAGATTTGACTCAACTAAAAGAAGTGTTTACCCAGCCATCCTCTCTAAAAATGTCACATCATTTTTCCCTAATG
>JAXIUT010000037.1:1254919-1273805 GCA_035586675.1 Eurytoma californica | reverse complement strand
GAAAATTTTACGCAGTATGAACTATATATTAGTTTTTGCTAGTAAATTGAAACGTGTTTTTTCCGATATGCTCAGGGTTCGTCGACCTCTCATGAGAGTGATTGACAACTCGGCATATGTAAGTAATTAAGTTAACTTGGAGGATATTTTATATACTTATTTTAAGGAGGGCATATACCTGATGGGCGGACACTGCCTTACGCACTCTCAAGGTCAATGTTAAATCGCAGCGAAAACGCACTTTATTATTTATATGAAAAGTTGTTTATTGTAAATGAATATCCTTTTGATATTTACATTTCTTTTATCAAGTTGAAAGCTTGGAATTATTACATACCATTCACGAATCTTATTGTTCAGTAAGAAGACATTGCTAAGAAAAATACTAAAATTCATGAAATTGAAATGTTTATCAATAATTTTCGGCTTTAAAAAAGTAATTAGCCTTTAAATTTCATTAACAAACAGTGCAGCGAAAAATAATCATTTTAATTGTAGCCTTCGTCATTATGTGAGCTTATATCGCGCATATCAAACGCGCGCATGTTGGGCTTGATAATACCGCACGCGCTAGCTATTCATTGAACTGTCGAGTCGTGATGGTGACCGCGTGTCTCTTTATGCGCTTTTACCCTTTTTTAATAACAAGAGAAGCGAGAGCATAAATGGAAAAACTTTCGCCATACGATGAATATTTAAACTTCCTGGTCTTTTTTTTAATAACGATGCCCCATGTGAAATTATTACCGCGCGCAGGGCTGTGCCACCGGGGAGGGAGCGAGCCGGCGGTAAGTACAGTTTTGTATTTAGTCCGGAAGTGCAGGAGCATACCGAATGCAGTGTAACCGCCGAACGGTACTTTATTATCTGCAAATGTACGATCTCGAGGGAGATCACGCGATCGTATTTCCTCGGCGAGATAAGAGTGGCTTGATATCGGCTCTTCGCGGAGGCTTCGAGAGTTCGATGCCGCGATATCAGTTTCACTTAGCTATTGTATAACTGGTAGCCTTGAGGATCAGCTGATATTTTCGATGACTTCGAGGTCGATGAAGCGCACGCTCAGATTTTCAGTCCAACCTTTAATTTTACTGAATGCCGTATTGTTATTAAAGCCGACGCTTTGTCAGCTGTTTCGCGTGGAAATTAAATGAAAAAAATGATCGAACACACATTTTGTCCAATTTTCGAAGAAATTGCATTACCTCACTCTCGCGGTTAAGAGCGCATTTTACCGTTTCCAGTAAATTATTTTAATTCAATTGTACTTGTATTGTTTTCTTTCTTTTTTCCTCCGCGGCTGAATTTCACGCAGGCACTGTAATTACGTTTAGTACAATCGACACAAAAGTATAGGACGACCCTCATTTGCACCACAAATCCATTAAGTTAGGGGTCATTAATTTTCGTATCGACAAAGGTCATATCAGTTGAGATGATCTTGATGGTTCGGTAACTCGTTCGGTAATAACCTGCTTGAATTGCAAGTGTTTCCCAATGCGTTATCTCGCGTTATTTCACAATCGCATTAAACATTCATTTTTTTAACTCAGTCAAATCATCACTGGCACATTCAGAAGCTACTTGCAATCTTAATTGTAATGCAGAACGAAGATCATAAATCATTCAATGACCTACCTTTGTAAAGAGGAAAAAAGAATACTTAATACTACTACATATTTTATACGTGCAATTTTTAGTTATAATTATCTTTCTTTGACTACTGTGTTAAATAATTTTCGAGCTTTATATAATAACTGCATTTGCAATGAATTCTCCAAAGTGAAAAGCAACGGTAACAATTGATAAGAATTTGAAATGAAAAAAGGTCACTTTGACACTGGATAGAAAACAATATTAGTATCAGTTTCATTACCATCACAAAGCATTTCCTTCACAATATCAAATCGCTGAATCAGACTGCAGTCATTTTTGAACTCGCAAATTAGCGATCGTTCACACGGTATCAGATTGGCCGGCGAACAATGACGCGCCTGCTCCGCGGACGATGAAAAAAAATCGCATAAAAATAGCATAAAAATACAAGGGAAAGAGAAGCAAAAGAATGGACGCGGCAAAAAGAAGGTTTCGCCATAAATCTGGCGAAATTCTCGGAACTCATCAAAAGGACCTCTGCTCGCCTTTGCAATTTCCAAGTCGAAAAGTCAATTCCGGCGGTGGCTCGGGCGCGCTAAAAAATTTTCGCCGAGGCGCGCTCGCTCGCGCGTGTCCGTGAAGCGGCGCGCTGCCCAAAACGGCATGTATAATTCGAGGCGGTCCCCTGCAACGACTTCCGCCGGTAATTCAAGGGTTCGCTCTCTTTCACTTGGGCCCGTCGCCGATCTACACGCACGGCGGATGTGAAAATTCACGAGGCTGACGCGCGCACGGGAAACGGGACCGCAGCGAAAAAGCGAGCGCGCCGCTTGTCACGGTGAGTAACGACACGATACCGCCGGCTATTTCGCATTCATTTTCACGCACTTTTTGTGCTTCCTCTCGCCCGCGCGGGACTCTGCGCTGGACTCGGCGCGGGATCAGATCCTGTTTCTTTCGCGGGCCCGGGGAGAGCATCGCGTGAGGCCCGTTCCTTCTGTCACGTGAGCCTGCCGATTGAAAACCTTTCCTTCCTGTGCGCGACGCCGAGTTTCTTCTCAGCAAGGAGGCAAATTTTTCGCTTCGAAGATGCACGTGCTATTCTTTACACTCAATCGATTGAGTGCACTGGCTTTCTTTGAGCTTTAAGTGTTATGTGCTTCTTTATGTTAACTTCGTGCGTCGTAGAGAACATTATGTTAATTACGTCTTGCACTTTTAATTGCAACCTTGAAGAGAACGGGCAATCGTTTGCTTACAACTAACTACCGCTATTGCTCCAAATTTCAATGAGTGCGATTCACAGCACAAGTGATTGGAACAAGTGATTAAAGCGTCCGATTAAATCAGTGTTTGCATAAGCACTGCCAAAGAGGCCATTTATTTCGTTTCGCGGGTAATGAGATTTAACATTTTTTTTTATGTGGGAATTCCGGCCATATATTTTCGGAGATATTGTCAAAAAAGTGGGAATTATTTTCGCAGAATTGCCTGAAGATTGAATGATGATATTTTAATATTTACCGTTACGTTCAATCTTTTGTATTGTAACTTATTTCATCCTTATCATGAAATTAATTACTAATAGTAGAATGATTATAATTTATTATAAAATTATCAAGCTTTTATGGAGCCTGAAGTCTAAATCTGTAGGTAAATAGCAGTTCTAAATATTCAGTTTTGTATATAAAGCGCCTCTTGCATATCTTCTTTTCATGCATTAATAGAGTTTACAAAAAATGACTAGGTTTGTGCATACCTGAGGAAAGCAATCTTTAGCCAACAGTAAACGATGAGGCATACTTATAATTCTTTTAGCATTACAAATGATATTTTAAACCGCGGGTAAGTCAACATTTTATGCTTTTGCCGATAAGAGCGAGTAAGACTTTACATGATTACTTTAAAAATGTTGGAAAAGAAAAAAATTCGATGTAAGTGAAGAAGTAGGCGCAAATAGCAAATATATAGGGATCTTGCATAAATTAGTCGTATGAAAGGCGTCGGGTGTTTTTAGCAAAATCTCATCGCGTTTCCCTGGAGCTAAGTAGCGTCAACGGGCAAGCTTGTATAGATTTTCGCCGGTGCGCACGTCCACCGTCGCGATCTCGAGTTACCGCGCTTGCGATGCACCTCGAAATGAATATCATAAAGCCTCCGTTATCTCTCATCGGCCGCGACCCATATTTACGGCATATCGCGGCATGATTCACCGATCGGAATTTGACTCTCTTCGTCTGCGGGTATATATACCCGGGCGATCGGCGCAAGTGGTATGACTAGCGAAAAAAGACATTGAAATGGGAGGCTGACTCAGCCCCCGGGCCCTGGGTAGATAATTCAACCGACTGGAACAGGTAACGCGTGTGTAACGCGCCTATTATGGAATAGGCGAGATGCCGCGGCTGCACACTGCTAGAACGCGCTGCACGCAGGTGACGGTTGGCCGACCATCTCCAACGAATTGGATATGAGTGGCCGAGGCCTTATTTATTCGGCGCTCTTCTGTAGTTGCGCGAGGTGTGAATTAATTAACGCCCTTTTTGTCGGCCGTCGTTAACACGTGCTCCGCTCCGACGCCGCTTATTCTCCCAGATTGCCATCCTTTTTTTGCACCTCTTAAATCATTCTGTCATTTCGCTATTCTATCTTTTTCGTCTTCGTCGGCTACTTTTTTCGGCTGCCTTTACAAAATGGCGATATATTGATGAATTACGTTTTTTGCGAACTCCTAGCTTGTAAATAGCTTTTGTGTTACGAGCGGCGTGCGAATAATCTCTTCTTCAGAAACTCTTTTTACATCCATCATAAATCAATTGGAATGTCAATTAAATTGTATTTGGAAATTTGTTTTCACTAGTAGGCGCAAAGTACATTAAAATGTTTTAGTACAGTATACGGTAAAATACTGTAGAGTAGAAAAAAAGTACACTGGTCACCGCTATCTCCAAGACAGTGATAGTTTAAAAATCTCACCTCACAGAGGTGATAAATCACCGAGTTGAGGATTGCAACAGCACGAGTTGACTAAAGAAAGTGATAGATAATTAAAGAAAGAGTTTCGAAGATCGCAGGCTGGAGGAGTCCAATTTCTCAGTGGCGCTCAAATGGAAGCAGCGCGGCAGAATGCGCTCGGCGAATTTGCACGCTCGACTCGCTCGCCAACAGCCGTCGCGCCTCCGCTTGATTAATGCTCGAAAAGGTCAAGGCGGGAAAAGCTATTTGAATAATAAGACCTAATGAGACCGCGCTGGTGCGCGCTGGCGCGCGCGTGTACATTAGCGCGAAAGGGCTCCTCGAATTATGAGGCGTCATTCATCGAGGCCTCGTTTTTCGGCCGAGGGGAGACCCTGGGCGACGTTTGAAAAAGGGCTCAATCTTTTATGTAAATCCTCGGGTCTGCCACACCCGCGCGTACGCGCCATTTGCGATTGCCGAGTGTGGCTCCTAATTTTTTCTTCTCCAATTTCATTAGAGTTGACGCTACCCGCGCTCGTATTAATCACGCACTTAAGAAAAAAAAGGAGTTTTCATATACGATCAAGTGCATCAAGCTCTCGAAATTAATCGTTGCTGAGTAATGATCTACTCTTACTATTAGTAAAATACTAAATTCTTCCATCAATCGATTTTACATATTTTCCTCTGTTTTTTGCCAAAACTCTCTAAGAACGGTAAAGATTCTTCACTAACATCTAGACGTCGTCAGTTGGAGCAAAGCTCGACTTTATCAGTATCATCGTTGTTGCAAAGGAGCCGTTAATTATTCGGGCGAGCCTCCGGGCGTACGCAAAACTGTCCCGGGTGCAGGTTGCGCAACGAAGCGCCGGGCAATCGCACGCGGAGCAGCGGCTTTAGCGCGCGGGTCCTCGCTTGGCAGGTCGGTCACGTAGGCTCGAAGGGCGCCAACCGAAGGCCTCCGGGGACGTACCGTAAAGATTTTCAAACTGGCCGCGGCGAGACTGCGAGAGGGGTATCGTTTATTACAACCGTGACCCTGTGCTCGCGCAGCAACTGGCATACGAAAATATTGATATACTTGGAATGTTAAATATTTTAGACGAGTCTTGAGCGGTGCCGCTACACGTAATTGCAATAAATTACCCACGCTGGAGTGCTCGCATTTCTAACTTTTGCGCGGTTCAAGTCCTGCTTATTTTCACCTTTAAAATTTCAGTAAGCAGATGGATAACTTTATTGCGAAAAACTAGTTTATTTAAATAATTAACTGTTTCGTTTTCCAAATTGAAATTTGAGAATTCTAAGCGTCTACGACGGATCTGCAACGGGGGGTATTAGCGGGAGAGAAAATATTTTAACTAGGCGAAATTACCACATTCTCTTCCGGCACAGCTAGAAGAGTCCTGCATGCTTGTCTGCACTAGGGAAAAAAATAGCAACCGCACCACGGGAGTAAAATGGCCATAGCACGTGTTCGCTACCTTCGTCTTCGACTTGGATGTCAATTTGCAGCTGCTATAGCTATAGACTAGTCAATTCTTTACCTCCCTGGGTGCGTGATATACTATTCCCTACCTTTCGCATCTCAAAATCACTGGTCGAGTTAGTTATCGAGTGATACATCATTGCAGTTGTGTAATTGCGACACGTAATTTAAGTTGCATCTGTTTCCCGCGAGACGCGCTTTGAGATGTTTAACACTTTGTGGTGTTCGCTCGGGGCCTCCGCTGAAACTCGAAGGGGGAAGAAAAAGAGAAAAACAAGCGAGGGACGGCAGACTAATTTAACGCGTCTAGACCGCAAATCGCGAAAATGAGTTTTCCTTCGGAAGGCGAGTGGTCGGGCGCAGAATCAGGGCTAATTGCTAATAAGCGCGCGCGTGGGCGTGCGTACCTGCGAGATTGCGCGCGTAAAGGGGCAGGAATCGTCCCGCTGGCTCTCGGCGAAAGTCGGCTGCGAGGTCGGCTGACTGGGCAGCGCGTCGGCCGGGGGGGCAAGGTGATTTCGTCTCGGAGAGACCGATGAAAAATGATCTCCCGCCATCAGTCCGTCGTCTAGGTAGGTGCGCTGCGTGAAAAATGATCGGCTGCCGACGCTCGATGCGCCGGTGTATACAAGCCCCCGAGGTGGGGGAGGAAGGTGCGAGTGAGCGAGAGGCTTGCGCCCGGTTATTTTCCCGTCGAACGGTTGCGAATGAAATGTCGTAATGGATCGAGCTTACCGAGCGTCTTCCCACTCCAGCCCTCGCTAGCCGCCGCTCGCGGCTTTGAGCTATGCCCGTATAGACACAATTATTGTTCTTCCCTTTTCGCTTATTTTGACAGTATACTGGCCGCTCGAAATTGCTGCTCGCTCAACTGGCAATTTCAAAATCGGAGATTCTTTTAACGTGATTAAAAGTGTCCCGTTGGTAACAGTGTTGTTCTCGTAGGAAGCAACGTTTATTTAATCTCATTCTTTTTTTCTTAGCAGCTGTTACTTGCTTTTCCATGGAAATTAAATTATTAGCTGTACTTCCTTCGATATTAGGCATAAAATAAATGTTAATAGCACCCGCAATTCTAAACATTTCGTGAACATGCTAAAATTGCATGCCTTCGCATCAATTATTATCCAATTGGCTCATCACGAAAGACCGAAAACAAACATGGCTGTGCACGCTCACGTCGTCGGTTTCCGCCGCGAACGCGTGCAGCCCAAGTCCCGCGCGGCAGCGCTCGAAAATTTTTCATTGAAATTCAACCCTCGCACTTTCCCTCGACTGTCGCCGTCCAGGCGATGCTGCTCATCAGCATATATAGATGTGCATATCCAGCTCGGGCGAGTGCAATCGACGCGCAGCCGAAGATCTCGACGAAAAAGCAGCAGCGTTCAATTACACGGCACTTTACATTCAGCGCCGCTTGCCGCGCGTCACCGCGAATTCCTCGAATAGAACGCGACGTCGCGGCTGCTGCGCACCGCCGCGCCGACTTATAAGCCGGAATGGAAATTCGCGCATTCTGCCAGCCACGCGGGGGGGAGGCGCCGCAAGCTGGGCGCGATTCCCCCGGCGTATTATCTGCCGTCGCGGCGACGGGGCTTCGTTAGGATGCCTCGTGGCGGCGCCCGCGCGAGCTGTAAGCGGGCTACGTGATTGTCGCGCGCTCGCGTGCGCGTGCACGCCCGGCGCGCTGCCTCTTCGCTTCTACGCGCCTATACGCCAGGTATGCGACGTGCACGTACCCAGGGCACCGCGCGCTGAAGGCTCGCACGTCACGCGCGGGGTCCCGGATAATTGCCCTTTTGTTTCCGATTGCTCTTTCGAGATAGGGCTTTCTCCGAAATTATGATCGGGGCCCTCGGTGGCCGCACTCGCTTCATTATGCGCGCGCCGCCTACGCAGCCGTATCTTCATACCTGCACGGCGTGACAAATTTTTCGAATATGGAAATCGCGAGAAGATTAAACTCGGGAAGGCCGCCGTTGATTTTAGCCCTTTGATGGCATGCGATACCCGATCGAGGAAGTTTTCTGATCTAAGTGAGATTCCTTGATAAGGGTCTCTCTTACGCGACCGACCCGACTTACATATTAATGGAAAATTTTATGTTGTTACAGTGAAGGTATTTTAGTGTACTATTTGAATCAACCGCACGGAGTTTTAAAGGGAATCTCTCGATATTGATTAATAAAACTTTTAGTTTTGCAGGGCAACTCATTAATTCAGTTATAAAGTACGCAATGATCGCGCGCGTAAAACGCATATTAAATATTATCCGAAAAATCCGTCAGCATGTTTGTTTAAAGAGGTCGTTTTGGATATTAGAGAACTTTTTATGATTACTAAATATTTGTCCCCGCTACGGGGGATCACGATTGATAAAATAACCAAATATACACGCACTTAATGTTGGACTTAAATTTACGAGCGTACATGCGGCCGTATGTAGGTGGACCGACGAAGGTACGAGGTCAGCCGCCTTCTACCTATGAATCTTTAACTGTATGGATTTCTAGATAGAGGCGGGCGGTTTTCCGATGCCGCGTAGACTACGTCCCTGATCCTGTCCGATGACCCACGCGCGTTCGCGCGATACACCAGCCGCATTCCGAAGCAGACTCACGGTTCTATCGCTCAAACGTGCTCAATGAAAATTCATTTATTTTTGCTTCCTCCTTGAGGAAGCTTTGTAATAGTGATTTTTGAAGTTTTTGTAAAAACATATTATAAATGTTTTTTGAGGTGTTTGGAAACGAAATACAGTATTTTTGGAAAAAAAATTTGATAAAGAAAAAGTTACTTAATTGAATCGTTAGAAGGCTGGAGGTATCGTCCCCTGACGATGAATACCGTCGGTGCTCTGCTGCCATTCGGCTGATTTTTTCTATGTTAATTTTTTCCTTTAATTTTGCTTCGCGTCATTCGATCGCGACGGAGGGAGGGCGGGAAGGCAGCCAACACATGTTAATGTTCATTAACGTGTCTTGCCGGTCCCAAGCCCGGATAAATGCCGAGGGTCGCCCTTCATTCCGCGATTCAGATGTATACTTGGGATATTGTTTTCTTTATAGAACTTATTCTTTTGAATTTAACGATTCGTCATTCGGCGCGTGCTTGGCAAACGATTTTTTTGTTTAATTTTTGTTTATTTCTGGGTAGCCGTTAAATTCCGACAAATTCTGCTGGTTACTTTGCTTTTAGGTACGCGGAGCCAGTGTACATCGAGGTCGCAGAGGAATAGCACCATGTAGGTAATTTTATGCTGTTTCAGATGCATTAACCCCGGATTCATTATTTCCACAATATCATTAAAAAAAAGCAAAAAAGCGTACTTCAAAAATAAAAAAATGGAAAAAAAATAAGAAGTGGACAGAATCGAAAATAAATGTTTTTCCGCCCATCGAACAAAAAAAAGTAAAAAAAAGAGCTGTTATAGAATAAAATCTACCGAGTATATGGTGAGATCTAGGCGTATACATACACGTACACTCGCACACATACATCCATACGGACATTTTCAAAAAATACTATATTTCGCTTCCAAAAGCCTTAAAAAACATTTTTAATATGTTTTTAAGAAAACTTGAAAAATCACTATTACAAATCTTCCTGAAGGAGGAAGCAAAATGCACGTTTTTCACGGGCGAGTAGTTCCCGAGGGTCGAAAGGGAGGCAGAGCGCGGAGCCCTCGTCGCCCTTTGAATCATTAGTATGTCGAGTGGCCGCGGGCGGATTTTTCGTATGTGCGCGGAGTGCTTGGTCGCTCGCGCCGAGAGAACCCACGCGACATATCCCTTTCTTTCCTTTTGTCCGCATGCCCCCACCGGCGCTTTATAACCCCATGGGCGTTTATTTCATTTTTCACGGGAGGCGCGCCGTCCGTTGTCGCCTCTTCTTGTTCTTGCGCAACTGCGACGTGTCCTTTCGACGCGCAGCGTACTGGAATTTTGATGACTCGAAATATTGAATTCCCCGGGCTGGATTGCCGATCGCGCGCCGTTATGCAGCCAGCTCCGGGGTCCGCGTGGCGCTGATTTTTTTTATCGCTTTTCGATTTGAATGAATTTTTGTGATTGATATTCAGGTGAGCAAGCGCGCGTAGAGCCTGCCTTACAGAGAAAATGTTAAATGTGCCCACGTACGAGGCGAAAGAAATTTAGAAGGGTTCCTACCAGTATATAGTGGACTGCGCATTCTACCATTTTTTCAGCTGGTTTTTTTCAATAGCTTCCTTCTAGGAAGCTTTGTAACAGTATAACAAAAAGTTTCGTTAAAAACGGGTTACAAGTTTTCAGGTGTTTTCCATCATTTTTTAATGTTTTTTAAAAATGTCCGTATGGATGTGTGTGCGTGCGTAACTTGCAGGTCTCAAGAGCGGAAAAATGAAGAGGGTCGCCCTTCGCTCTTCGAATCATATTCCTCTATACTGTTAAATTTAACGGGTTTTCGGGCTATGCATACTTGTATTTAATTATCTTTAAGTCGATAGAATTTTCTAAGTGTTCATCTGGTTCTCGTTTTTGTCGAGTAATTTGTCAGCCGTGTGTTACCGCAGACTAATATAATTTTAATTCTTTACTACAATTATATTTTCTTAAAGAATCCAATTTAACAAAAATTTTAGATATTCACATTTCAATTTTAAAGATCAAATTCTTTTCCAGTCACGTCAAAATATGTATCAATATTTTGAATAAAAATCCCAACCCCCTCTTAAAAAAAGTAATTTCGGTCGCATGAATGAAAAAATCAGGCAGCCGAGCAAACAGAATCGAAGGGAATGTTTCCCGATGTATTAAGGCGTGCGAGTACAAAAGAAGCGACTTTGCGCGAGCACACCGGTCAAATGGACTCATTCGACCTGGGTGAGTAGTAACAAGGTCATGTAACGGTGTAATGGTGTGCAACCTAGTGTAGAATCGCCAAAATGCGAGCCGATGGGGCAGAGGTGTCGGGCGGGGCACCCGAGGGCGCGCCTGTCCTCCCCCGCGGTTCCTCTCGCCCGACTGTATTTTTTTAGGATGGTGCTGCGCGCGATCGAAGCAGCTAAATTGAAGTCCGTTGGGGAGAAGAAAAAAAATCTGATGGTCGTTTATCACGCGAGACGCATGCGAGCGCAAGCGAAGGATGAGAAAATACTGACTCGCTCGATATATTATTAAGATTCTTCCATTGTGAAATCAGTCCTTTAGTACGAAATTTCATAAGATTTTTATAAAGTTGTCTTTGGTAAGTTTTTTTTTTAAAGTATACCTAGTTCTTTTACACACATCTCAAGTATTTTCGAGGTGAACTAAATTTGGGAAAATAAGCTGTAATTATTTTAATCAGTTAATTATGTTTTCTAAAAAAAGCGGGAGAATTAGTTTAACACTTTTTGGTAAGGAGCGACTGTAATGATATGCCCAAGGAATTTAAAGTAATTGATTAATAAAGAACGGCGCTTGGCTACGTGTGAAATCGTTAGGCTTTCAACGTTCGACAACAAGAAAACTAAGCGATAATTTGACATTCAAAAGTTAATTATTCCAGTTTGGATCGCATGACTTCATAAGCGAAAGAAAAAAATTATTCCTCGCTCGTGTCAAGGGAATACGAGGTCAATTATCGAAATCACTTAAATCTCCAAGTAAACGTAATTAACAAACTTACAGCGCGCGTCACGAATATTTTGTCATAAATCACTTTTAATGTACAGACCCTTGCGGAGACTAAACTTATGCATACTATACATTTCGATTGATTACGCCACTGATTCATTTTCCTCGTCGCCTATTTTGATTAAACGCTCTTAGGGAAAATTTACTTATACTCTATTTTGATGCATTACGAAGTAAATTTTGCTTTATTCATGAATTAAATTATTTAGTTGATTGATTTAAGCGTTCTTTACTTTTAATCTTAGTGATATTTATAATTGCTAATCTGAATGTTAATAATTGCTTGAATTATTTCACATCTATCAGAATTTTGTAGGCTGTTTTTCATACAATATTTTTGACCGCAAAATTTTGACTTACAATTAGCCATTTTTATGAGTTTCCAGATGTGTACTTCTTATTAAATGCTCATTTTTCAAAAATACAAATTTTCTTAAAAAGCATTTTATATTTAGTTAACTCTCTCATTCTGTAACTTAAATTTTAATTCTAAATTTAATTGAATTCAAATTCTAAAACAATTTTCTGTAAACTGCCTCTGTAACAATTACTTATTTATCAGCGAGAGGATGAAACTCGATATAACATGTAGGTAAATTGTACATTTACTATTTTACATACCCTAGGAGCTCGACTCGGAAGCGAAGAAGATAAAGTTGATTTTGGATCTCTTGCTGGGCAAAAACGAGCTGTGATATTTGTTCGGAAAGTTCGACACCGACAGTGCGCCATGTATTATGTATGTTCCCCAATTTACATTTTAATTGTACATGTTTATAGCGTCGCGTATACGCGCGAGCCCGGGATGCGTTCATAAAATTTTCGTGTCTGGAATTTCGGGTCGGATTGGTGTAAGAGAGGGTCGTCATTGCGCCGCGACTATCGACATGAAACCAACAGCTAATGGCATTGCCACGCCGAGCTCTGCATTCGAAAGCGTGGCAGAAGTTTCGGGCTGTTTCATTGATTATTAAAAAAAATACTAGTTTTGATAATAAAGTTCAATCAGGGAGTATGGCAGCGAAAAAGGTAGGGCTTATCATTTTTTAACGTAATCGATTCTTTGAATCACCTATGATTATCGTATTAAAATGAAAAATTCAACGTTTTCAAAAATATTTACTTTAAAAATAAGCTCAAAATCCTGCACTACTATAGGAATGATTTACGATGGTTGAGCTTGGCGCCTCCGAAATACGTGAGAGTTAGAATTTAATTATTCAAATAACAGTATTATAAATTAATGAATAAATTGTCAGTATATATTCGACATTTTTATACTCGTCTAAATATTCAATATCAATTGAAAAGTATTTGACGAATTTTGCTAAAATATTTAACCGACGAGAAGCAATTATAAAATTTTGCTAAAAATGTTGGAGCAACACAGTCGATTAATCAGTCATACCCTTCGCGATTGATAAAGCTGCGGTACTAAAACATGGAAAAAGAATGGGCACGCCATCGCGCGACAGTGAATAATTCAGTGAGTAAGTAAAGCACTAAAAAGCGCACGAAGGCTAAGGCAGCTGCAGCGGTCGCTTGTTCGGAAAAAACGAATTTACGCGCCGACTGACTAAGTCTCGGCCGGTCTTCAGAGGCGGACGGAAGCGCCGAAATTTGGCAATCCAGTCTCCCTGGGCGGCGGTGCTGCCGTTATACCTGGCCGACCGCAGGTATGCGTGGCTGCTAGAGTATCCCGCCTGCGCACACACTCGACAGCCTCCTCGGCTGACTCACCCACGTGACTCAGCCGCGGACACACGTGAGGCCGCGGCTTTTCTCTGGCTACGCCGCCGACGAGTCTGCTCGTCGACGGCGAATACCGACGCACTAAGCTCTACGATGACTAATATCACCGCGACCTTTCGTTCGATCCACCGCAACTTTCGCAATGCACGCAATTCGCGCAATTGGCTTTTTCGCCCCGCGATTTATCATAAGTCAGATTTGATCGCTTCTAGCGTCTAATCGCTACACGAGGAAGTGATTGGAGTAAAAATAGCGACATAGGTGCTATCCTGGGCCGAATATCCGAGCAACTGTCTTGTATATCCGCGAATTCGATAAGCCGATATTGCTAGAAGATGGGAGCATTTATTTTACAGACAAGAAAGATAATTAACTGCTTCGGTCCCGTGCAGTGCGTGCCTTCTGACAATGTGATTTTTCCCTCTAAATTGGACCTATGACTTTTAGACGCCTGTTATAGCAAACGTCACATGTGATTGATCTTTTCCTCGGACGTATCTATCCAACGTGATAAACAATCTCTTGTTCCAGTTTCTTTGAAAAGTATTAAGTATTCACTTTGATAAAATAATCTTATTTTTAATGCATATTTAGAATAATATTAATCAAACGTTAATTAATGTAATGAATTTATATTTTTAAATTTACCTTGTTATATACTCTGCATATATTAAATTCTATTTTAATCGCAAGTTTTAATTTGATAAAAAAGGAAAAGGTTAATACTGTGTACTACAAGTAATCTAAGATGATATAAAAAAAGCGCAGGAAGCTTTAAAGTACATGTTTAAAAATCAATTAATTAAAAAATAAGTAAAAAACGTGAAGAAAAGTCAAGTGGTGGTTTGAAGTCGTATAAAATCGTCTAAAATCGTGCTTGATAAGAGCATAAAAATGGGGCTCAATTATTATAAAAGCACATACTTAAAAGGCTAGTATACGCGCTCTATTCTCATAAAGTCTCGAGTATTTGCGGCGCAGGGGCTCTTACTTTAAAATTACCGTCATCATTACTCTTCTCGCGAATTGCACTTTTATCTTCACACTAGCCAGGCACAACGCATTCGTGACAGATCGAAATTATGATAAAAGTACGCGCGGGGTTAAGGACTAAAGCCACTTGTTTTTTTCGCCGTGGCGAGCCGAGGTCGGCCGTTATCGAGCCTTTCGAGCGCGGCTCTCGCTCGGGGGCGGAAAAAGGAAGGTGCGCGCGCAGAATAAGTGCGCGCGTTCGTTTAAAAGCAGTACAAACTGATTAGTTTGCGCTGTGTTTAGCGTCGATTCTCCCGATCGTAAAGTTAGATGCAGACGATAAAAGCGGACCGCCCGGCGAAAGAAGGCGCCTCCTTCCTTTTTTCCCCGCGAGAAAGCGAGTCTCGGAAAGCCCGCACCGCCTGCGTTTGCTTTATCTCGCTCGGCTCGGCCTGTCCTTTTCTCCGCGCAGACGAGGCGCGAGCGCTCCGCTTTACGCGCCGGCATTCCCCTCCTATCGGGGCACCCGCACTCACGTATCGGCTTGCATGCATTTCTGCAGCCTCGAGTGCAGCTTCTCGGACGGCGTGCCGTAACGCTACATGAGATACGGGCGCTTCGGACAGACGTCGCCAGGCCTGACGCGACGCAGATCGCAAAGCTCCTTGAGTTCGGACAGATGCAGATAAACATCAATCCTAATAATTTCGCTGCGACCTTTCTATGTGTCTGCGACAACTTTTTACTGTTATTGCTTCATTAGCCGACACTTCGTGTACATCAAAACGTAAACTGAGAGATCATTTTACTTTGTTTTTTAAAAAAGAATTTAAATCCCTTCTACTCGTTTAATTTTTATCAGTAAAAAGATATCGACCTTTTAAATTACAGCAGTAAAAAATTTAAATGTTGCGAAAATCAGTAAAGAGTGTATTCATTGAAATTAAAAGAGTACGCCAAAGGGAGCAGATGCTCGTTGAATGGAGAAAATAAAAAATCTTTTTGTCTTAAATAATTACATACGGCAATAGCAGTAACGTTGAAGCAGGCGCGGAAAAGGTGCCATTAAAATTCTTGGATATTTTAATTATCAGTCATTGCTTAACACCTCCCCAAGTTCATCCTGACCAATGACTATCAGGCCCCAGGATATGACGTCAGCACAGCACGATCGTTATTTTCCCCGGAAACAGCAAAGAGAGCCACGCGTAACGCTCCCGCGCGACTTTTTATCACGAGCATCGAAAGGTCATTGCGCCCCTCGACCGCCACCTCTTTCTCCCGTAAAGGCGAAAAGACGACCGAATTGGTCGCCGATCAATTAAGTGTTTGCCCACGATTTTCCATACGTTTATAAAGCGTGTCTATTTTAGGTTTGTAGCGTCTATATAACGTAAGCATTGCAGTAGGTCGTTGACCTGATTTTCACGCAGTCGGTTTTATAAATTTACAAGTTATAGTAAATTTTGCATTTTTAAAAACTTTGTTTATTAATTCAATTAAAGTAAAATTTTGTCGTGTAATAATTTCTATTTAATTTGGAAATACTATCGGTGATGAATTTTAAAAAAATTGGAGAAATAATTGACTCGATTACTGCATGTATAAGTTGTGCATGTGTAATTTGTAACTGAAGCATAATAATAATTCATGACTTTTAATTGACTGTAAGAGTTTACGGATTATCCCAACGATGTTTGTATAAAACGCAAATTGATATATAACGATTAAATCGATATAAAATGAATACTATTCAAAATATAAATATATTTAAAATATAAATTTACCTTACATAATTGTATGTGTTCAGTAATACATTTATGTTTATTTAATTAATTGGCGCCAAGCAGCACTTACATCACGAATTTCCCACGAAGGAGCTGCGAAGGAATCCAAGTGAAACATTTTCTAATGCACTGAATGAATTTTGAGAAAGGCCACTAGCGATCGTAAACTAGAGAATTTATTGAACGATAATAAAAAAGATGAAGCAGGAAGAGCTCGGGGACTCGGGGGAAGACGGAGGAGGCGTCGGTCTAAGAAAAAGAGAAAGAGATAGATATAAAAAAGGAAGAGCCGAGGGACGATAAGCGGCGTCTGACGTTTTCCAGCGGTTATTTGCGTCAAAAGGTCCACCAACGTTTTATCGCATAAACAGAGACGTCCGTCCGTCGAACAATTTATACCCGTCTTCATTGGCGCGTCGCTCTCGCAGGTGGAGGCTAGCGGCTCGTGACTTATCGTTCGTTTTTAGGTTGGACGACTGAAAACGGATGTACGCGCCGTGTACGCGCGCCAAAGGCGAATTTAAAATGCATATATATTTTCCGCGTGCGCCGCTGCTGTCTCCACTTGCTTTTCTAGACAATGACTCCGGGGCTCCTGAATATGCCTTATATATGGATGCGAGAGTGCAAAGCTGTCAACGATGGAAGATCGACAACTTCTGGCCTTCTCTCTTACGAGGCCTGTTTAGTCAACTTTCTGAGAAAACGCTTTTAAGCAATCACCTGATCGCTTTTTTTGCGGCAATGCTCTGTTGCATAAAATATAAATATTTTAATGATGTGTTAAAGTTGAAAAGTTTCACAAAACGCACGCAAAGCAAAATTGTCAAACTTTTAAAGTATGTTCTTACTGTTGAAACAGAAAATCGCAAAAAATAAGGCCATACAATGTTTAAGACATTTCTTTATGACATCTGTTGTTCATTTATCATCTCTTTATTAAATTATCTGCTAAATGAAAAGATTTTTTTTAAGCGTTTCACTGCCTTAAGATAGAGCGATTAAAGGAATTATTGCTGGAGCTTTTCAAAGGGTGAATACTATTATAGTCTTAGAGAAGTGTTTTTGCCAGACCCCGCGAACAAAGAAAAATTTTGAAGAAATTTCATTGTGTCATAATTAAGGGCGCGGGAAATTATCATACTAAGTACAGTCATTAGAAGCAGGGCACGAATAATAGTGATAATTAATGTCATTGAAATGTTTGGGGAAGAAAAGACCTTATTAAAGCATCACTGACAATTATACTCTCATTCAAAAGGGATCTTTAATAATAAATTTCTAACGAGATACTATCCCCTTGATAAATGGTTATGAGCTTTCGCTTCTTTATATGCAAATAACGATAATGGCGATAATTCCACTTGACTTCGATCAGATACACCAAAACATTAAAATTCTTATTTAATTAAATGAAAAACTGATGTGAACGACGTTTGCATAATCAACAGGGTTATTTTTATATTTGAACTAAATAATATAGAAATTAATGGAATTTATAGCATGCAAATACTTTTCATTTATCAATGTCAAAACTTTTCCGTAATTTCATTCGCTAATTAATGCATACGTAGAGGAGCAAGTCAATATTAATAAATTCGACTGGATTTCAATCAACTCAGCAATATTTAATCGCTCTACTCCCGTAAATTATTCATTCGGCGTGCTTTCCCATTTTACCGATTTCCGGCGCTGAAAGGTCGCTGCTAATGAACCTCGCCCTGCTTGGCTACGCACACGTCGCTTGAATTCCATTAAAACAATTTAACAATGTTCACACTCAACTCGATTAATTCCCGAAGTAAAATTTAGAGACGTGATGCTAGACTAATTCCCCCGGTTAATTTCCAAGCTTTGTAATACATGAATTCCCTATTCTTCATAGCCTGCTGTCATTCCACCGCAATAAATGCTGAAACGAAGCAGTAGATCAGCGTAAAAAGGTGCCGGCGACCCCGTATTTTTCTCTGCGAAGGTGTTGAACCCGAGGGATGGACGTGGGCGTTAAGGCCGCCGCAGGAAAAAGTCTTTGTATATAGCCAATAACTCTCGGCGTAATTTAGAGAAGATCGCTCCCGAAGCCCATTCATTTTCCAAGCCGCGCTTGAATCATTCTTACTGGAGCTTCTAGCGGCGGGTTTGCGCCCGATTAATCGGCCGCGTCGAATGACGTTTTATTGCTCCGCATCCGGTGTAATCGCAGCTAACCTAGTCGCCGTGGGCCGGACCAAGGACTAATTAAACCCCTGAACTCTGAAATATGTTACATCTGCCATTTTCATTTTCTTCAATATGTCGAAAATTAACGCATCCGTATATTACGGCCTTCGGAGGTGGAATTCCGATTCGATCGATAAATTAACAACGGATTTTTTATAGTCCATTTTAATTCGGTAAATTGGATTTCAAGGATCAACTTATGTATATATTGTTTTCGTTTTAGTGAATATTTTAGATCGATTCATTTAAATTTAATTATTTCATTTCATTTAATTATTTAATACAATTAACAACAGAGAGTCAGCTGTATAATTATTATTATCTCTCAAACATTTACATTATTTAAAACTGAATAACTGGGAGTAGTACGTTCTCAATTTTTAGAAACTATTACACATACCAATATGATGCTTCCGTTCCTAAAGCGGGCTGTCAGGCTGTGTTATTACGGATCA
>JAXIUT010000037.1:1206504-1254819 GCA_035586675.1 Eurytoma californica | reverse complement strand
TTTTAGAAACTATTACACATACCAATATGATGCTTCCGTTCCTAAAGCGGGCTGTCAGGCTGTGTTATTACGGATCATCCTACAAAAACGTTTAAATTAAAATAAAAACAAGAAGATTTTTTTAAAATAAATTGCCATCAACACATTACTTTTTTTAGGTTGTTAAATAAATAAATTAAATAAAAACTTCGTACTTAAGCATAAAAAAGTTAGTTTGTAATTTAAGCAACCTGCTCTTATAACTAAAAGAACAAATGAGCAGCAGATGCGTTACGTCGAATCCCATACACCGTTACCTGTGGAATTAAATATTTAAATTTTTTGCCTTTTGCTGCTTTAATCGTCAATTCAAGAATTAAACAGGCCATAATTTGTAGCGTAATTGGCAGAAAAAAAAGTGAAGCAATAAATTTACGGACTTGAGTATAAAACGATTGTAATTTGACGAATTGTTTGTGATAAATTTGTTACCAACACCTGCCCGTCTTTCTCTTCATGTCTTTCGAAAACTTCATTGTAATCAATTGTCCGATTAAACTTGATGTTTCGGTAGCGAAGCTCCTCGCTTTTCTCTTTTCTTTCTTTTCACTATCAACTCGTTTAATTAACGGATTAATGTCCGATCGTTATTCGGTACTCCTTGTGTGAAAGCCTCGGACTAACGAAATCCGTCGCCTTATCGTCAGTCAGTGGAGTTCGCAGCAAGTTACTTACATAGTCCTTCAATCTCCGCGCTTGTATTTTGCGGAAAATTGCAGAATGATGTGATTTAGCCCCCTTCCAAGTAGTTCCTTCGTCCGGGATGCGAAGCTGGGGCGGACCCCCTTCTCTTCTCCGGGTTTTCTCTCTCTTCTGAGGTTGGAACCGCGGTGAAATTGGCCGCCACGCCGTAATTATTATTCGTATACAAGACACTCTGTGTAACTTTGGAAAATAATGGGCGAACTTTGCCTGGAAACTTGGAAAACATTAAGTAAACATTGTGACTGCGAAGCAATGCATTACTACTACGCTTTTTGCAATTGAAACTTTTTAGATGCTGGGGGCAATAAATTACTTTTAAAAAGCTACATTGTTTGTGCATATTTTTTATTATTTAAGGCCAGCTGCCATAAACACGTTGGAGCGGAAATTTGAGCGCAAAACGAAATTAATATAGGAGCATGTTAAGCGTCAATAACGTCATCGCCCGCCAACCTAATTTCTAGCGGCGCGCGCTTATTAAAACCTATAAAGGTATATCGATCGACTAAACCATTAGCACGAATTAAAATCGAAAATGAGGGAATCCGAGGCCGCGCGTGTCGTAATGAACGAGCCCGTGCGTAGGGAGTGGGCATAGGGTCGCGAGGAAACGGGGTCAAAATAGCCAAAAAATCCCCTCGAACACACGAGAGCGGCCGATGTTTTAGTTGCGTGATCGGACGCGATTTAACGGCTGCCCGGCCAAAAATTCGAGCGAATCGTGAGCCGAAGCGGCGGGCTCCCGCAGGTGCGCCCGCGCGAGTCGCACCTGCCCGATTCCTGTTAATAATCCAGGGCCAATCCAAGGCTCGCGGCTTTTTTTCACTCACGGCGCGGCTGCCACGGCGTTTCGGCAAATTTCGCGCGCGCGAGCGGCGCCTACTCATGAAACTTTCATGAGGCGCCGCCGGACCGCCCGACTCCAGCTGCTGCCGCCTGCGTATCATCCGAGCTTCGCCTTTCAATTTGTATTGCGGCCGAGGTCGCGAGGCTTCGCTTGCCTTTTTTTCTTCCGAGGCGTAATCCGGACTGCCGGCCGGAGATTGGGTATTAGGATAATAGTCGCTGATATCGCACTCACGCTCAGGACTGGATTAGGCTAGCGAAGCTTCGCGGGATTTGGTGGCGATAATGAGGCAAGATAGGCAATTTTCTACAACATCTATAAGCCATATGAATTATTTATGTACATCTCGCTCCGATCTCTCTGTAGTGGGATGTGGAAAAATCAATTAAAGCCATCCTTACGCGGGAGGGACAACCGAGGCGACGTCCAATGACTGTTATTAACTAGCATTGGTCCAGGGTCCTAGAAGTGAAACCCTTGTGAAAAATAAACTTTACATCCTATAGGATTAGCATTGGATTTTTTACCGACTCGACGCCGATCACATTGTGCGAGGCGAGTGTCTAGCTGTGTACTTTCACTCCTTATAAGATTGTCTCTGTTTTCAAATTTTCCAAACACCTGCTTAAACGCGCAAAGATATCGTTTGAATACGTATATTATATGCACGGCACGAGGCAGGCGCAGTCGTTGACGCGCAAAATTTCTTAATCGCTCCGTAGAAATCCGATGAGATATATAGGGATACTCGATGTGTTTTCTTCATGCTAATGAATATGTCCTCCATGAGTAAATCACTGTGACTTCCTCGGTCGGTATATTAATGTTTTCTAAAACTGTAGATCAGCTGGTTTAAATGTTATAATGTTAAAAAACTTGCTGTACAAAATTTTGCCGTAAAAAACTCGATTATAATAAAGGGAGGAATTCAATTATTAATGAATAGCTCTTGTTATTATTATTTTCTTTACTATCATAAATCTACATAAAAAAATTAAATATTAATAAAATGTAAAATTCTTGCGGAAACAATTATAAAGAAAGTATATAATACTTAATTCTTTCGGGCTCTCGATAATCACATCACATTGAATTACTAATTCTATGTTAAAGCAGTATTGCATGCTTTTGGATCTGACATATGTTATATTCCACCGTGAGAACTCAGGCAAATAGTTATGCACGAGTTCTCTTTAAAGTAGAAGAACCGTCAGTTTCGTTTGACCTTTTCCGTCATTGCCGCTTCGTCAATTAATTCACAGTTTTTTTACTGGCTTATTTGAAACCGACAGCGATATGTTTAAACGAAAAATACGATATTCTTTATAGAATAAACTAGTTTCGTATACCCTCGCTTGGTTTAGTATATAAGTACAGCAAACTCCAAAACTAGGAAAACTTGAAAAATTTCGAGAAAATCATCTCGTCAAACATTGGATTTTCTCGAGCGCAACAATAGTACCCTTTGAAGTAACTAAATAATCAGCCCTAAAAGGATTTAGTCGTGAAAGCGACTAGCATGCTATTGTAGCAAAGAAAAGGATGCAGAAAAAGCATAAGCGGCCGTAGGTCGGAAAGTGCCCAGCCGGTCCGCAAATTGTGGCCGGACAATGATGAGAGAGCGAGGATCCCGGGCAGAATCCGCGCGTACCTGAAATTCGCCGGCCTAATCCGGCTAATGGCGCGCTTACGAGGTACCTGCCCGCGACACCTTGTCGAACAGATGGCCTTTGCCAGGCGGATCCGAGCGACAGGTCGGAGGCGCGTTTTTCCGCCAATGTCGCGCGGTTCGATTGAATTACGCCGCGGGCGCGTCCATTAGCGCGTCTAGCAGTCGGCCCGGCAGGTGTACCGCGCGCGCGACTACTAACGGCCCCTGCTAAATTCATCGCCTCTAATTCCTACAATAAAGCGGGCGCACGGCCTGAGGTCGGCTTCCCACTTTCGCTTATCGCGCGCGCGCGTCGTAAAGAGGACTTACGTGCTTTCTAATAAACTTCTTCTAAAGCTCCCGCGCGCGCCGCCGCCGCTTAATCGATTTCGCCGTTACATCACGCGCGGGGGCCTAGTTGAAATTTATTGGGATAATCGCCAGGTTTAAAGCCGGCCTGATGGCGCTCGCAGGCACTCGCGCGTTCGACCGCGCGGACCTCGTGAAGTATGTACTTTCTTTCCTCCGCTCGGGTGCTAGCATCTGCCGTGGCATTTCCTCTGATTGTTTTTTATTTTACACTTTTTTCCGCTTCTCGACCTTTTCTGCGCGGCTCCGTTCGATTAAACGATCCCGGGGATTAGAGGCGCGCGGTGAGTCACGCGAGGCGCATATATACGTGCTCCTTCATCCTTTTTCTTGTATCGCTTTTGGATTTAATGCCGTGCTCATTTTTTTCGGCCGCGGCCAAACCACTAATTATATTTTCGGCTTGTTATTTCGCTCGATATATTATGTTGGATGTTTTACACGACGCTCGTGTTTTTCTCTAATTCGATTTCTTGCAGGTGATCGGAATTTTAATTCGGTTAGATAACTTGTATGTACTTTACAGATTTTTTTACGAACGTGTAACTTACATCATTCGCATCGTGTGCGCTTTTCAGAATTAAATCACAAGAACTTAATCAAAGGAAGCACAGAAAAAATTGAAAAATACAACGCAGTTATAATATTAGCATTTTTTATTTCTAAATTTCATTTGTTTAATAATGCGTAGTGCGTTTCTTCACTATTACGTATGCTAACAATTAGACAAGTAGTAAATAAGTTTTTAGATATTCAAAAAGGTAAAAAATTCTTTGCTTATGACGTGTCCTTATACCTGATAAAATATGAGTAGGTAAGTTGTTTCTAAGTGGATATTTTCATTTCACATAATTATGTGTCGCATAAAACGTATGTGGATTCAAGCTTTCTTTAATTGACATAAAATTTAATGTTATTTGCGCTGTAAATAACTTGATATATCCAGTTTAAATGTGATTTCAAACATACCTTGCAGATGAGTCACTCTTTTAAACGATCTGAATTCCGTTAAAAAAAAAGCACAATAAAATTTTACGGGTAAATAACTGCATTCATAATTACTAAAAGATATAAATATAAAATGTATAATAATTAGCGGATATTTTTAAAAAAATAAGTATCGACAATCGAAAGAGTAACCGTGCAACGTTTAAAACTGATGAAAATCAGAAAAGTAGCGTGCAAGATTGAAAAGATTCCCAAAGTCGCCTCTACAAGCGTTGTCCTTATTAATTCATGCCGGTGACGTTGCAGGGTCATGTCCGCCGGTCCGCGGGCAAACACACTTCGGGGCGTGAGCCTTATCTACGGCAACCGATAAGCATCTGTCTTCTTCGGTTTGTTCAACGGCTCGCCCGTGCTTCGTCGCTTTTCCCTCCAACACGGCCCGTCGCACCTAAGAAATCGGCCGGTGCAATAAAAAAAGCCGAAGCGGAGACCCGGGCGAGCACGTTAAATACGGGGGAAACTCTATACTTTCTCGCGTGAGTCCCGATTATCCGGCCTGGGCGACGTACTCGAATTCTCCAGTTTTATACTTTCCTTTTCCTTCCTTTTTTCCGTCAACATCTGCCGATACGCTACCAAACGCTGTTAACGAAGCACGTAATAAAGGATACGCGCGTGCGAGCATTTTTTTCTCCCTCTCACGAAGTGTTACCGTTTCTCGAACGCCCAAGCGCTTTTTTTCTGTGCCCAGGCATCGAGATAGAATCTGATCGCTCGGGGATGTAAGGGTGGAGCTCGACCTCCCTTTTCCTTCTGAGTCGATGTGTATGATACACTGTCGAGAGAGTTTTGGATTTTTTATCCGGCAGGATTAGCTGTTTGGGACAGAAAAGCGTAAAGAGCTTTGACACCGTCTTCTTTTTCTACGCCTTTTGTAAAATAAACAATGTTTATTGGTTGATGTAGTAGCTCATTGAAACCATTATGTCGGTAATAATGAAGTCATACATTTTACTGGATACATAAGTTTAGCTCAAACAAAAATCGTCCTTTGCTTTTCATACTTTAATAAATGCTTCTTACTATTGGTACCAAATAAAACATTGATGCATATTTAAATCGAAATTTCTATTTATATAATCGACATATGCGACCGCATTTTGAATGCATTATTTACTATCAGTTTTCATAGTCCGCTTTTGTCAGCTTTTGCGTCTGCAAAAACGTGAAATCGACCCGTTCTCGCACGCGGCAACACACCACGCTGTCCCTCTTTTTTTCGGAGCCCGCTCAACGTAAATCATACGTATATTAGTTATTAGTCGTCAGATGGCCGGCAGTATATATTTTTTTACGTAGGTTTTTTGCGCGGACCAGAAAAGAGGGAGAGAGACAGAGAGAGAGAGAGAGAGAGAGAGAGAGAGAGAGAGAGAGAGGCGCGTACGCGTACAGCCGGACGATTTTGAATAGTCCGGCGAGGCTGTAATTTGCGTTACGAAATAATTACCGCTTTAATTCGCGAACGAGCACGTTCGGGGCCGATGCAGAAGTATGATTACCAAGAATTACGTATGCCAACCTTTTTTCCAAAAGGATAGGGAAGGGCAGGGAGACCTTATTAGAAAGCCACAAATAGTAGAAATTTAGGCATAAAAGTCCTGCTACCCTCTTGACACCCATCGTAGAACCGATATATTTCAAGTGAACTTCCGCACATTATACCATCGACTACATGATTACACATTCTCCATTGAATTGTCACTCCTTTGTTGTATATACAGAAAAAATTTACGTCTGCCGTTGCACGATACAGGAAGACGCGACAGAGCGAGAGTAAAAAAATGTAAAAAATGCTGCTATTTCGGCGATCCTTTTTCCAGGCTGCGCGTATAGGTAGACCGCGCTGGCGCGTGACACGCGCATTAATTTTACGTCAATGAACGCCCCTTAGCCGCGAAAGAGACGACAAGTTAACGCGGCCGCGAGTAACGCGGGGGCCAGCAGGCGCGTGGATATACCTTGGAGAGTAAACCGAGCATGAGCGCGCCGAAAATAGAATATGTGCAACGGCGCCAGCGCCGGCCCTTTGAGGGGCTTCCCGCGCTTCTTTTTCACCGAGCGCGAGGAGCGCGAGAAAAGAGCGGAGCACCGCGCGTAAATCTACCGAAATTCCCGGCGATCTGTGTCGCATGTGCGTCTCCGAAAACAGTCTCTAAATAAGCTCTAGACCTCGTCACTCGCTCGACGATGAGTTTACTTTTAAGCGCCGCCGAAAAAGAGTTTTCATTCGTGGGGGAATCGCGCTTGAGTTCCGGGAGATAAATTCAATTCCTCATTGGGGGACCCTCGTAGGCCGCAAAGCGATGCCCAACTTTTCACCGCGGACGCTGAAGCTCCCAAGGGAGAGGCACCTAAATTATTCGGAAAATCTCAAGCTGAGCATGAAGATTTATTCGAAACATCTTTCTCACCTTGTAATTTTTACCCCATTACCGAGCCTATTTTCTAAAATTACATTTTTTTCTCCCTACTGTACTGATTGGATAATATTTTTAGAATCCTCCTTATTTTTATGACTCAATGAATTTCGATGATGGAAATTGCAGAATAATTCTATTTACTTTCTTTTTCTCACATTGCAACGTAAAAATAATGCTGGCCCACGGTTATATAGATATTTTCTGGCTATTTCTAAGGCACTTTCAGCTCTTCTGAAAAATATTATTACCGCCCAATATCGAGTGATTTATATCTTTTTTGCTCTGTAGGTGGGCCTTACACGCGCTCGTGCGGGGAAACGAAGGAGAAAAGGAGAGAGAAATTGGCCAACCGATTGGCTGACTCGTTTCCTGAATTCATTTATCAACTTCGAGTTTATCGAGCGTGCGCGCCAAGTACGAAAATATTTATGCGATCGACGGTTAATTAATCTTTCGGCAATAAAAGATTTCTTTGCATTTCAATGAAACAGCTATGAATATACGACGAGTCCCTCGAAAAAAAGTCTATTTGCGGCCGATGATAGAAATATTAAATCGTCATTTGTCAGCGAGCGGTCGTCCAAACGGCCATGAAAGAAATATGAAAGCTCACGAAATTAATGTCGAATTCATCGTGCCGATTCGTCGATTTTTTCCCATGGCTTCCTGTCGTACGCACGAGCATTGTCCGCTTCCTCGCGATTCAACCAGCCGAGAAAAGTGGCGTGACCGATCCACCCTCAACCCCTGAAAATCTTTAATTACACGCCCGAGATTTTTTGTAAAATTTACAAAACGTATCTATCATCTGGATCTCCCAAGAGGCCCATTCGATCGGCGTGCGGCAGGAAATCTCCGATTTTTCCGTCTTAGTAGTGCAGTATAGAGGGACGGAATGGCCGCAGGAAAAAGGTGCTGCCTACTTTAGATTCCACGCGGACCTCGTCTCTACCTGTCATCTTTCAATGGGGAGCCTCGAAAATTCGGGCTTTCGAGCTACGGCAAAAGACGTCTACCTGATTTCGAAAAGCAACGTGACAGAGGAGCGGAGGTAGTCTCGTTAATTTTTGCTTCTCTCTCTCTCGGCATCCCCACCCGCTTTCCTCGCCCCGGGCCCCGACCAGCATCCTCTTTGCAGTTCAGCGCTGTGTAAGTAAAGTTTTTGTGCGAGTGCGCCAGAATTTGATCGCTTCGCTGCAGTCCTGCGAGTAAGCTTATATTTCGACATTCGATCCGCCCAAAGGACAGAAAAGGCCGAGGGACTTAGGTTTTTTTTGCCAGAAAAAACGGGAATGGAAAATTGAAAGAGGGAAAGGCCCCGAGCGGAGGCCGATCCGAAAAGGCGATTAGACCAGAATAATACAACTAATTTTCGACAACTAAGTTTTTCAGATTTCCTCGAGTGTTCCTCGAAGCTTCATTTACCAAATATACTGCGAGATTTTTTTACCTTTATGTTTGTCTAGGAGATTCTTTTTTCATTTTTATTCGTATAAAATTAATTTTCTAACATACCCAAATTGTAATACACCTTTAAACTAACGTTTACGAATCATTCAGAATTAATTAATTTGAGAATTCATTTTTTCTAATCATATCTATACAAAATTTAGATATCAAGGAGATATTCCATTAATGTTTACCCGCAACTAAATTAATCAAGCCAGAAGCGGTTGTATCCCAGCGACAGATGATAAAATTTGCCTAAAAAAATAAAAATATTATATTGATTAATCAACTAATTATAGCGAAATGAAGTTTTAGCTCGTTCCATAGTGGCGAAACTTTCGAGAAACAAATAGATGCCATTACCAGGCAACGTTGGGCACATCGCTCCTTTTTTTAGCACCTGAAAATAGAGATAAAAGAAATGAATTCGTGATTTGTCAGGTAGGCGCCCATCCCACCGGCTGGATACGACTATCGCATTGATTAGCATGACTGCGCTTGGAAGATGCGTTTTTGGCGTTTGGAAGTAATTACGCGTCAGATATGATCGCACGAGAAATCCTCCTAATGATACAGCTGGTCCGCCATTATACACCGGCCAAGCTGCTCGGAGACTCTATAAACTTTTCGGATACTGGTTTATTGTGGGCTCGAGTGCCGTGTGTGATATACACGTGCGTGGATGGGCCAGCGCAGGTAGACGTCCGAACTTCTGAGTTTCTCACTGGCTTTGACGTAGCCTTCGTTTTTAAAACTCTTCCTCTTCCTCGCTGCTTTCAAAAGCAAGCCCGCACATATTGACGTATGAGGAATTTTTTTTAACTTTTTTCATTACTTTTGTAAATTACACATTAAAAAATGATTCTTTAGTAACCGGAGAAGGCGATATGAAATTGCATACCTATCAGTTTTTTAAAATAAATTACAACAACGAAATGACGAAACTAATGAATAACTATTTATTGTTTATATCTCTGATTGCGAAGAAACCCGAGTATTTCGTTTAGCGGTGAAATCGCGCACAGCATATAAAAGCAGATAAAAGTGCTCGTATTTCCATAGAGCCCGGGTGGAAAAGGTCCGCGTAAATCGCTGGCAATGGTACAATTTTTTGTCCGCGGTGCGATAAAAAATGAAGCGAAAATTTAATGGAGAGATCGAGTGGCGCGTTTAGCCCGTCGTGAAAAAAGGTCGAGTAAGAGAGGGCACGCGGGTAAAACACGGGGAACACTGGAAATCCATCGGAATTGTCGATTCGTCCGCGGCTCGGATTACAATGCGCACCGTCGCCCGGTAACACGCCGAGCGTGCGAGGAAAGGGAGCAAAAGAGCGCCGAAGGAGAACAGAGAAGGAGCGAGCGATCAGGCCCACCAGCTGTCGCGGTGAATCTCGATATTCCTCTCCTCGGCCTATACACTCTTTTTTTCCTCCGTCTCCTCGAGCTCCTCGCAGGAGAGGGATATAGTGTATGCACACACTCGTCCCACCCGCCGCAGAAAGAGATGATACACTCCCGAGCCTCTTAAGCGACCTCGTGTAGGTAGGCTCACCTCTGTTCTCGGGCTTCCGTTCGATGGGAGCCGAGGCAGGTTCGCTCGGGCCGATTTCGGCGACTCGCGATTCGCTCGGATCGGCAAAATAAAAGCGACGGGAATTCGCAGGGTTGCGCACTCAGAGGCTGCTCTCGTATGCTCGATTCGGTTTAAATGAATTTTATGCTTCGACGCTCGCTGGAGAACTTTCTTGATTAAATAATGGATTTCGCGAACGGGTAACGACGTGGCCTCGATCCTCTCTGCGAAATGGAATGCCACGGCTCCGGTAATAGTGCTCTATCCCCTCGCTGCAACTACCACCGACAATCGCATAGGGTATGCGCGTGCCTGGTTTAGTCTGAAATGTTACTCAAAAAGTTTGCGTTTCGAAAATAGGTTTTTCACCGGCAAAAGCTTTGATTACACGAAAAAGCACTATTTTCTAGTTATAAACTTTCTGCCGCAGTTTGTTACAAGTTAAGCATATCGTATGCGCTAACTTAAAATAGTGAAACCTATTACAAAATTTACTCATTTATAATCCCTGCATCTGAAGAATTTAATGAATACATTTTAAATCATTTTTACTTTCATTTACATATTTGTTTTATGTAATAGTTTTTCTATTATAAAGTAAAAATGAAATATCTTAAAAACAGTAGTAGTAATTTCATAAAAATGAGTGAATTTCTTAAACCAAGTTAAACATACGTTGTATCCGCTTCAAAACTCTGAAAAGAATTACGTTTGTTAACAACACAAATTACTTAACACTTCAACCAGAAATTAAAGAAATTCCAGCTGGCTTAAAATGAAAATCGCAATACTGTACTTCGACGGTCGCAGGTTTTGTCTTAAAAAAAAGAAGACAAGGTTTTGCTGTTCTTCACGTTCCTGCCGTTCATCGCGATAAATTTAATTGCTCCGCGACAAACATCGCTATCGGCGTGTAAAATCGGTGCGCAAAAAAAGGAGAACTCATCTTGCAGGAAATAGGATCGGTTCTTTTTTTTTGGCGAATAAGTACAGTTCCGGGGCCAGAGAACGCGAAAGTTCGAACGTGACGCGGCGGAATTATTGTTTTTTGCGCTCTGCCTCTGGGGACGTTATCGTGAACACGAGCATCACAAGCGCACGTTGCATTCGCTCTGAGCATTGCTAACACACAGAACATTTTTAAGATTGTATTTCGTGTACATAAGTATATTATATGTTCCAACAAAATTGTCGCTATTCACCAGTGCTGGGTCCTTACTAACTGCAACATAACGGATCCTTAGCAATTTTCTGGGTGTAAGTGAATTAGCACCGACTCGTCTTATGCATCGTTTATTAAAGTTAGTGTCGCTGCGAAATTTACGATGGACATAAAACCTCCAGTGTGAATTACGCGCTTGGAGATTTTTCTTATTCGCTTTGTTTTCATTATTTACATATTCATGATTAATTGGACTTTGTTTATTATCCAATAATTAATGGTAAGTAGCATACGGATTTTATATGAATTTTTATTTTCATTCAATATTGAAATGTTCTTATGCAGGTTAAAAAGCAACTTAAAATAATTACTTGATTAATGAAAATTCCGAAACAGTTGCATTGAATTACGGATCGTCTTAGTAATCTTTTTGCTGCCGCATTGAAATTGATAATTTAATGAAAGATTATAAACTTTCAATATCGTTCACTTTTCTTTATTGAAATATTGATATTTAACATGAAAGCAACTGTTAACTCACGGAGAAAATTCTTGGACAATTAAGAAAATGGGACGATTCAACTGTAATAGTTGTATTGGTCTCGAAAAAGGTCGTGTCAAGCCTAAAGAATAATTTGGAAAATCTTATTGAAAGGTTAGAGAAACAGATTCCCATAGCTTGGAGCGAGCTGTTGCGCATCCCGCCTCGTCGCCTTTGTCTTTCAGCGCTCCGCAAAAAGGGTCTTACCCCGCAGCGTCACTCGGGTCCAGCCAGCGAGACGAGCGCGCGCTTCGTTTCGGCGAAACTCCATGAGCTCTCTTTTTCGTCCGGTCCTACAGAAAAAGCTTCGCGCATTTTATGCCGTTTTTACGAGAGGCCCACTTGGTTCGGGTTCCCCTTTTGTCGCCGCGCGGGAGATTTGGCCTGGCGCACAATGGGCCTCGGAGCCCAGGCTCCAAGATTCGGATCGGTGCTTGCTGTAGGAGAGGCGAGCGTTTCTCAACGGACAAGAAAGAGCTCTTCGTCAGGGTTTCTTTTGATCGAGCTCGGTATCATCGGCTGCCGTGACACTTGATAAACAACGCTCTGCAGTGTATTTTTCAACATTCGAAGACCTTAGGTGCTTCTTTTGTTGATCTAAAATAGATAATTATCACAATATATGTTTGTGGTTTTTTTCGAAAATTCCACTAGTAGCTGGGGTTTATGTTTTTGCTCCGACTTACAATACTATCAGAGCTGCATTCTTATTGAAACAATGCCAATAAAATGGAATTAGTAGCAATATTATTCGATATTCTCTTAAATAATTTTTGAAAAAAATGAAAAATAATTTATGTATGAATATTATTTTTTCAGACATCTCCCCCTCCAACAATTCCGTTCATTCATCATCTCTTATGCAACCATTAACGGCGGGTTTCCCGAATCCCAGTAATAAGTAAATTCGAAGGGTCAACAAGAGGCGGCAAACATTCGAGGCCGAATATTCCAATCGAGTCGTCAACGCAATGGAATAAAAGCTGTCACAACATCAGCTGTCGGCGCCTAATCTCCGCTCCTCGCACTGGCCATTTTTCAAAGCCTCCCCAGCCTTTTCACGGGGTAGAGGTTTAGCAGGCCGAGGCGAGCGACTGACAACCCCGAGCCGATCTGCATACGCGTGCATACCCGTGCGTTGCGTCCGCGACATCGGGCACAATGGCCCTTGGCCCTCAAACGAACTGGTCGATCGCGCGCGATCGATCATCGCATTAAACGCCGCCGATCCATTGTAAAGCTTCCCACGCGGGCGAGCGCGAGAAAATCGGCTTCCGCCGGGCTAAGTCTTTGGCGGTGCGCGGCTCGCGCTAATGCGTTGCGCCCGTTGCTGCGCGTAGTTGCGCAAAGCGCAAAACCGACCTGCCTAAGCTTCTCGACTTTGCGCGGAACTGAATACACTTACCGAGCCGGCTGAGCGCAAGCTGTGTATCCGTCTACGTACGTGACCCGGTGTGTAAGTGCGAGGAGCGGTACAATTGCCGAGTGTTCAGGCTACAGCACTGTGTAGTTGAAACACATTCGGGTTTAGTATGTAAAGAGCATTTTTCGGCATTTCAGTGGGGCGGGGCTTGCGCTGAACGCTCCTTGAGTTGCTTCATGCTTGCGGAAGAAAATATAAATATGCATGCATTATTATTTACGAAAGAGCTTGAGCTACGACATTGGCTTCGGGCACGTTATTCCATTTTCCCGAGATGAACTTATTTAGCAATTATTGGTAAATAGGTGATTTCTGAAAAATTTAACTTTTAAAAATAGTAAGGCAATTTTTGCTTCCTCCTTGAGGAAGCTTTGTAATACTGATTTTTGAAGTTTTTGTAAAAACATTATAAATATTTTTTGAGGTATTTGGAAGCGAAATACAGTATTTTTGGAAAATGTCCGTGCGGATATGTGTGTGTGTGTGTGTGTGTGTGTGTGTGTGTGTGTGTGTGTGCGTGTGTGTGTGTGTGTGTGTGTGTGTGTGCGCGCGTGTGTGTTTCAATATTTTAACTGATTGACATTCTGGAATTTTGATGTAGAAATAAAATTAATTTAAAAAGAAATGTTAACACGTTAGAAAATCAATCTATTATAATTTTTTTTAAATAATTAATATATTAACTTTTAATTAAAATTATTGAAACATAGAAACACATAAAGTAATTAATTATTAGAGGATGTGATTAGGTTGATAACTTTCCTTTTTTTTCATTACGGAATTAAAAAGATTTTTTAAATTTTAATTGTTCTTTTTCTTTTATTATTTTTGGTACAAAATATATTTACATTAATTTTGTCTACATTTTATATACAATATATTTATACATGCGAAATTTTTGTATTTGTATTATTTATTTCTTGCTAGATACGACGATAAACATTCCAAATCCATATATTCATCGTCGTATACTGGCGTGTTGACATCTTGTAAAGAGTTATTCTGTAACTCCTCCAGGTATTTCAGATTTGAGGATGATGCTTCGTTATTTGGCTGTTGCTCATCTTCATTGTTTGTACTATCCTGTGTATAATGTGGTACTACATAAACCAACTGAAGGGTTCCGTATGGGATAATAAAACAGTTGGTGATTTCACTATTTTGGTTGTGGCTGGGCCAGTGTGCACTTATTTCATTGGTCTGCATATCCAAGTTCTCTGGAGTTTCCTTCATCTTATTAACTGCAGATAGCCATGGATTCCAATAGGCGGGCTCTTCGTTTTGAATGTTGCTTGTAGAGTAATCCATGTGTTCGTCGATATCCTCGGGGAATGTCTCTTCAGTATTATCTTCATCCTCCGGTTCCACTTTTAGGGGGAACAATTGTTTTGTAATATTGGATTCTTTATAAAATTTTCGTCCTTCGGGAAAACGTTTTGGCGTATCGCATATACTCTGTGTAGTAGGAGAAATCTGCAAGAGAGTCGGACTCCAGGGGGATTCCAGTTCAAATGAAGAATCCATGATATCTGTAGATGTCTAGATTTGGTGAACGAAGCTGCTCAAAGTGACGACCTATCGGTTCGACAAAACTATCAAGAGTGATCCGATGTTACGAAAATCAGTCAATTTATGATTCCGAGCCCTTTGACCTACACTTTCCCCCTCTCCTCTGTCTTGTGTCTTGTAGTGCAGGTACTTCGGTAATTTCCCAGCTAGGAGACACCTTTCTTAAAAGTCATTAAAATCCAATTAAGGCATAAGGGATTAAGTTATTAACGCTCACCCGTTACGGTAACAATGCAATTGGAATTGCAAGAGAATCGCCATGACTTTAATGCCATATAATAGTACATTATGGCAAGTGCAATGACTTTAATGCCATATGATAATACATTATGGCACATGGGAGGAAAGTGCAGTACTTTCCCCGAGGGAAAAGTTTCCAGCCTCTAATAAAATACTTAACGTCATAAATAAGGTCCTTAAGGTATTTGTAACTGTAGCTCATATTCCCTTCCTCCTAGAGAGCACTGCATTTTATTTTACCGTTGCATATATTATTTTGATTATTATACTGTATATTAAAATGGCAGCCGAATGCTCTAATTAACACACGTAAATGCAAAATTTAATTATCGTTTTTCCTTCGAAATTTTACTTTATATTTACTACATATAGAATACAGATATATCGTACGCGACGTAAATGCATAGATTCATAAGTATTTGTACAAATGTAAGTGTTCAAATTCGAGAATAATAGAAGGCGTATAAATACACACACACACACACACACACACACACACACACACACACACACATCCGCACGGACATTTTCCAAAAATATTGCATTTCGCTTCCAAATACCTCAAAAAATATTTATAATATGTTTTTACAAAAACTTCAAAAATCAGTATTACAAAGCTTCCTCAAGGAGGAAGCAAAAAGTAGATTTCCAACGATTAAAGATTAATACGCGTTTAAAATGTTTCCCTTGGAAGGTGAAAAATAAACACTGTATATCGGTAGCAAACGATCGCACATTTTTCACAATATAGCTAGAACCGTTTGATCTCTGCATCGAGCCGATTAGATTGACTCGCACCGAAGTACACTTAATCTTTACTCAAAGTGAACATTCTAAAAATAAGTTTGCTCGTTTCATAATAAATGCCCGGTTCAGCATAATTCCCATGCAGCGAAAAGCAAGTGTAGCTTGGCACAATGAGCCGGGGTATATATTTTTCATCGCGTTTAAAAGCAAGACCGGTATAGGCCAACGAACTACAAGAATACAGCGAGCTACCTACAGCGTCGCTCGCGCGTATTATTACAAGTGCGTCGGCAATCGGCGAGTGCTTGCGAGCGCCCCTCCGAATCAATCTTACATTGTAAAGAGCGAGTCGCGATATATCAGGCCCGGTTGCTCACGACAAACGTACACGCCCGGGCGAGATACAAGGTAAATACCTGGGCGCACCTATACACAGCCCGCGGAGGGAGTGAGAGAGAGACGGAATGTGCGCGCGGAGGGACACGCGAGCGGGAGACGGGCCGAGGGTGAACTTCTAATATGTTTGCACAACTGTTCCCGGGCTCGCGTCTCGATCGATCCCTGCGGCGAGCGCCGGCGCGTCAATGGCTCAGTCTCGTCCGGTCTGTGCGTCGCGCGTACGCGATTTTCCCTCTCCGTTCGGGCATTCGGGGATTAGACCCGCGCGCGCGGGGCGCCCTTAGATGTCTATTTTTAATTACCTCCGGAGGCATGGCCGGACGGTCGTTGAAAAATTTATGATCGCGAGATCGAGTCCGGACGATTCACGCCGTCGCGGGCGAGTTTTGTTTGCGCGGGAGCGGGAAGTACGCCGCTCAGCGGTGGCTTGCGGTGGATGACGCATGCAGTAGCAAGCGGTGGAGGAGGGGGCGACGATGGGACGGGAGTCGCGATTTTTTTGTCAGCGTCGATGTTTTTCCGCGCTCCGATGTTTTCATAGGTGCGCCGCTTTTGCTTGTGAACCCACTGAGTGTGCTTTTCTTCCCTAGTAACACGTAAATCCTGCTTCCGTTTTTCTAACTGCGAGTGATGAAATTACTCTAGAATTAGTTACTGGAGTATTCAATCTTTTTATTTGTCTTGCGCAATTCATTTTTCTAGATCTTGTCTTGTTTCTTAATAAAAATATTCCATTCTTTTTTCAGATGTTCTGTATTTTTTTATAACATATATAGAATATAATTCTGTAATATAAAAGATTAAATCATTTCTTTTTATTTTTTATCCTATTTTAAGGCTTTTATTATTAGATTTGATTATTGAATAAGCGGTAATTAAAAATGAGTAATTCCTGTACGAAGAAACTTACTTCCAAAATATATCAATTAGACAAATTATTATGGATATAATAGGTATAATTTTACTGTATAATAAAATATGTAATACCCTCGAGTAAAATACAGCCATCACTTTGTTTGAATAAAAAATAAATTTAAAAAGTTCTATAGCTGTCAAAGTGATTTAAATTTTCTAAAACTTCTTGTCGGCACTTATAGTATGCAATTTTAACTCTTATAAAAGTTGCAATCATATTGGTTGAAAACTATATGGTTGAAATGACGATAGTAAGTTTACTAATTATTTTTAATAAAAAAAACTTATAGAATAGTAAAAATGATAAAAGATTATTTTGATAAATTTATTGTCACTATAAAATACCTAATTATTTTGAATTTTCGTGCTTATATTGAAGGGTGGTTAGAAAAGGGAATCCCACGTTGCAAGTTTGAAAATCTTGAAAGCGAGGGCCATCGCTTTGGGAAACTGCTTTTCGAATACATCATGACGTATAATGTAAACCGTGGCGGCCGAGCGAAGGGGGGAGCGAAGGGGGGAGCGAGGGGGAGGTGGAAAGAGAGAGTCGCCAGAACGGAACAAAGCGGAATCCCCCGGTGAGCTATTAACCGAGTTGTCGGACCAAAACCGTGAAGCACCGCGGCGAGGAGCTCCCTGGCCTCGGTTAACTATCGCACGTGCGAATGCGGCGAATTACGCGCCCAGCCGGTCGTTCGATAAACGGCCCAGTATCTTCGAGGTAGTGCGACAGAACACTGATGGAGGTTGCCGATGGATTTTCGCAATTTACGATCGGTTTGCTGTTGCTTTAGCGCTGTTTTTACCTTACTTTTTAAATTAACTCTGACCAGTGGGAAGTTGTACATACCTCTTGCGATATTGTAAATTGTGAAAATGCTTTTATTTCTTTCAGTTTTATCGAGAAATAATTACGTCGATATCGAAGCTGGAGAGTTGATACGAGCAACAAATAATTAAAGATTTTTAAAAATATGCGATCCTCTGAAAGGAATGTAAAGATAGCGTTTCGAACGAGAGAAAAGAACGGCAAACAATTGGCGAACCTTCCTGGAAAAAAATGAAAACCGCGAGAATAATAAGCGAAGGTCGCTAATGAATTTTTCATAGTGTTCGCGGAACCTGAGCTGAATCGGTTTTAATGAGTACGGTACCCATACGGCGAGTCGCGCCGGCGAGATAGCGCGCCTCGTATAATTTTAGAAAAACGACGAGGACTCGCGCGCGCCGATCGGTATATAGGTGAGGCGATTCTCGTGATCTCTTGATATCATTTTTTCGGGAAACGATTTCCACTTCTCTTTCCCCGACTTTCTTGGGAACCTCGTTCGAGAATGCCATTCCTGCAACATTAACATAATCATCAAGCGCGTAATGCGAAACGCGATTAACGCGTAATTCATAGTGTGCATTCTTTCATGGCGAAACGATTATGACTGTATCAATAAGCTGTTAGTAGAATTAACGAGATCTGTAACTTCCGAAATTTACGATTCCGGGAAGATTTCCGAAAAATATTCAATTTAGAAATGAAAGTTAAGTAACTTGCGATTGTAAGGGACCATACTTACTCAGAAATTAATTTCTATACGTGTAATTTATTCCGAAATATGGAAATGGCGGTCAACATTACGGAAAACCATGCGAGCGTCGTAAATCCTTGTTGAATTTCGCTGTGTATACGCGCAAATTAAGCAGCTTTTGCGAACTCGCGTCCTTTAAATCTTAATTCGGCTTCGGGTTTTGCGGATCCGGGCGGGGGCTGATTTTTGTCGGATTTTCGCGACGAGTCGCACGGCTTGACAAGCTGCGCCGACACGAGAAACACGCACTTCGACGGAAACATAAATTAGGGGCGCACCTACGCGAGGGAATTTTTTCCCTTGGACGAACACCGAGGGAACGGCCGTGGCTACTGGACTCGGAAGTGGAGCTAATGGTCGATTATGGTCGAGGAAGGAGCTTCGGCGGGAAAACACGTAGGGAGTAATGGAATTTCAGGTAAGTGGATAAAGTAGTTTTTCGAAAAAACTTTTTTATCGTTGTGGCGAAACTTTGTTATTAATATTCGCTGAAATAAAATGTAGTTAGTTAACTTTATCACTGCATTAAACGATGCGCGTACTCTTTATGATTCAAGCTTACAATGCGGTTATCATTATTTCCTATAAAGTTCAAAGAACGTGCGATGAATGTATAAAATATCACGAATGTTTTTTCCGAAAGTACTCCTAGTGTCAGCTTTTACCCTTTAATTGAACGACAAACTCCTTTGAAGCGCGTTAACGAGAATGAAAAAGGGAAACGAAATAATTACGAGCGGCGATAAAACTTTTTTCAATTCTAATAAGATGCACGCGGCGGCTACTAATCGCTCGGAGGAAAATAAACTTCCCCGGGCGGCGGCGGCGGCGAGACAGTGGCCGCTCAGTCTCGCCGAGCAAGGAGGAGAAGTTGAAGACGCGCCGGCGGATGGGAACTGGCTTCTTGTTTTGACGGATAAAGCCCTTTTCGAATTTATGGCGGGGGAGCAGCGAGAGCGGGTATAAAAAAAACGAGCGCGCGCCACTCCGACGACCGCCGAGCGGTTCTGCGTTACAGTTGCTTGGAAAACGCGGATTTGAACAATGGGCGATTAAATTAACGCAGCCTTAGACGATTCTCAGCGCCGTATTTATGGCTTGTTTTTTCATCCCCTTGTCAACTGCCGGCCGACGATCGACCTTTTATCTTTTATCTAGCTTTTTTCATCCGCCTATTATTGTCTTTCGAGGTTTTAGAATGGTAAAAACGTTCGAAACAGTTGCTAAAGGCTCCAGATGAGATTCTGCTTCATTCAAATTGCTACCGTAATGTTTTCTCGCTGCTTATAAAAGAATAATCTTTTAATTTTGGCAAAAATATAATTTTATTGAACAAATAACAAAAGAATAATGCGGATGCTAACACAATCGTGAATTGTTATGAAAATTTGTCGATTGCATTCGGTTGGTAGTTTCCTGCTTACCAATTAGTTGAATTTACAATTATCCTCTTATTTAGATAATGTTCACATTTGTATGTGCGGTCGGAAATTCAAATTCCGTGGATTCGGCGGCCATTCAATTAGTAAGAGGATAAGTGACGTTCGATCATACTAAAAAGCCCACCTCTTTGGTAGAGCTTTCGTCATCACCGTGGGGAATTAGCCGGATTTCGTGTCGATAATTTGAGCCCGATAAGCATCAGACGCGACGGCCTTATAGCGTCCACCGCCGCGAGAACTTGGCGCTAGCCACTTCCTGCGCGCGAGCCCGGGTCAAAGAGCCGGAATCAATCTAAACATCTAAGTGTCCGGTAATGAGCACTTAATGGCGCGTCCGGCCGCCACCTCGGCGTGGAAGGGCTGTTAATCGTAATCAGCACGATTTGCCTAATGCGCCGCTGTCACGCGAGTCCAGTCCGCGCGCGAGCCCGCTTTTCGGGGCCAAAGCGGAACGAGAGCGGGGATAACGATAGTCGACGCGAGCTCGCAGCTGCGAGCGAGCGATCGGCACGCCTGCACTCCTTTCGGCCTGCGGGCGGTGCTATGAGAATGCAGGAGGCGGCCCGATAAAGCGCGAGCGGCCCGGCGAGATTTTTTCGGGCGAATGTGCTCGAGTACTTCCGGCGCGTTCGGAGCGGGCATGTGGCTTTTCGAAAACACGCTTGTGGGAATGGAGGAATTACTGGACTCCTCATTGAGTTGCTTCGCCTTCATTACGACTCTTTTTTTCTTTTTTCTTTCTCTTGCTTCTTCCTTTTTTTCTTCAGCCAATTGAGTGTAAAATTATTGCTTGGCTAACAGCTTTTTATTTATATCAATAGAAATAAAAGCTTTTGATAAAGTAATATTTTTCCACTTTATGACGATTTTATTACAGCAAGTTTATCGGAATCGTGCAATTCTCTGTTTTACGAATAACGTAGAAACTGAAGATGTTGTAAGAGTCCGCAGACAGCGTAAGGATAACTTGGTAAATTTACGACTTATCTAAAAACCACGAAATCGTTGTACCGCTATTCTTCCATAAAACATTGTCACCGGAGATATAAACATATGTAAAAATTTCAAACGTTTCCTCTGCCCGCCTCAATTTTGCTCGTGTCACACGCTTACGCAAGCGCACAACGTCGCTATAAGGACTATCTCGCCGATCAGTGTAAACGAGAAAATACGCGAATAAAAGTGCGCTTTCGACAGAGCCGACGTCGTCTCGAGGCTCTTCTCTTTTAGGTACTTTTTTATCGCGCTGCTTCCCTCCATCTGCCCTGCACTAGGAGTTATCCGCAGCCTGATACGGCGCACGGCGGCAGTATATTCCTCTTTTTCGAATACGGAGCTCGGATGTTGGCGGAGTGACGGGCGAAATCAGCGCACGCTTCCCATATTAAATTTAGTCCCCGAATGGCGGCCTCCTCCCCCACGGGGGCAGCGACTCTTTTTACGAGCCAATCATTTACGGGCGAACAACTCTCCTCGGGCACTCCGCTCGTTTCTGAAAGCGGCAAGGACACGTGTTCAAAATTAAAGCGCTAGCAAAGCAAAGCGGGGACCCGGGTAGGCGGAGGCGAACGAGTTATAAAAAGGAGCCCACGGCGTTTTTATCGTCGCTCGAACCGTTTTCTTGCCCGTGCGCACGAGGAGGGCGTGCATTATCACCCAATCGTAACTTTAAAAATGCATGAGCAAACGGTCCGTTAATAAGCGCGATGGCTTATTGCGACGCGACGCCGTGCCCCGCGCTCCGGTAGCCGACTCTTTATTTTCGAAATTCAATTAGTTAAGATTTCCTGCTACGCGCCAAATACATCAATGCTAATTTTAGAAAGTCCTTTTTGCCTTCTTCTAGCTTACATGTAAATACATCGTGAGATTCTTTTAATGCTCTAATGCGGTTTCAAAAGTGGAGGTGAAAAATTGCCTCGAGGAACGTGTGGAGCTAGAAATATACATTATCAAATTTCAAGTAAAATAAAAAGTCTATTTAAAAATCAGCATCGATCGAAATGAATTTCCAAAGTCAGAAACATTTTTTAAAGCGAATATCGTGAAATTAATATTTTTTTATTACATTGCATATACGATACATGTATTCACGATTCTCGGAAAGTGTAGAGATACCGTGCCTTATCGAGCGTCGACCCAGTGCAAACTTTCCGCGCTTCTTATTTTCGGGAATATACTATCGTCTGACTAAATGAAACCTCATTGATTACTTATGCGTGTGCAGTTGGTATTCCGTTTAAGAACATACTTAGTATTTCCTCCTCGATTGTATATCACTTCCAAGATTTAGATTTTTTTCAATATTGAAACAACGCTTCCATTTAAAACTTTGTTTTTCAAACTACTTGCTAAATGTTTGCACTCATTTTGATCACGATTCAGAGAATTTTGCAGGATCATTTAACCGGTGATGAACCGTTATTCCCAGTAATTCGACGACTGAAAAAATAATTACACTATATTCAACATTAATTGTTCAAAGTAAACACGAGATATCAGTTTCTACAATTTACGCGGTTTCATGACGAACTCTTTTTTTTTTTTTAAATACAAAAAAAAGCAATCGCTATATAGCGGCGAGCGCGCAGAGATACGAAACGAGAATGAGAAAAAAGGAGGAACGGCCACGCGAGGCGAAAGCGATAAATTGTAGAAAAAGATTTTAATCGAACCGCGAGGAACGCCGGAGACAACGGACAAGTATCTTCGAATTTCCTTAAATGGCCATAAATAATGTTCGGGCCGAGCGTATATACAGAGAGGAAGCTCGCGCAAATGCACGAAGGAGGAGAGAGGGAGCGCGCGAACTTCTCTCTCGGTCTCGCTCTCCCTCGCCTCGCTCGATTTCGCCCTATCGATCGATCTTGGCTTCTGTCATCGTAGCCCCCGCGCCTGCCGCCTTCCGCGTCTCTCGTGTATCTGGAATTCCTCGAAGCACACGCCGAGATCGGGAGCATAGCGACATCCTCTGTCTCTCCCTCCTTATTCTCCCCCCTCTCTCTCTTTCTTTCTCGCTCCCTCCCGCGTTTTGAATATCGCTGTCATTTTTACTTATCTCCTCTCATTTATACCGCTCCTTCCTCATTTTTATTTCCTTCCTTCCTATGCGCGGTATGTACACGCACTGCTCGCGCAGCCTCCTCTTTGCGCGGCTTTTATTCCAGACCTGACGTTTCTCCCCTTTCACGTTCTACCTTTTTTTTTGAAATTCCGCGACATCTACGGTTTTCACCGAACTGATTTAATGTTGCGGTATCTTAATTTATAGAACTTGATATTTCATTTATTGGAAGTCTAATAAAAAATGATTTTTTTATGAATATTCAATTTTTATCATTAAAAGTTTATTAAATATTTAGTATTTGTATTAGATTAGTGATTACCTAATTAGGTGTACTACGAAGCCAACTTTTTCCGTTTCCCGTCTATACAGATTAATAAAGAAAGCACAAGAAATTGCTTATACTCTAACGCCAAGAAACTACAAACTACGCATAACTGCGTACTGAAAAGAAAAGATTTCTCACGTAATTGTAAATGCAAATTCAAACTATGTATGTATATTATTTCTATTATATTCTGAAGCTATAGTTGCTAGTAATAAATAACTCGGCAACATGAGCATCATGATGAACATAGAGCGTCTCTTATTGCACAATTTCTACCGTACATTAACTCGTGATCTGCAATAAGTTTTTATCAACGGAAAGAGCTCGCCAGGTCTCACGGAATCGGCGCCGATACGATCTGGCCGAGCTGTTTACGGCTTTAATGAATTACGTCCCTTTAAGCGTATGCTAAATGTAATCTCCAAGCACCATGAAATTTCCTTAATGGCAAAGAGTAGACGCTGGTGTCGAAAAATTTTTCCGCAAAACTGCGCGCTTTCCTGACGCTCGCTCGGCGATCCGCCCCGTGGAACGGAACAGATGTAAGGCAACGGGCTCGATTTGCATATCAACATTAACTCCGGGCTCCTGAAAAGGCCGCGCGTTCGCGCGCGTGCCATCCCCTTTTGCCCCGCGGAGGCAGCAGTCAGCGCATGTCTGCTCGTCTCCCCGCCCGTCCCGCTTCTCCTGGCGAGGAACTTGCTGGCGAGAAAGTCTCGCTCAAAAGTTTGGCTGTCGAGGGAATTTCGAAACTTTGGCTTCGAGGAATTAGAGGAATGAAGCTCGCTGCCGCGCGAAAAATCTAGTGGTCTACTGGTTCATTATTTTTTTTGGAAATTTTCTCTCATCTGGAATGAAGAATGAGAAAGAAGAAAAGTATTAGTACCATTAATCAGAATTTAATTACCTACCGCATTGAATAATAAAATGTCTTCGCCTTTTTTATACTTGAATTAAACTTTTATTCAAACGGTTATCTTCAATAATGCATTATTTAGCATAAATGCAGTCTACATTATGTACAAATGCTAATTAAAAATCTAATAAGGAACATTGTATTATCTAATAACATTGTAGGGAATAAATTATTTATAATAAGAAAATTTATATTGGTTTCGACAATCTAATTGAGAAATTTGAGTAAAACCGGCAAAGATCCATATTTCAAGTACTCGTGAAAGAAGAAAAGTGTCTAATTTGACGGTAAAAGACGACTCGGGTAAGATCGAGCGAGAGAGCGGCCGGCAGGCTAGTCAAGCCTTAGAGCCGAAGCTAAAAAGCGAAAACTGCTGCATTCAGGTGCGAGTGAGGTGAGGTGGCTTGGCGCCGCGTGTTTGGACAGAATCGTCGATGTGGCTCGCGTGGCAGTGTGACTACCGCGGCAGGTGAAGCTCACAGCTGCTTGTCCGTGGCGCGCCGCTGGACAGCTGCTGGACCGATATCGCGCATTCCGCTGATAAGCGGCGCGTACGTTACGCAAGTAAATTTTCTCGATCGAGCAGCCGTCGGCTAGGCCTACGCCTAAGTCGCGCGCCGGATCCGGATTTATCGAGGCGACGAGTGAGGATTCGTGTCATCTGCCGGCATTCGAGTATTGGGGCTTTCACCCACGCCACGCCTCACACCGCCGGAGCAGCTATCCGCTGGGAAATCTAACCGATCTAAATAGATTTGTAAATGCCGATTCGGATGTCTGCGATCGTGTACTCGTGTTTCGCGCTTTTCTCTGTAAACGAACGGAATATTTTTATTTATTTCTATAATAGGCTCATCGTTTAAAGCGCTTTTTCCAAAGTTTCCATTTACAATTAAATTATTGTTTCAGATAAACCTGCTTATTTTTGCAAATTAAGCGTAAAGCAATTCTAAAAATAAAAGAAAATTCTAGCAAGTGTTAATCTGAAGAATTTAGAAAAGAATTCGCTCCGATAAACAGGAAGGGGAGCAAACAGCGAGGCATGAACTATTCAGCGAAACTTATCGGCGCAAACGTGCGCTTTCCAGAAGTTGTCATTAGATAAAGCAATTAAACGAGCAACATTAGCGCTCGGAATGAACGCATTTCCTCCCACCTCCCAACTATCGACTTTCCCGCTGCGGTCACCTCGGAGCATATCATAAATAATGCGCTCTGCAAAAGAGTCATCGACGGCTCCTTTACATACCTAAGTGTTACATAAATAATGTAACTTGAATTTTCGAAGCTAATATATTTCCGCTTTATTGTTGGCGGCGAAGCGTACGGTGGGTTACCTCATTCTCGGCGCGAATCCTTTTTTACGATTCCCCGCTCGTAGTTGATAGATCGATCGCCTACATTACGAACCCTTTCCTGTGCCTCGCGGCGGCCGCCAGTTTAAAATTCTAATTATTCGCCGCGCTACCGGCCGGCATTCGAACACGCATTTTCTAACTGTACGGCCAATCGCTTTAAAATAATTATCCCTCGTGTAAATATACTTTTCTTAATTTATTCCTCCTGATAACTGTACTCAACTTTTATACCGTGATTAATTCCGACTATAGGCCGCACGTCTATCGTTCTGGAGTGTACTGCGCCCCGCAGCTAAATTGACACTTGAATGTGTTGAATCATAGTTAAGCTTTCTTCTCAGCCTAAGTGTATATCATTTTTTACTGTTTAATGGAGCCCTGTCACGGGAATATTTATTCCTGCGCTAAGGAGCCTTATCATAATGTAAAGCAACTCTTTGAAATGTCAATTAATTTAGCGAATAATGCAGGCGGGGACGCGTGTAATATCGAGCAAAGCGATAATTATTGGACAATTTCACTGATCGATTTGGCGCTATACAAATGAGTCCGGGGTAAAAGTAATCTCCGAAGGAAAACGACTTCCGCGAGAAGCACTGCACCATTCGCGAACATTAAAGTATCAACATGAAACTACTGTAGGTCACGTGAAATTGCATAATGTTAACGTTTACAGCTCTCTTTTTATGGAAGTAGACGAAAGGTGATTTATGTAAGTGCCGCTCGGGAGGATAAAAAAGGAGCGCCGGCCGCGACGGCTAGATTGAGAAATCATCGTAAAAAACGAGAGGAAATTCGCGAGGGGCGAGCGCGGCCGAAAAAGCGAAGGGCGATCGAAGCGCGGCTCGTGATCGTGATCCTCGCGCGCACTTAACCCCCTTTCCGGGGCTCGCTCGCCTTGGCGCGAAAACTTTTTTCCCGGAGAAAGCCGCGTAACGAGCGTCCGCGCGGGGCAGTAAAACGTTTTAGTGCGCCCGGCCTCGTTCCGCGGCACACGTGCGCCAGTAAAAGGCTTCGCCGCCGCGCGGAAGTGGCAGCGAGAGGGCGCGAACTGTAACGCCGATTTCCCACCGGGACTTTGCGCAACGTCGCCGATGGCGTCACCCGTCCCCGGCCGCCGCCGCGACGTCTTCCCGACCACATCCTTCCTGGGCGCCTGGGCCCGCCGAAAGCCGCCGGTTCGATCTGGCCGGCGCGCGCGTAAGGAAAGCTGGGCGCGAAAAGGGAGACGACACGTAACACCGGGCACCCACACGCAGCCCGGCCCCGGGGAGGGCCGCTGCATGCCGCCGAACCTCGCGGATCGCCTTACCGCTTGTCGCCCATCGGCCAAGGCTCTCGCCGAGGTTCTCACAGACCCGCTCGCTCTCTCCTCCAAGCACGGGGCTAACGACCTTGCGGCCGAACGCGCCCTTTAAACAGCCCGGGCTCTCCGTTTCTTTGCCCGGCCCGGCTTTATTCGAGTGGAAGTGGTTTTTTAGCGAGATGCGTGCGGGACTGCGCGGCTGGGGGGAGTCGCTCTCCCATGTTGCCACGCCGCAGTGCCGTAATGCGCGGCCCCTCGAGGGAGACTGGAGTTGACGAGGACGCGGCTGATAAGAAACAGATCTCGACAATCTTGTCCGTGGAATTTTTAGTTCGACATTTTCATGCGCCCAGGAATTTTTAGTCCACGGCCCCTTAAAAATAGACGCGCTTTTCAATTACCTACCCCCATGACTACAGGTCATTCCGATGCCTTATGCTAATTTTTCTGATAAGATTGTTTTGTTTTACGAAAAATACCATCTGGATGTAGATTTCTTGTGAAGCAGTTTGTAGGAAATTACACTTACGTGTTCCAAAGCTATTTCTGCTTCGAAATCTTGGATTTTCATCGGGTTACAGAAATTCGCATGTAATAAGCGAACGATAATGAGACGAAATAAATTAATTACGATAAAATCGAGCGCACTTTATTGGTATAACTTGTATAGAAAGGGTCAGAGGTAGTATAAAAAAAACGGTTCATTACTCTTCAACGGCTGTATATAAATATTACCTAAAGCGCTTCGTGCAAATGGTAATTTATGAACCGTCGGATCCTGATTTCGACACTATAACTGCGTAATAAATGTATCAAACTGCGAGGTCTACAAAACATCCGGCTTCCACTTATTCTGCTTCTCTAAAATGTGACCCAGCTGAAAGACGAGGCGATCGAGGCACCAGCGAATATCGGGCCGACTTCTCAACAACCGCCTAATGTGCGCCGCAAATGGAGTTCCAAAATTCACGCTCGCGCACGCTTAAGTAGTTAATAAGTGCATATTCGGCAGCGCGTCGGAGTGGCCCGCACTCGGGCTAATCGGCCCTTGGAAAAAAGTACGCGCGACCACATGGCCCGAGGCAAGAAGATAATGACGTCGTAAAAAATTCAATTTCTTTTTCGGGCGCCCACATGCGGGAGGAGAGGGAGATATCGTCGATATTCGGGCCCTTCGCTCGGAGCCGTGTCTTCATTATACCCGCGTATAAACGGCGCGAAAAGTCTCGCGATGACCGGTGTGTTCTCTTAACGATGCGCCTACGCCTCGACTAATATACCGTTCGCATAAATTTTCGTCCGTGACTTCGAAAGAATAACGATGAATAAATCTGCGTGATGGACATTATTTACCTGGCCTAAATATTTTTTCTTTCAAGCAGTTGCATCCATGTGTTTCAATTTCTTGTCGAAAAAATAATTTATAGCATTGTTACAGTTTTAATATAGCTTCATGGTAGCAATAATGAAGTAGAAGTGAAATCGATTACTTTGTTACATGGTGAAGTATGAACAATTGCAGGTTGAAAACCGTTTATCAATTGTCAACGTAACGTGTATGTATAGAATTAAAAATATTATACCTTATATGTAGGTACGAAGATACAGTAAATTGGTATAAAAATAATAACATGTCATTATCGATTGAAGTAAAAAAGTCTATCATTAACTATGCTGAAGTAAAAGTAAGGTATATCAATAATAAGCTGCCGCATAAAAATGACGTTACAACTCTATGAAAATCGACAAACAGTAGACTTTTTTTCTATTAAATACAGCAGAAATAATTACCGGCAATAGTACGAGCTGGGCACGCGCAGCCTGCGTTCGATAATTATAGAAATAGGCAAAAAATTTTACCCTTTGGTAGATCTAGAAAGTGAAATAGGAAGCCGGAATAATTGATGAGCGCATCGGTGACATTTCGGGGATCGATCTTCTTGATCGATCGTCGGTGCTCTTCCGCGCCCGCATCCTCGGGGTGCAGCTCCCGTGGGCTTTGCGCTCCAAAAGAGTGCTACCCATCTCCGAGTTTTCGCGTGGAACGAAAGGGTTAAATGGCGTGCAGATGGCCAACGGTTACACTTGACGAAGCACCGATCGATCCCTGTGCAGTGCAAATTGCGGGACTTAGATCTCTTGTGTGTACACTTGCATTAACTTAATTTTCGCGCTCTCGATCTTTGTCGAACTCAATTCTGGTTTAGTGTAATCTTCAGAAGCTTTTATTATCCGAGTCTCGATCGGCTACTGAATCTTGATGCTCCGACGTACGTATCAGAGCAATTAAAATTGACTCATTTTGATTATATACTTTCCCTATATACATCAATTTTTATCTCGAATTTATAGGGGTATTCTCAATCGCTATTTAATTAATTCCATTCGACAGGTACAGAGCGTGTATTTAATTTGGAGAGAACGCATCGAACGAAAATATTCAAAGTGCTTTTACGACTGGAGAATGTTCGAGGTATTAAAATCCCTCGGGTTAAAGGCCTCGATTCCGCATAGCGCAGCGCTCCGCCGGTGTATTCGGAAAAACGCGTCATTATTAAAATTTCAATCTCCCGGGTATAGGCGCGGGGGCGCACTTTTTAAAATATAAATGCCGAGTACAAACGGACGGTAGTGGGCCGCTGCAATATCGCACACCGACGTATCGCGATGCAAAAAATGCGCAATTACAAGCCCCACGGAGCGATTAATAACGCCGTGCTCTCCTCGCGGCGGCGCGCCGAAAATGTTCCCGCGGGCGCGCAAGAAATGCCGGCCGATAATCATTATACCGAGGCTTCGCGCGACAAGCGACTGCGCCCGCACGCAAAACCAAAATATTAACAAGGGAGAAAAGGGGGCTGCACGAGTTACGTGTTTCCGGTCGCGAGAAAGCGGATATTAATTATAAAGGGCGGGCAGTGCGAACTCGAAGCGCGAAAGAGAAAAAAAGCGAGCGTTTTGCATATCGCGCGCGAGCTTGGAGTCGCGTCTCCGGCGGGCACGTGACGCACGCGAATTTCCCCCCTTGGCGATTAGGATTAATAATAACGCGACGGAATTCACGTGATTGTTCGAGGCCGTGATTATTGATTTTTTCAATCGCCGCGGCGTACCTCAAGCTCCAAGTAAGGTCAAGCAACTTTCATTCGGTACCCTTTCTTCCATCTCTCGCTCTTTCCTTCGCGTACGCTGCCCAAGTTATTTGCGTGCGTAACTAGCATTTTCTCGAGCATTTTCTCATGCCGGACTAATGATTTACGCGGAAAGATTATTTTTAGCGCAATAAGCATGAAATAATGCTATCTACATTTAATTGAAGATTTATACAGCTTATCGACCTGTGCTGTAGATACTTCATTCTCATTAGGATAATAAATTCAAAGTAGGACTGCTTTAGATTGAAGGATTATTTCAATGCCTGTGAAGTAATAGCGCGAGCAAAATCTTTTAGTTTAATAACAAGAGTGCGATTCCAGTAGATAATAATTCCAACGTGTCTTGACTGTATATCAAACTAATCGCATGGATTTCTTATTAAATTAAATTTTAATTCGAAAGTTAATAAGGCTGGGGTAAATACTACCTAAATTACACGAGTCACTTTCGGACGATAATGTCGGAGATGCAATTACGCGGATGCTGGCACCATCTGTCCAGTGGAGCCGCTAGTCCCCTCCGGCGGACGGCATCCATCCTGGCAACCTGTAAATAAAATCACCAAAGTCAAATGCAGCGCCGAAGCGCTGTTTGGAAACATGAAAATTCGACCTCGTTTCCATCTCAGCCCAATTGAATCGATAGGATCTATTTATATCGAGCGCGGCTCTCCTGAAGACGGACCTTTTGAAAGTCGGCCTGGCTCTATTCAGGCATTAATTATAATCCATTTATACTAAGGAAAGCGAGCGCGGTGCGTATTTATGCTCGGGCAAAGCTTCTTATAAATAAGAAGTACGTAAGAGTCTTATAGAAAAGCTCGATTTCGCCGGGCTAGCGAGCAGATGCCGGCGCTCCTTCTCTCTCGCGCGATTACCGTTATGCCGGCCTCCTTCCCCCGTCGCGTACAAAGATAATAGCATTATGATGCCGCGGATCGGGGGGGCCCGACACATCGGCAATCGAACCTGGGCGGACATCGATCGGGCGACATTGTACCGCGCTCGCGCTCCTCCGGCGGAACTCGATATTCCGTGAATTCTTCGAATAGTCGAGGCGTTTCCTGCCGAAGTATAAAAACGTGAGCCCGCTTCGCGTCTCGGATTTCGCTCTCTTTCTCTCGCGTTATGAGTACATGCACGATCTCGAGCCAAAGAGAGAGAAGGAGAGAGCGAGGCCCCGAAGGAAGTGGGCTGCTCCCGAGTGTGACGGCTCGCCGTGTATCCTGTTTGAGGTGAGGCGCGCGCGGACGCGCAAATAAAAATTTATCCGCCAGTCTCGTGCTCTCGTCCTTTCGAGACTCCGCCGTCTAAACAAACCCTCCTTTGATGCAGGGCAGCGCAGCACACATCGAGTCAGATTCGAGCAACACCAAATAATTATTTAAATTTTTCAATTCCATAGTACAGCACTCTAATTACTTATTAACGACAATTCAAGCAATGTTCGCAACTATTTATTTAATTTACCGTTTACTAATAATGAATGTTGGATCAAAAGCAAATGATCGAAACAAGGTATTCATAATAAATAGCTATTACTATATCATAATGTCATCGTCATTTAAGCAAAATCAAATATTAATGTACAGAAATTCATTTGATAGCAAGCAAAAAGATACTTGGGTAATTAATGAAATAAACCCGAATAAATCATTGCTCCTCAAGTATACAGCAAGCTAATTTATTTCAAACATTGCAGCTTTGTCAATTCATATAAAATCATTATCTGGCCAACTCGATACTGGAGCAAGACGCATTACCCTTCATCAGTCCAGTTATTAAATTACGTACTCTCAGTTTCATCGTGTCACCCGGCGCAAAAAAGTCTCTGGATCCTATTTATAATTTCCGTGTAAACGGATCGTTCGGGAAGATCGATCTATCTCTGAAACCGCCGGTCGGCCGATCGGCGCAATAAATTGATTTCGCCAATCGGCGTCGATCGATCATCCGCAATCTCCTCCAATTATTGGCGGTTACGCTCAGCGCAGATCAAATGCGGCCGCGCGCTCCGCAAAGTCGGCCGACGCGATAACGTCGGACCGATCCCTCGACACGGTCGCGACTTTTCCAAGATCCAAGAAAATCCGAACGCAACCGGCAAGTTCGGCGAAGAGGTCGCGGGCAGAGATCCGAAAGAGCCGCGCGATAGGCCCCGTCTATCATCCCCGGACCGCTGGCGTTCGATGACGCGGCCCGTGATTGACGTGCCTCCTTTTCTTATAAGCGCGTGCGCGCGAAAATTTAGAACGCAGCTGCTGTTGCCACAGCCGATGCCGATAATTACCAAGCTTTTCATTTCGCTTAATCGAGAATTCAGTGTTTTTTAGATAAAAAAAAGGGAATTTTTTATTGCGATCATTTAATTCAATAACATTTAAATTTTATGTACAATTAGCGGGCAAAATTATATATAGTAATAGAGTAAATGAAACATATTTCATAGGGCAGCCCGCTATGCCCCACTTTATCCTAAATGTTGCTTAAAAAAGTTATTTTTATCTTTTCATTTTTAAGATAAAAGTATATTATTTACACGTTTCGTCATTATTATAAAATAACGCACATCGCACATATAATGTTTGTATAAAGCTGACACAAGGACTCGGAAAAAGCGATAAAATCTGTACACGGTAAAGTAATAAAAATCGAAATCTTATCTTTCTATAAATATGATTTTTAGCGATTGTAAACTGAATATCTTGAATTTAATTGAAGAAAGTATTCCTGTTAGAAATATCAATTCAATTGTTCGATTATCAAAATACAAAGCACCGTTGTTCATGTAAAAGTTACAATGAAGATTGTAGAAAATCAATATTTTCCCACGATCTTCAAGTAAAGCATACAATCTTGTTAGCATCAACTCGCAATTTGCAGGCCCCGTTAAAAGAATCTTTTACTTAAAAGTCAAGCACTCGAACAGCATAGGAAAAAGAATTTGTAAATTAATATTGCGCATAAATGGAGGAGCTCGCGCGCGTCCTGATTGAAAATCGCTAATCTCATCGGTTGAGCGCAATTCCCGTAAACCGCTATACCCGCGGCGATAAAGACTCGGGCGGTTTTTTTCGCGCCGCCGCGGCAGACAGCGCGGCCACTGTGCGGCCTGATAACGCGCTGTTTTCCATTAGATAAGGAAGAGTAATCGCGCGGCCCCTGTCAATTATTGTTAGCCGGTCGCCTTGTGAAAAAGGAGAAGCCGATTACGGGCGGCGAGGCATCTCGGCCGAGCGATTCGCGTGCCCGATTAGTCCTCCCGCAGCCCGACAATTTCTGATTTACCTCCTCTGCGTCGCTCGGCTTTTGCTTTTTTCCCCCTTTAACGCTGGCGCGCGTCGCTCGCGGTCAATTTACTCGCAGTTGGTATTACGCCTACTAGAAGCCTGACATTTTTCCTCTCGGCTTTGAAGGTAATCCCCGAGTGCGCGTGGGAATCGCCGAGAAAAATTTCGCGTAATAACAAGATCGAACGCACTAATCAGGCCCGAGAGGCATCAATTTGCGTCGCTGCGTGTATAAACTATCTTCGGCGCGCTAAATTTTCACATGCGGCTCGCTCGCCGCTCGCTGTGTGTGCGCGTGCATGCGCGCGCGCGAAAACACACGTTCGCCGATCCAGGTGGTAATTGCCGGGCATTTATCGGCGGCTTCGAATTAAGAGGAGCATTCAAGTTAACTTAAAAAGTTAACCGCCGCGGGAAAACGATTAATACGCTTTATTTTTTAAATTGTCTCTACGAACGCTCCGCGTCGCCTGTAAAAGTCGCGTGATTTTTGCGCCCGTCACCACCGAGTGCGTGCGCGGAGAAACTTTTCACTCGCCTCCCGACGTCGGGAAAAAATAAATCTAACCCGAGGAAGGCTTCATACGATGTAACGTATTAATTCTACCTTGTAATAAGTTACGCGTTTATCTTGCGCTTAAACAGAAAATGTTCACGGGATTTTTTATGCGTTTTGTGCGCGGTGAAATATACGCGTTGTATGCGAGATACCGAGTGTTTTATGAAAGTCCGTAAGTGAGGCTCTATTTATTGGGCGGCGGCCTATTTTCTTTCCTTTTCCAAGAACAATAGTCGCAAATCATGCAACGGAGGATAGACAAAACGGGCCGTTTTAAGGCTCGAAAGGGTTTTCATCGCGGAGCCGGGATAATAGGATCACGCGAAGCAAAGCTGCGCGTCGATAGGACCGTTTTGCCCGTCATCTACTTTTAACTCAATTACGTAGCCCATTGACGCTTGTTAATTTCTCCCAATGCGTAAAGCGCCCGGTGCTTTTGTAAATTCGACAACGGCTTTATCGCGCTCTTTTTGTTTGTCCAAATCACGATGATGTTTTCGAATCGGACAAACAAGTTCGCCCGAACAAACAGCGCGCGGCGGGCTTTTGTCGAGAAAAGCGACTCACCCGCGGCTCCGCAGGAAAATGGACTTTCTCCGATCTCGTGTACTTAATCCGCCATGACGATTCACTCGGCGATGCTAATCAAAGGCTTGCCGCGACGCCTGAATAGATCCATCGCGTGCTGGAAAATTGGAACATTAGGCTGCTTAAAGGGCCGAGGGTGGGCCGCCGAAGAAATCGCACTCGCGCCGGGGCCGGGGATCGATTGATGAGTCTCCGTAACGCCACTTTGCCATTTACTATAGCCCCCGCGGAGAGGGCCTATTATCGCAGACAGCGCGGCGGTGCGACGCTCGCTTTTCCGTGGCTGTCCGCAGTTCACGATCGCGCCTATGGCCAACGCCTCCCTCTCCCCCCATCTCGCGCATTACCCCCTTCCCCATCGCTTTCGTTTTTCCGCCACGAGTGCGCCGGCCTTCGATGCCGCTCGACGGGTACGTGTAATCCTAATCGTAGCTTCTGTGCTGCTCGTGCTGTACCTACTCAGCAAACTTTATGTACTGAAATTTCTTAATTTATGTACTACAATGGAAACTTGTAACTATTTTATGTTTATTTTTAAAATATATTTGCTACGCATCTGTATTGCGGATGAAAAGACATTGTTGCACAGTATTTTTAATTTAACCTTACAATACAACGGGTAAATTTCAAACATTTTTCCATTTTAAGTAAAGTATTTTGTGTACAAGTTTATCACTGTGTGAAAAAATACTTGCGAAATGACTGACCTGCAGTGGTTCAACACTGAAGAAAACCCCACTATAGTAGTTACATGCTCCTTCCATAAGTTAATTCCTGTTATTCCATATATAATAATGTATGTATCCCTATATCGTTAGTGTTCTGCGCATAAAGATGCTTTAATTATACATAAGATATTCAAGATATATTTTAACGATACAAAGTAGTTTTTGTGTAAATAAAAATCAATTTTTCCTATTAAGAAAAAAGTAAAAAATCTTTTGAACGTTTTGTGCCGTAGTATATGTCAATACATAAATACAGACTTACTTTATTTTGGAGTTTAATTTAGCGTTAAGAAAAAAATTACAAGAAAATTCACAAGCATTTGTGTACCGATAATGACTAGAAAAAAAAAAACAAAACTTACAAAGAACAGCTGCAAACCTTATCATTGCCTATTAATGGGCTCATCGAATCTTAGTATTGCCAGGATGTACATGCAATGAATAAAGCGAAAAAGCCCTAATGTTTTAGTTAGTGAAGCAAATTGCAGGCCGCTGTCGATCGACACGTAAATGCGAATTAACTTGCCTTTAACAGACTGGGTGCGGAGCTGTATGTTTAGATTAAATCGAATGAAAAAAATTAAACAAAAATAACTTTTGTGCGTACATTTAATAAACTATTTAGTATTGGTAAATGTTAATCTTTTTTTAATAAAATACACGATAGATAAAGACGAGAGAGAAAAAGAGAGAGGGAGGGAGGAGGAGGGCAAGAGAAAAAGGTACGAAGGACGAAGGAGGAGAGGAGAGTCGATGAAACGTCGACTTCCGCTCCCATGCGGTTGCCCGTAATTCGGGCCAAATTACACGTCAGGTGCCGTATCCTCATATCGAACTTACACATCATCGCTCCAGCAACGCGCGCCTCTCTCCCTCCCTCATCTTCATTCTTCCCTTTCGCGCGTGGTGTAGCTGCGCTCGGGCATCTTCTCCACCGCAGAAATCAACGGGCGAGGTTTTCTTTGAGAAAGCGAGCCGTGTATCCGCGCGCGACGATCCTCCGCTTTTATTCGCACTTCTCGACGCATTGTCTGCTCACGCGAGCTTTCACCGCAGCGCGTCCACGGATTTTTCGGCCGCGCCGTAAACGTTTTCATTCACCCCGGGCCTCCCTCCTTTTTTGCATGCGCTCGCAGAATAGCGCCCGGGGAGGAGGAGACCTTCGTCAAAAAAAGGAGAGCCGAGTGTGAAAGGCTCTCCCGTCCCGAAAAATACGTCAACGTCCGACGCGGGAGGGAGGTGCAGGAGGGAGACGGAGGCTTTTGAGGCGATGATCGCCGCCGACGCGAAACTCGCACGGTAGCCGGTCTTCCTCTCTTTCAGCTCGCGCGAGTTAGGACGTGCTCGTTGCGATTTCGCATTGAGAGCCGGCGATGCGCGGCTAAAAGCCCATCGCGCGCGCCGCCGCCGTATCGGGAGGCAGGGAAGAAAGAGTGACGTTCGCGCCGCTTTCGAGCAACATTCTTTCAGCTGCATATGAAATTTTCCTCTCAACGCTCTTTCTGCGAGCGATCCGTCCGCGATATAATTCGAATGCTGAGCGCGAGCGACTGACGTATGAAAGGCGAGAGACTTGTCTGCATTTTCTCTCCCGTGCGTCGTTGCTGCCTACACCAGCGCGCGCCTTCGCTTCTTGTTTTTTCGGTTGACGCGAGCAACTTTGCTTCGACAATTTTCGATCGATTATTCCTACGCGCCGCGTGTTCCCACGACTTGCATACACAGCGACATCATGCAGACGGGGGGATTGTGTCACTGCTGTCCTCTTATCCTTGCAGAGCGCATAAAGAGATTGTACTATTTTCTCGAGTTCGTTATTTTCCTATGCGAAAATAATTATTTTTAATGCTACGGGGGAACGTTATGAAAGGATTGTCAATCAAATCAACCGCTGTCAAAGAAAGCAATAAATGATTCGACCATTATATTATGAAATTAAACGAAAAATATAATTCACGTATCATAATTTAAAAGTATGATTATCAATTTTATTAAGTTTAATCTATTTTAGTCTTATTTTAATTGCAGTAAAGTAATTAAAGTAAGAAAATCATTGATTAAATAAATAAATGAAGACAGCAAAAACCAGACTTTGAATAACATTAAAATTAAATTTTATTAATCACGACCTAAATGAAAAATACGAGAGAGTTTAATTTACACTTATTTTCTCACAGCTATAGTAAGTACGAAGTGCTACTCGTCAAAGTGCTCGAATTTTTTCAAACCATCAGAAAAAACTATCCGATGATCATGTAATATAATAATAAGTTATAGAAATCGATTTGACTGCACTGGGGTAAAAAGTGGAATCTAACAAAGAATGGATCGCAAAAAGCGACGCGTTCGAGCGCCGGGCCCCGACAGTCCCCGGACAGCTTAAAAAACCTAAACGAAGATTAATACCCTCGGAGGCAATAATTTTCACGCACTCGACGACTCGGTCTCCTTTTCTTACACGCGTAACGAGGTATCGAGTTGCGCGCGTGCTCGTCGCTGCATTAGGGGCGTCAACGAGCGAAATTCCCGAGCCCCCATCCGAATCTGGGTCGCGCGTGTAAGTAACTAGCGCCCGAGCCTCGCGCACCGGACCGGAAGGAACCTACCCCCTCCGGGAGTCGATGCTGCTCTCCCGGCGCCGCGATCGCCAACAAGGCGCTGCGAAAAAAAAACCAGAGAATGGAATTTCTTTTCGAGCTCTCCAGCCGCGAGAGGGGCTCGTGTTTATTAGTATGCTTATTAGGGGTCCCCGTGAAAAGCGAGCCGCGTGAAAATCGATGAAAGCCCGCTTGGGAGCTCGTGAAACGCGAGCCATTGAGAGGACGCGTTCCGGACCGGTGCTCTTTCTAATTTCAGACGTTCTCCCGGGCAGCGCGCGGAATAATCGCGCCTCGGTGTGCGAGTCGCATTGTCGGGAGAGCCCACTTTTGCCGCTGCGAAAATTCGCTGTTGCGGAGGTTGACGTTGATCCCCGCGATACGGCTGGTTGGCCTGATCGATAGGTACGGTACATCCGGCGCCGGCGACGCAATCAAAACACGGCCGTTTGCCTGCCGAGATTCGGAGGAATTTCATAATTCATAATAAGCTTTAAGCATAAAGGCGAGCGACGAAAAGTGGCCGGCGTTGTCGCAGTAGGCCTCTTTGCTTTAGGAATAATCCAAGGTACACCTATAGGGCTCTATCCGGCGCTTCTTGTTTTTTTCGAGCGGCAAGTTTGATGAATAGAGATTTATCGGCGTCTAACGTTTGATTGATTAAAAGTAAACTAAACTTTGATAGCGAGCGAAACTCTGGTTTATCAAGCGACAGGGGATGAGCATAATTGATATACAGTTTACTTTACGGGAAAGAAAATATGCCGACTTAGCTACCGAAAAAATGCTTTAGCTAAGAATACATGTCTAATACGACATCAAAATAAACTTCGATGCGAAAAATATTTATTTTATTTTAATCTCAATGTTTGTACTGCACATAGCGCAAATAATTCTTTCAAAAAGTTTTGCTAATATCTTTTCTTATTAATGTTGACAAAGATATTGGTTACGTAATTTTTTCTAAAACAAATTATTTGGAGTTCAATAGAATTTGATTTTCCTTTTACTTTTAAAATAATAGAAATGGCTCACATTGCGTTGAACGTTTCAATAGAACTTGTTTGCCATTGAAAAGAAAAATAGAGTGAGGAAAATTCCCTTGAAAATAATTCATCATTCCCATACCGTTCGATTTTTTTAAACCCCATTGAAATTCCATTGACATAGAATTTACCTTTGTTACGGTATAATATTCGATCAATTTTTTCTATTCTTTTATTCCAATTGAGATGATTCTTCTGACAAGTGAAAATTCTTTTATGGCAATTCTTAAGATATTGAATGTTCAACAGCACAAATGTTACACCAAGAACTTACGTTCGCTTTAAAACATTTGCATGATAATAATATTTATTTACTTAAATATTATCATATTTATATGTAATAAAAATATTAAATTTTTCAAAACCCTTTTTTAATAAAATACGTATAGCTTTTCTTACCCTACTCTATTTTGATGAAGCTTAATATGGACAACATTTCTTAAGAGTCGCCCATGAATGAAGAAAAAATCGGAGCAATCTTCACTAAATATAAAAAAGTCTTGAAACTTTTAAATCAACTAGCATAATATCTAGCCATATTATGTTCCATTTAATCTTTAATTTTTCTAGCCAAACGTACAACTGATGCTAACAGAGAAAGCACCCCGTCCGTTCTATTTTCCCAGACTGTTCATCAGAATGCTTGTAGAAAACGGTGGCTCCCCAACATCCAGACATATTAAAGAATCAGCGACGCCGCGGGTACGAATTTCACTGCTCTCCCGCGACTGCGTATGAAAAGTCGCGCAAGAAGAAAGACAAGGGACCCGCCTGGAATGGAGACATCCTGGAGGATATTTTGTTTCCTCGAAAGAGTAGTAAGATAAAAAAAGGGTCGAGTTCCCCAGCGGATTAGTCCCCGAAAAGTCAATTGTACCCAGCGCGCGCGCGCGCGCATAATTTTCGTGGAACACATACGCTCGATGTGTTTGGCGCATTATATACAATGCGTACGTATGCGTACGCGCATCCAACTGAAAGGGCCTCGCTCGGCAGGAGAGAAGGAACGCGAGGGCATTGTCGGACGGCGAAAAAAGAGGAGAGTAAGATTTAGGAGGAGGACGACGTCGGCGCCCCGAAAAAAGGCGCGCGTGTTTGCTGTCCGCTCTCTAGTTCGCTCTCTTTATACTCGCATTGTTTGCACCCTGAGTTGTTGGCCTTTCTGCCCCAGCACTCGCGAGGATTACGCGACGAGCTAAATGCAGTATTTCTTAGTTTTGATGATAAAGCATTGTGCGAGAGACTCATGAGCTCTTTGGCTCGCGGCGCGCCGAGAGAACCTTAATAATTTCCTTTATTTTATTGATCGACAATAAAGAAGAGAAGGCCCCAAACGATTCTGCAGGATTTGCAGTGAATTCACACACAGTTGTGATAAATAATTTTAATACAATTACTTAAAAGCTGTATTGTACTCTTTTTTTCTTTTTATTGGTGAAGAAATTTCCGCATCGATCCACAATTTATATCAATCTTTTAGTAACATAGACTTATATGCGCTAATTCACTAAATAAAGTAAATTTCAAAATTTGAGCAAAAGCCAGTTTTTTTTTGTTAAATTTTCGAGCCCTTTCATTTGTTTGACGCGTCCCCACCTTGGTGCAGGAAGTTCATAGGAAAAATGTTGAAATTGCGGACTCCAGTGGTGTTTGCCCGTCGCTTGTTTCACAAATTGCGACTCGCGGAATTTATCCGTACATATATAGGAGCACACGCGCACGCACTCGGGGCAGGAAGACGTGTCTTTTTATCCCTCCGTGCAACGCAAGCGCAAGCGGTCGCCGTCTCGCATTGTCTTCCAGCTCCGGGCGCATCGAGCGCGCGCGTGATTTACGAATGTCGAGGGAATTTCGAGACTCCCTCCCCTCCCGCCTTCCTTTCTTTCGCTTCCCTTCATTTTCCTCGACCGAGTCTTAATCGCGCAGCTGATATCACACATCGCCCGGGATAAACCGAGCGCACCTAGCGCGAGTGTTAACGGAAGTTAAGCGACTTTAACTCCGCGCGTGTATACGCGATGGGGAAGAGAGAAGGAACCGCGAGAAGGGGAGACAAAAACGCGCTCGGTGTTTGCTCTCGTCGCAGATGCGCAAATCGAGCGGAAACCTTTGCCCGAAAAATGGAGAACGATTTATGGGCCACTTTTTTTCTCCTTTGCTATTGCTGTACACAACTACTTTTTTTCATTTTTTTTTCTACGCCTCGGCTTATTCTTCAATGAGACGCGGCTTCGTCGTCTGAAAACTGATATTTTTCAGTTCAGACAAAGTAAACGCTTACTTCCCGGGTAGGTCTAGGCTTGCAAATTAATTTCTTCGTCGAAAAAAAAGCCGTCCGATTGCCAAGTTTATTTATAGGAAGGTATATCATTAATACCTTTCCAAAGTTGATAAAGATTTTTTCTGCCGCAAGAAGCCGGGAGGGAGTGACTAAGTGTAATTTGTTTCATCTGATTTATATATCTGATGTTCGAAAATCAAATTTCTTACCATTGACAATTAATCATTATTATTTTCTTTGCACACTTTTAAAAATGGAGTCAATACTGTACAATAATTATAATAAACTGCAAAGATTGTGATTCAGCACAAATTGTCGTGCAAAGTAACCCCGATGTACGTTATTTATGAAAATAATTCTTCGTGACACCCATCGCGACGGTCTATTATCTTATGGAAGTTTAGGCAACACAGCGTTGCACTGAAACAGTACATTGTAAGTAAAGCTACCAAACGACGTCGTTATTTTTAATCAAACAATAAGGGTATTACTTAAATTTACAATTGCTGTTCTGCTTTCCAGAGTAGAGAAAAGTGTCAAGTATGAATGAATACAGTCTACTATGATTTATTTAATTAGAAATTGATCGCTTCTACTGATGGTTATAGCGGTAAAAAAACACACGTCGCAATATTACTTGTACGTACGACCATATATTACGATTCGAAATGCTTATTAATGCTATTTTTAATAAGATTAGTCTTTATTTAAGACTTATTTCAACTAATTGAACAATGTGAAAATGAAAAAAAATGTCAAAACGCTATCACTTTTGTCAATTAAGAATCTCGAGACAATCTCTATCGAAACCTCATTAAAGCCCACATCCTCGCTCAGCAGGATTTTAGGACTTAAAGAAGAAAAGGCTAGTAAAGAAGCCGTAAAACTCTTAGCTTCCTACAAAACAACTTAATACACAGACCAGCGCGTTTGCGCTCGCCTGCGAACGGGAAATCACGGCTGGCGATTAAATTTGCATATTTCGCGCTAAAAGACGTATTGGTAATTCGAGGCCTGATCAGCCGTCCTCCACTCGCCCCGCGTGGATTCCTGCTCGCTCCGCCTAGCCCGGGGAGGCGAGAGCGCGTCGGCAGCAGCCGCAGCAGCCGCAGCAGCGGCGGTGTAGTCGAGCGTAGCATAGGCACCGAGCGGACCGGCGGCCGATGGATCACGAGATAACCGGCGGTGTCGAGTTTCATAGGCAATTAGCATTCAGGCTGCTCGACTCTGCCCGACTCTGCGAGCCGAGGGATCGTAAACGCACGCTCCTCCTAGGTAGCCGATCCTAAGCTAACCTCGCCCGAATTCGGCGAGCTGCACGACATCGAGCCCTCCGTAACGTTTATTTATACAAGGGACCACGCAGTGTGCTCTTCTGAGACGTGAGACAATGCAGCTGACATTTTTCCACGAGTAATTGACCATCGCAGAGGACCTGCGACATTCGAAGGAAATCACCCAACAGACGCTGCCCCTTACCCCCTTTTCTCGGACTTTTCCAAGACTTTTCGAAGCTGAGCGTCGCTGGAATGCGCGATCGAAGCTGCATAAGCGTATGCGCGTATACTCGTGACTAGCGTGAGTATCGATGTGATAAATGACCAGTTTGATGGTGTGCACTAAAATTGAAATGTTAAACTATTAATAGCCACGCCTAGAACCAGTTCGGAAAATGATTATAGTCTCGTGTTGTAATAATGGGAGATCAAAGAGAAATTCTTGAGCCCAATGCTTTCAGAAGAATTGATTTTTTATACATAAATAATTAGTCGTGCTTTACCATTTTTACTTTATTGATAATCAATCATAAATTTCTAGTAATTAAAGTGCAATAGAACTTGAGTTGCATAAGACAAGACAAACTACTGTTTATTTAAGTGAAAATCACTGAAATAAAAACTACTACACGCATACATTACTTGAGAAATTGATTTATTGATGAGTTTGTGATAAAACCGTCGTTTTTTTTTTTCAAGTGTACAGTTAATCAATTATTCATTATACAGTTTACATAAAATTTATATAATTGCAGTATATGGCAATAAAATTGTGCGTGTAATAAAATGCGTGTAGTACCTAATTATTTCAAGATTAGATAAATAGATAGGAAAGTTACTTAACACTTACTTCAATGAATATGGAAAATGTACTTTGGAAATGAATAGGACGTGTGCTTTGTGACAATATTTCCTGTAATCTAGTTTTAAAACAATAATGTAGTTTTAAAAAACATTATTATGAAGTTGTTCAGTAATAAACTTTCAGTTTGCGTAAAATAATGTTTCAACAGTTTTGACCAGGTCTGACGATTTGGGCTTGACGGAGTAAAGGGTAAAGCAAGTCGCTCCCCTCGGTCTCCGCTCGAGCATAATGTAAATAGCCTAATACCGTTACTCCCTATAATCCGTTCGTCACGTCAAGTAGCCTTCCGCGCAGCGGCAGGACGTCATGCAACCGGGCATCCGAAGGGAGAGCGGCCGCGACCAGCGTTGCCAGGCGGTATACTCCCGCAGCTTGTGCGAGTGTGGCGCGCCGTGTAGGTGTGTGCGTGTGCCCCTGCTACAGAGTGACGGCGAGGAGGCGTCCACGGTTTCGCGTGATGTACGCGAGCCGCGGCTGGCGAGAGCCACTCGGCAGGTCGCGCACAGCTGATATTTTTGCGCGCCGACAGATGATGCCCCGGACGACCGCGCGGCCGCCCTCGACTCGGCTGCGCAATGGACGCGCGCGCGCCAAGGGCCCGGGGGCTTTTCAAATGGCGTGTTTGCTTTTGCAGATGGCCCCAACGGTCTCGATAATGATATCGATGCCTCCGTTTTTTCGACAGCTACGCGCATACATACAAAACCTTTTTTTCGCCGGAACACTTGGGTAATTAGGTAAATAATTAATGGCGCCTGCGCGGTAAATATTGATCAACTGCTCGTCTCGTATTTCGGCGGCGGCAAAAAAGCCTTGAGCAAGCATGAATATTGGTAGTGTTTGCCCAAATTGAGTCGGCCCGAAATGGAAATTTTCAATAAAATACTTTTGACCGTACGCGCACGTGTGCCCCGGAGGAAGCGGAAGTCAAATCGTACGGTCGAGCGAGCCCTCGAGCGAGCCAATCCAGTCACCGTGGAAAGTACGCCGAAAATTTATCAATTAAAAAGGCAGGGAGTAGTCAGCGAGCACAAAGAGGAAAGCGAACCGAAGGGACCCGCGGAACGGATACTCGCCGCCGGCCTATACGCGGGCTGATTAGAGCGATTATGGCTTCGGTAGAAAATTGTTAGAGGGTTACTCAGGCAAAACTGGAGCTAGTTCGGTAAAAGGCAAGCACCATCCTCCCCGGGTTGGCAATATCCTGCCGGGCCGGTCGAGCGGCGCAGGAAAAGTTGCCGCGTCAGTACGGAAAAGCCATGGCAGTGGGCCGGTCTTTGCGCGCATCCTCGTCCACGGACTGCAGTCGCCCCTCGCGCGCCGGGGGCGTTTAAAGCCCCTGACTGTTATTAGGCGGCGCGCGTGGATGCGGGGGCAGCTGGCTGTGCGCGATCGGCCTCGTTGAGCCGTGACGGCCTGGAAATCGAAAAGGCCGATCGAAGAAAGCGCCCCGGAGGGTAGCGCGTCCGCGGCCCAAATGACGCGCCGAATGTAAACATCCTAACGCGCGACGAGTCGATGGCGTGAGGAGCGAGCGGCGCGTGACAAACGGATGTTCCCGAGAGTGGCAAGCGCGCGAGCTCCATGCGAAGTGTCGTGCGCCGACGTGCCCCGGGATTTTGCACGAAACCCCCGTCGGTCGACGGGCGCACGGATGCGGACTTAGACGGGCGAGAGGCGCTGAGCTTCCGCCGCGCGCGAGGATTCGTCGCCAGATGTGCCCTGGCGCGTGCCTTTTCTCACTTTGCACTTTCCGATGACTTTTGTATCTCCCAGGTGGCTGCTGCCGGTGTAAGCTACTAGTTATTTCTCTTTCATTTATGGGCTTCCGATTTCCACTATTGCGTTATGCAATGGAAAAACTTTATAGCTTCAACTATTTTATCTATATGTAATCAGGTTAAATAAGTTTATCTTTTAAGTATTTGTGATATGAACTTTAAACACGCACTATAAGTGCAGCGCAATTTTCGTGAAATTTATAAAACGCGGCTTTAGACGATGTAAGAGTACTTAATTTGAAAAATTACTGCTCATTATCAGATACGGCATATCAAACTCCCTATTACTCTATAATGTTATACTAGTTACTAAAATATTAAAAATTTTATTTATTTAAGAAATCATTTTATAAATTGTTTTCCTTCTAAAACATGTTTATATTAATTAAAGTAACAGATTTTTTTAACTAATTACAATAATTTAACGCATTTACACAATCAGTGAGTTCGCTGAATTAAACGCAAACAATGGATACGTCTTGAAACTGATCGTCATCATGCGATGCGAAGAACCTAATAACCTTCATTGCCCTCTTCCCTTCTCTTTGTCTGTTCTGATGTAGTGTTTTTGCCGGAAACGGGTCGGGCTTTCGGGCGCACACTCCAGAGCGCAGATTCGGCGTTCCGTTTCACTAAATTTAAAATCCATCCGGCATGTACTCCCCTTCTCTCTCTTTCTCTCTCGCGGTGCTCCGTTTCGACATAATGTATAATGCAGTTCGAGGTTACAATAAAGTGCGTTAACAATAAAGTTAATCAGAGTTATCGAGCCGGATTACCGTGCGGCTTCTTTCGACAGTCCTCGAACTTACGCGATCGTTCCGTCAAGCAGGTTGGATCTTCGAGGGGTTTGCCTTAGACTTTGGGAAATTATGTTCCTTTACAAGTGCGGAAATGATAAGCGTATAAAAATGTTTAAAGTCCTCTGTAGTGAATATCTCTGAAGCTGCTTATACCCCGATTCCAAATATTTACACAACATTTTATTATAAATTTAAAAATATAAATTTGTTTTTCTAAAATTTAATTAAGACGTTTTCAATATAAATTTTTCCGCTGTATAACAGCTTTGGGAGAAAGAAAATCAAACTGAAAAATTCTATTCAAATTTGAAATAAAAGAATTTGTAAAAAGTCTGTGATCACGCAGTTTTGGATATGCAAGATTTTTTCTGCAGAATATTTTTTTGAGAAAAAAACTTTCAAAATATGTATTTGAAGCGAATTCGTGAAAAAACTGCGCTAATCGAAAAAGTAGACAGAAAATCGGAGTTTATAAAACCGTGTTAAAATGGAATAATAGAAGAATGGAGCGTGGTAGAAAAAACTCAGAAGCAAAATAAAAATAAAAATATTCAGAAACGTTAAAACAAGAATTTATTAAATTTAATTCAAATGCGTAAATGTACAATATGAAATTAAAAAAGTAGATTATTCGTTATATGATTTTCTTTAGTCTAAGCAATTGTTCGTTTTAACGCATATTAAGATGTGCATGCACTTTAATCTCACACGTGCATTCACATAAGTAAAGGATCAAAGATGAAAGTACTGTTAACATCAAAATGAACAGCACCTGCGTCACTGCAGCCGAAGATCAGAATAAAACGTATAAATATACACATACCTAATGATTCACAAAAATTTCGTAATCAACTACAAAGAATCACTGACGCAAACTTTGCTCTAAGGGGGGTGGTGGGGCTCCAAACGAGAATGCAATATGTAGGAAAAAAGAAGTAAAAGTTCCGTAAGTGTAAGTAAACGAAAAGACAAAAAAGAAGAGTCACGGAAGGGTAAAAAGAGAAACGGAGAGATAAACGGTACTGGACTTAAATGAAAGAAAAGAAAAAGAAACACGCAAGGAATAAAGGGCGAATCGGTTCAAAGAAAGAGAGAGAGAGAGAGAGAGAGAGTTGAACGTAATAGCAGCTTTGCGTGTACGTGTGCGGACGACACGAGTTGTCTTTGCGTCTCACGCGTCGTGCGACTATACGAGCGACATATGGCGAAACGAGCGAGTATTACTGCCTCACGAATATTGCAGTGCGTATTCAAGGGTATGTACCAATCTTTCAATTTTTTCTAAACAATTAATTAACATGGCTGTGCCAGATTGTAATTTGTAAAAAAGGTTCTGCAAAATAAAATAGAATATCTATTAAATTGAAATACAATCAATTTCCCAGTTTCTTTCAAATGATTCACTAAGGAAAATGTAGGAAATAATTTTTTTATAAGAAAATGAACTGGCACATACCTATGCACGTGCGCAAACTCTGAAAAGCTCTGAAAAAAGAAAAAAATATGACTGTGGGTGTAATTGCGGTGTGTAATTCCGCGTGCGTGTGCGGAGCAAAGGAAGCTCGTCTCGGGTCGACATCGCGTATGTATACACTCGGTCGGCTTACACAGCTGGCTCGCCCGGTCCGGCTAACGTATTACGCACGCGCGCGATATTTCCGCGCAAAATTATGATTCGATCGCTGGCCGGAACGATCAAAGGGAGCTTTACTTACGCCCGCGCGTGAGATCTTAGAGCCGAGCGAGATTCAATGAGAGCTCGCGCTAAAGAGGACTCGCGTCGTTTTTTCCCCCAACGCCGATCCTCCTTCGTTCGCCTTGCTTTTTTTCTTTTTTGCCGTTTCTTTTTTGTTCGCCGCGAGCCTCGGTTGCGCTTCGTACGTTGTTATTTTGCAAAACGTGCTCGACTGCGAATTTAATAGATTCATTTCTCTCTCGTCCGGGGATATTATCAACGGAGTCCGACTTAACCATACCGCGAGCCCGGCCCGGGAACGGGGCCGTAATTCATGCCCTTAACGCGAGGTTTCAATCATCGGGTAATCGCGTCCGTACTTCGATATTTATTGCGATTATGCTTCTTTTCTGGATTGAAATCGGGTTCAAGCATTGGCCCGACGGTATTTGATATTTCACTTTAAAATTATATAAAATTCTATTTTTTTCATTCAATTAATTCTTAAATTTCGTTCAGCTTGTTCTTTGGATTAAACAATATTTTCATGATTAATTTTGATATTAATGTTACTTTATGAATTATTTATCATGGCTAAAAGAATATTTTCAATTTAT
>JAXIUT010000037.1:1189191-1206404 GCA_035586675.1 Eurytoma californica | reverse complement strand
TTACTCGCAATTTTACTACTATCTAAATTTTTTAGTTCATTAGGTAAAGCATTAAATGCTCTTATAGCCACAATGAATATTTTCAATTTATCAAACTCATTTGAATTCTGCGTGTAAATATGAATTTTCAGAATTTTTACACATAAAATGCATTACTCCTGATCTCAGTTTAGATAATTTTGATGCTTGAAATTTAAATGAATTCAAAATGTACATATGCAAATTTGGCTCCGCTAGCAATAACTCATGACATACCTTAATTTACTAAAAGAGAAATAAAACATTACTATAGTTTATCATGGATATAGCCAATGCGCAAGAAAGCAGATACTTTAGAAAAATGGCTGTTTAAACTTTTACATCGAAATCCGCCAAAAGCAGGCATCGGGCGAAAGTATCTTGTTACGCACAGTCGCGTACACACGGGTACACACGAAAGCCCGGCGTTCGAATCCATCCTAAGACGAAGACCAAACTCGAGTTCGGAATCATCCCACCTCTCAAGGATGAAAATTCCTCGGTCTCGTAGCTCGGCCTACAAAGGATCAGGCCAAAAAAAGCGACCATTGCATCTCCGCTTTTCCGCGGAAAAGAAAGGGAGGGATATTGGAGTCCCGACTGTTTGCTATTTCAACACGGCGTGGAAAAAGCCGCAGAGGCCTGCCTCCCTTGTATTTAACAAGTTTCGTGGTTGAATGAGCGCCCGAGGCCGGTCGCTGCGGGACGCAAGGAGCTTTTCCCCGGGTGCGCGCGCGATTTCGCGGCCACCAATCAGAGGGGAAAAACGTCATTGGGAAATCTCCATTCTGAGACGGTGTGTGAACCCGCTGCGGCTCTGTCGCGGCGGGCCAAGAAAGAAGGGAAAGGGGAAAAGAGGCTGGAGCAGGAGAGAAAGATTATATTCCTTGAGTGCTCAATTTTATGCTATTAGCGCTATTAGCGCTATTAGCGCTATTAGTGTGGTGGGCTTGCATAACAATGGGCCCGATGATGAGTTGCCGCGGTAACGGTTTACAGATTGGTGCATTGACGAAAAATCGCTTTCTTCGTACAGAATTTCTCTTTGGAACTTCTGATTTAAGAGCGTTAAAATTTCAATCGAAGGAGAGTGACGTGTATAGTGAAGGAATTATATGACTTACAGACAAGGAGGTGACACCTTTAACAACTTTTGAGGCAGGTGTTTTTTAGTATATAATTAAAATTTAAATATTTTCTAGGACACTTGTTAGTTGTTGCATACTTTATGAACAATATTCAAATATACATTAAAAATAGATACCGCAGTTAAATAGCTCACTCTAACACTCAAAAAACGTATAGGTTATATTTTATTTTCTAGAGAGTTTAATTTGAAGGTTAATGTTAAAAACAATAACTTGGCTTGCTGCACTTTTGGCTCTAAAAGTTACTCTTAAATCTTAATAAATCCCTCGAAATTTTGAAATTCCGGTCATTATTTATAGCTGTTGCTTTTACAAATTTATGATATATACCGACAGCCGAGAAGAAAAATAATCTGTAGCTATTAGGAAAACAGGAATCCTCGATTAATACGTATTTGCTAACTGTCAATTCTGATGTTGAAAAATCTCTGTCAACAAGGAAGCCGCAGAGTTACTCGCAAAAATATACCGTTCCAGGTCTGGAGCAGCAGAGCGCAATATATCTCGCAAGACCGACTGCCCTCGCTGGGAGAAATAATTTTTCAATAAGCACGCTTTCGCTTCTACACGAGCAGAGTACACAAATAAATCTAACGCATAATGTAGAGCGCAGCGCTTCTCTTCATTATAAGGCGCCCCACCGAGCGACCTCAACCGAAAAAGAGACCGAAAAAGCCAGTGGGAGCGAGAGAGATTCCGGGGACATCCCGCAGACGCATTGTCCCCTGCGCGCAGGCCGCCTGGCCACATTCAGACGTCAACTCCTTTAAACGTCGTTAGATTTTTATTTTCGACTCTGCTCGGCCGGCGAGCCTTATTTTCACTACATAAACCCCATTGAGCTCGGCCGCTCGCACGAAAAAGGGAGCCCGGCGGCAGGCTGGACGGCCGAGCCGCAAGGAAAACTGGACCAGCAAAATTTAATATTGCCAGGAATTCAGCGTGTCCCCGGGCCTCCGGCATATCCCCTTTCGCACCTATCGCTGGGCTCGGATTAGGCTCCTCCTGCGCTTAGAAGTCCTGCAAAGCATCCTCTCCTCGCTGATTTGCCTTGCTGTATTTTCTGTTCCAGTTACTGCAGACACTAAAGTTGTGCAATTTATTTAATCACGCCTTTTTCTTTACACTAAATTGTAACTAACATGGGAAGAAGTAAAAACGATTGAGCAATGTTGAATTGGTGGATGTTTTATTCATGCGGTCAGTTAAAAGGTACATACAACAGGCAAATTGTCTGGGTAATATTTCTTCTTTGGTTCTTTTTTAACGTTCTAAGCGAGGTCAAAATTACAGTTTAAGAGCTGTTTGTCACATTGCGTAAGTCCAGAAGCAGTAAAACTATTTCGTAATCTTAGCTACAGAGGAAATATACTTTACATTCATTCAAGTATGGAACATCGATACGTAATTTGTCACCGACGACAAACAAAAATACTCAATCTAGCAATTTTCTTAACCAGCGAGTCGTGCGTTAGTGTTGACGAGAGGAAAAATTTCTTAAAATATCATATCACGTGTAGCAAGATTAACATTTTCATAAAATTCAAGACAAGCTAGTGTAGGTTGAAACGTTTATATGCATTATCCTTTCTTCATTTCTGTAAATACACGCTAAAATATCTTTACGCTCCGCAATGATACAATTAGCATTTTTACGCGGCTTTAACAATCCTCAAACTAGCCCCGACTCCTGGCGGAGATTTAAATCTTTATTTTCGAGCGGGGCACGCGATACACTCGACTGAATTAACAGAACGGCGTGCAAGTGACGCAAGAAGCCGCTGTACGATAGGGTCGCGTCTCGCGGGCGAGCTCGCTCAATCAACAAAGCGAAAAAAATTCGGGACGTGAAATTCGGCGCGATCGACTCGGATGAAAAACCGGCGGACGAATTTTTTTTCACGAAGTGGCGAAAAATTAGTTCTATCCGGGAGGGCAGGGAGCGGGGTATCGCGGTCTCCGAAATCGATTTCTCACAGCGCACGTCGGGAATCGATTTCGTGCGCATCGACGCGTAAGGCCGGGCGCCCGTCGCGGTGTTGGCTGCTCAAGGCCGAAAAAAGGATGGAAGAGGAGAGAACCGCGAAAGATTCTTAGGAACACGCCGAGCCGAGAGAAGTTCGCCACTTTTGGCCGAGCGTCGCAAATGTTGCCGAACGCCGCGTCGTTGTCACGATTCCCGCGGGCTTTACGGACCGAGCCGACCATAATTCTTGGTTTCACCTGAATGCGAAATTCCGAACATTCTATCGAATAAACCAGGGAGTTGTACCGGCTAGAAGGGGAGAGGCGACCTAAAAATAAAAATACCAACTTTTTCTTTACCAATTTTTCTTCAAGATAAAATGAGAAAATCATTAAGTTTGCTAGATACAACAATTTTATACTATACTGCGTGGCTGATTTTTATTATTATTTAGAAAAGCCACTAAAAGTTATTATTTATAAATGTTGTAAACATTGAATTTTAAATTTTCAAAAAACAGAAAAATTCTTTGTGCTGTGTCCTAACTTACTGACGCGAGTGTGGTAATTGAGGGCCTCGTTTCCCTCGGGCAAAGCTCTCTTCAGTGACTCAACTTTCTCACACTTGTCTCAAAAAGTTAACTAATATTTTTTTCAAAATTCCTTTTCGATGTTTTCTACTTTGTTTATTTACATTTTACATTTAAAAGTGGTTAATATCTTTATCTTTGAGTTTCTAAACTTTTCTCCGCAACTCGCAACTATCGGAAGTTGGTTATTCAGCGTTTGATTTTTATTTAATGCAAACCAATACGAGTGATAAGAAAACTTTTCTGCGTAACCGCAAAGCGATCTAACTTTAATTGCCCCGCGATTGATTTTCTGGTAAACAGTGGGGAAGAAAATTGTCACTTTTTCTCGATGATAAGTACGATTTTTTCAAGCGAATGTTTTTCAAAGACGCACATGCATATTGCTTCGAAGTCAATACCGCGCAGTATCTAATATCGCGTAATTCCCAACATGCCGATAAATAAACTATTAATTAAATCCGCTAAAAAGTAAAAATGGCTAAATTGACCGTTTACTTTGATAATTAGTCTTTTGAAAATTTAATGATTGCGCCATCTGCGCATATATTATAAAAGCAAGCTTGCAGAATCGTTGTTAAATTATTTATCCTAATCTAACAATGAAGTTTCGTTTAACGTGCATTAAAAGACATTGTAAAATTTCGTGGAAAAGGACTGTAGGAGCCGTTTACACCAAAATCCTGTTTAACACATTAACCCAGTGAAACGAAGGCGAGGAAGAAGTAAAAAGGCGGGGCCACGAGCGTGACGAAAAAGGGAAAGATCAAGCATCGGGGCCCGATGTGTCGTACCGCGCGTGTGTCAATTTTGTCGGCGCGCGAAGGATCAGGGCCGGGCAAAAAAGGGAGGTGAAAAAGGAGAGACTGCACAAAAGAATTGCGATAGAGTCGATTGCTACACATTTCGCCGGCTCCCGGAGTCCCGGCCCCAGCGGCGAGCCTAATGCAGTTTGCGGAATAAAAGTCGAGCGATTGTCAGGCGTTATCGCGACGAATTGAGCCGCGACGCGACCTATCTAAATCCGCGCGGCCGTCAAACAGTAGCCGCGTGGCAGGCACGTCGCTGCGTGATGAAATACCGTCGGGCGTTGCACGATAAGCGCGCGCCGTTTGAATTGCTAATGGCAACTGTCAGGACTCCTCCGCGCGCGTCAGCCCTCCCTTAAAAGCCCTGGTTTTTGTGCTTCCCGGCCTCGTTAGAAATTATTTATCATCGATCGCCAAGTGCCTTTTCTGGCACACCTGTTGGTAAGAAATGGTAAATATTTTCTTTAGAATTGCGCGCGCTCGCCGAGCAATGTTTCTCTAACGTTTGACCGCTGATTGATTTAAAATCCTCTGTTATCGCATGTAAAGTTTATTACGCTACGGATTAATCATACTGATGAAACGTTGCGTGCAATTCCTTTTTGTGAGCGTGAGCTGCGTTAGCCCGAGAGTATTTACAATCTGGACAGGTAATAAGTAACGCGTTTCCCTTGCGACTGTAAAAAATGTCAGCCAACTCAGTTTTCAATTACAGCGAAATGTACTTGAAAAAACGCGAATCTTACGTAAGCAAACGGCTTTTCAAGCACTGAAGCTTATACGCATTTATGTATGTTGAACGGGTGCTTTAAAGAAATATCACTGGCTTAAATCCTCGTAAGAAAAAAGGATCGGTATGAAAGTCTACCGAGAAAATAATGTTGAGAAAAGAAAAGTGAATAAACAAACATTAGCACGACGTCCGGAGATGTTATCTGGTCGTCGTGTTTCGATGAAGAAGTACCGTACGCGCAGCAAGGGGGCTGGCGGATCTTGGGCTAATAATGCGCGCGCGTGCGGCTGCGCGGCGGGAGGAGGGCACAGGCGAGGGCACAGGGGCCGATGCACCGCTCGATGAATCAAGATCCCGACGTGGCGATTAGATAATTGGCATTAATTTATCCGCGGGTTGCCGCTCGGGCTCCCGCGTAAATCCTGGACGCGCGCACACGTCATTCGCGTTATGCGTGCCGCGAAACGTCCGCCGCACGATAAGCCCCGGCGCCGCTATCTCTCGCGACCGCTCCGACTATATATACCTGTGTTGCTATACCATTCCTCGGTTCAATAATCCTTCCGCTAGTGCGAGCATGTATTATTCAGCTGCACCGCGAGCAGTTAATTGGCGGGAGCCAATTATCTTCGGCACTGTCTACCTCTCTCGGATTACTTCCATCGAGAAATAAATCATTAATCCCTTTATATATCTTTCTACGTGTACCGATAACATGAGCTGGACACAAGTGCAAGTTTGTAAAGCTAAAAAGACATCCGACTTATTAAATTATATATAGATAATATACAATCATTCGATTAACGATTAAGCAAAAAAATCATTTTTCCATAAATTATGCTGCTTTTCAAAATTTAAGTCCTCGGTTGCAACAATTTAAAGCTTTTTTTAATTTGGCACATTAACTTTTATTTGTAGTTCAACAAAATGTGCGATTCATTCATTTACAAAATTTGTCAGAAAGACTTTTACTTTCTAAATAGAGCTTCTACCTAGAACATCTTCAATTTATTATTTCAATTCAAATGTATTGTAATAACATTTTTTTTAAATTAAATCGATCTTTTTTTATAATCAAATTCAATGATTATTCCATATTTAGCTATCAATAAAATAATTTTATTTGAATCTACTTGTACTTGTAATTTTGGATACAAACGTCATCTAACATGTAAATTGTTAAAGCATTAGTATAAAATAGTGAAAGATCAAGCGACACGCTGAAAGAAAAAAAGGAAGAGAAAAAAAGGCGAAAAAAAGCGGAAACGGTGAGTATATCGCGCGAGTTCGCTGTCACGGACGACCGGTGTGCGAGCACCCGCATTTTCCTCATGCCCGTCGCCTCCTTCCCTGAGGCCCCCGGTTCGCATGAGGGCCCGACGCAGCGGCGTGATACGCGCTCAAGGCCAAGGACGCGGCGCCGCGCGACGCTACGTGCGGTACATACCCGAGCGCTCGCGATCCGGAAGAGGGGGGGCGAGGGGATCCGAGCTCCGCGCACCCGGGATAATTTTCACGAAAGCGCGCACTTAGGTATATCGAGCGCGGACGCGAAATGTCCTTTCGCGCTGTACACGCGGACAATGCAGCCGCGCGAAACGACGCGGAACTGCTTAATTCCAATGCCGCGCGGCTTAGTCGCGCGTGCGACATTTAAATTGTCGCGCGGAAAGCGAAACGGCCGCGAGGTAGGCCCCCAGGTGTCGGGGAGATATACGTATGCAGCGCTTTGCTTTGCTTTTGTTCCGTATAGAACGAGTAATGCGATTAGCTTTTTAATTTGAGTAATTTGACTTCTAGTTACTCGACTTTTCCGAGTATCGCATTCTCACGTGGAAAAGTTTCTCGCAATCGAATTTCATTTTTCTCTTTCTTGCATTGATGCAGAATTATTTCGAAAAATGTCTACCTGTTTTTACTTAACATTTTTTTATTTTACTTATAAGCAACGAAAATACACTTTCACATATTCCTTTGAGTCATTTAAGTTTAAAAATAAGTTCCACGCTTGACGAGCCGAGGAAGTATCCGATGCACCGGTTTTATGGAGGAGAAAGTATGTTGCAGAGCCGCAGGAAGACACGCAAGAAGGAGGGAAGATAGGAGTCGTCCTTGAGAATGATAACATGGTAGAGTTATGTGCTTATTGTATTATGTATCTGCATTTACGTGCCTTAAATACGCTGTACCCTCGGCTCATGTTAAAAACATACATTAAAGCACGTTGCTTTGGACATTTTTAAATCATTTTCCTTAATCTTACACGAAACATTTTGAAATATTAATTAGTTACTTTGTTTTATATAAATTACTCTTAAAAGTATTTACAAAGTTGAGAGTATGCTTACTTCAGTGATGAAAAGCAAGGAATATTAAATTCAAGGCCATCGTTTTATACGAATGATATATATTTATTTTGCTATACTTACGAAACAAGATTTTTCTCGTTACCAGGAAACCAGTTTACTATTATTTTCGAGGTACAAAAAAGGTGTATGTAATATTATATCACATGAAAGAAGGAATGCCGAAAATTTGCATATTGGTACAGATAACGCGAAGCAGCCCAAGAATTCGACAAGCTATGCGTATATTTATACGTAACAGAATTCTAGTTGTCAGTAGTTTTTGTGCTGTACGTACCGTTCATTTTTTGTATTAGTAATAGACTGACTAACAAACTAGAAGGATACTACAATTAAGTTCTTAACGACTTAGAATTAAATGATGACATCAGTCATATTTTAAAAAATGTTAACTTTAACAGTTAATGCTTTTTACGACGTTAATAAATGCAAAATCCCATTTAAATTATTTTCCGTTTACATCAGACCTCGAAATAGCAGACGCATTTTCCCCTCCACTTTTATTCAGCAATTCACGCTGGAAAATATTAAATTTTCTTACATCAAAAACTACCACAAAAAGCATAAAAAATATTGAAATGAAAAAAAAGCGAGTAAATAATAGTTTTTATACCCCCCGGCAGCGAAAGCTATTTAACTGCGAGGCAAACTTCCTTACGGTAGTTCTATCAGCCGTCCCTTTTACGTAAATAGCGTCGTAATAATAAAAGCGGCAGTATAACAGCGGGATCGGCCCGGCGACGCGACTTAAAAAATTCCTCCGGGTCAAAGGGTCGTAAAACTCGGAGCGTTCTCGGATTTTCCGTCCTTTTGTTCGGACGCGGCAAAAGGCGAAAAAGCCGGAACCGAGCACGGAAGTGCACTCGCGGCGACGGTGTAGCGCAGGGTACATAGAGACCCGCGCTCGAACGCAAAAAAAGACGGAAGATAAAAGCTGCGAACGCGCTACACGCGTAATATCAAGCGCTCATCGACAGCGAATTCTCATGCACGCGACGCGGAAATTAACCGGCACAAAGATGCTACCAATGGAAAAGTTTTTCGCTGTTTTCCTTTTGTTATAGCGCATCGGAGGAAGGATACGTGGTGGTAGATAAAAAAAGCCGTATTAATTTTCTAGTCGCGAGCGTACTGCGTCTCCAATCGTCGCGAAGTGATTCACAGCTTGCCTTCTTCGCCTGGACGTATCTTTCTTTTTTAATCAAATGTTGAAAGTGTGTATAGAAGAGCCGAGCGGCGATAAAAGAAGTTGAGAGTGCAGCTGCTACTAGCCACCACGCGGCTAAGATAACTGACATTTGCCAAGCGCATTAAGGCAGCGCTGATAAAAAAATTCATTTTTTTATTCCGTTCTATTTTAATTGAATGATCCGACATCGCTAATTCAATTGAATTATTCGCAGAAATATTGCAGAATCTTTTGGGAAATTGAAATTAAATGAAACTAGAGGAATATGTTGAAGAAGTGAGAGAGCGGATTAAAGCTTTGTGAAATGTGTGCAGCCGTTTAATAATTCACGGACGACTATTTTGGTGAAATTTATTCACAAATGCTCAGCAAGCATTATTCTTCGCGATTTATTCCCGAGCAATATTCATCACATGGTAAAATCGAAGCAACGTCTACTACGACGAAAAAGCTGAATGTGAAAAAGAAATATTGTTAACAATAAACTTAATAAACTCCAGCGAGTAAAATTTATTAGAAAAAAAAACCAACTCGAAGGGAAGTGTAAAAAAATTGGAGCATCAATCTACGTCCAAGTGGAGCAGCCACGTGACATCGCGTACACGCGCAATCTTATGCGCGTAGAAGAAAAAAAGGTAATGCTAGCTCGCTGCTACTGCTCGCTGGTCAGTCACTCGCGACTGCAGGCGTCGCATAGTCTGGTGCGGCCGAGGAGGAGTGACGCAACACGCAACGCACCGGCCGAGCGCGCGCGCGCCTCTCCACAATAGAGCGCCTAGACATCGCGGCGGTTGCTAAAGCTTGGCAGCGGCCCGAGTGACGCGAGCTCGTTACATCGCTACCGATCCGCTCGCTGGGGAGGGGGCGAGACGCTCCGCGGCTGCGAACGAGTTAATCTCGCGGCGCGTTGCTCTTCCGCGAATGCGAGCCCATTTTCCCGGGGCAATTATAAGCGATTAGCTAATCGCACGCTAAGGCCTCTCGGTACCTGCGCCGCATCGCGCAAATCGCCGCGGGTGGGAGATCGCCATATTTCCACATTTTCCGTTATTTCTGCCTGTGCGTTAGTGTGACGCGCAAACTTGAGACGATGATGCCTTTAAAGTTCATTCTGGGCCGAGCTTCCGTGCGATTATGAACTTTTTGTGTCATTAGAAACTAGTTTTAGTTGCGTATTTTAATTTCTTGGACGAAGGTGCTAAAAAAAGTATAAAGCGCCGTTTCTAAAAGAGTCATCAAATTCTGCTCGCGTGCTTTCTTACACTCGGATCCACGGTGATCAAATATCGATATCGAGCAGTCGAGTAACCCGTTGAAGAAACAAGCAGCGCTAAACAATAAATTTAAATCACTTAAAATCGCAATTAAAGCGGCAGTTGCATAAGGCGACGTTTCGAGCTCAGCTATTTTCATTGGCAGAAAAGATTAAAACTGTGACTCGGTCGAGCCTTGCCCGTAATCTCGTGTATCGTTAGCCAAGAGCAATTATCAGCTAGGTGAGAAGGCTCGACCGGAGGATTTTTATTTGCGGATATCGGCTCGATGATGCTTGCCCAAGCGAGCGCGCCCGCGCGAAACTCGACATTCGTCTTGCTCGAAGTTTCCACGAAAAGCGATGACTGCTTCGATACGTTTAACTCATTGTGGAAACTAATGCATACACTCGGCGAAATGAAGGCCTTGCATTCATCGTCGATCTTATCTGCGAATGATTTATAGCAATCTTTATTAGAAAATTTTTCAATTTTTTTTTTCGCTCAGCGTTAAATACACGCTTTGCGCGCTGAGGCCGAAATTGTTTTTTCGTGAGCGGAGGTTCTTGAATATTTATGCTCGGATTTAGTATGCGAGTTAAACTTAACCGAAATTCAAATCGCTAGGCAAACACCTTTAAGATCTTTTAACTGCGGCTTTTAAAATTGTAAAATATTTGGCGTTTAATTGCAGTGCAAATTTTTTGCTGCCAACGGTTGTTTATTTTCTCGCTTCTTTACTGTTACTATATCAGATGATCGTACGTCACAATGACTGTACACTGTAGTGCAATGCAAGGTTTATTTAAAAAATGGCTGTAAATAAATTGAGGCTTTCATAATAATCCTTGAAAGGCATATAATTCCGTGATTCGATTGATTTATCAATTTATAACATATGATGCAAATTATTGCGCATGATTTATTGCACGTGATGCAAAGTGAGCTCTGCACATCATATACACTGTTATTATGAAATGATATTGGAGAAAAAAAATATAGGATTTCATTGAGCAGAAAATGATTTGTACCTCTGCAAGGTAACCCATTTGAACAACTAATGGTGCAATAATTGCACAGACGCTCGGAGAGCACACTCTTCTCCTATGAAAAGCTTCCGTTTAAACTCGGTGAAATGGGGATCAGTAGATTATCACTTGATTATCCATAACAGAATATTACGCATTCACGGTGATATAGCAAGCTAATTGGATTAAAGGAAATTTGAATAAATTTATATGGGAATATCGTGATTAAATTGCGTGAGCTGTGCAACGATCCGTATAATGCGGACTAAGGCACAAAGAATTAAGGTGCATCAGCTTAATGCAGCCGTGCAGCACGTGCAGAATCCTAACCTTAATCTGATTAGCAGTGCGCGCGTCCACTGTCGGGCGATAATGTGGTCACGTCAATCCCTTCCTCCGTCTCTTGTCAAAATATCCACGGCAAGCTAAGCCGCGCCGCAGGAATACGCCAACAGGTGAAAACAGCTAAAAATGCAAGATAGCGATGACAAAAGAAAAAGAACTACGAGGACAGCGGAAGTGAATGCGATAGCGAAACTATGTATTCGCGACGTAAAAGGAAATCTAATTCTTATCTGCTTCGGCCTCTGTGTCATAATTATTTTCAAAATGTAAATCGGATATTTATCGGATTGATAAAAAAATGAGAACTCGGATTTATCGGAAGAACGATTTTATTTTGACATGGATTTAATGTCCGGATAAATTGAATATCAGTGATTCAGCCTTCACTGAATCAGAGTACTTTTTCTTTATAAATGAAAACATATTTGCGCGTATTACTTTTATTCTACGCGTACAGTCACCTGTTGATAAATTATTTTGCTAAAGCGTCTGATATTTCAAAAAGATTAATGAACAATCATCCGAATTAAAACGCAATTTAAGGCAATCTTATTTTGCAGAAAATTCTAGAAGAAATTTAGTATTGTACGATTTTAGAACATCGCGACTGCGTTAAATTTTAGTGCCGCAGAGTATTCTTAAAATGCACAATTGAAAATCTGTTCATATGAGGAGTCTAAAATTTATAGCATGTTTTCTTATAACTATTCTCTAGTGCCTCGTCAAAACGTTTAAAATAATAAATTGTCGTAGATTTTTGCCTTCAAGTAAACATTAGTGGCTTCAAAATATTTATGTAAACCGAAATGAATTTATATTACAATACTATTTTATAAAAAAAAATGAAATAATTTATAAATTTTGAATAATAAAAAAACGGAATATATTAATATTTTAAATACAGGTTACATAATCGGTTTTTCGCTTATTTATTTTTTTACTTATTGAGTATCAAAGTACAGCGCTAATACGTCAGCATTTCCATCAATCAGCGTTTCCATCAATCTAGAGTAAAAATCGTCCCTGACTCTGGGCAAACGGCAATTATTATATCCCAAGCGGCTGAAAGAGCGCAGACGCATAAAGGCACCTCTCGACCATCTCGCTTCCACCGCTAAATTATTGCGTTCTTGCTCCCGTTGCATGAGTAACGCTGCGCGCGAGAGGAGTCGTAAAAATGCGCGACTACGACGTCGACTTGCTCGCTCGCACGAACAAAAAATAAATGGCTAATAACGTTCAATTCTTCCAAGGAGGCAAAAAACAATAATTGCCGGCTCGTCCGCGGGGGCCCGCTGTAGACGCTCTCGTTTCCGTGAATCGGAGCACGCGCGACCTTTATCTCGCGCTTATTATTCAGATTATAATGCGGCCTGCCCTCAGCCGAGAGGCCGCGCACGAGCGATTACACCGGAGCAAGCGCTGCTCGGAAGGACGCGCCTGCGAATTATCGCACAAACTTTTCTGACCGATTGTCGTATCGTCCGTGGACACGGCGGCCAATTGCACATTCACCGCTTGTTTATTTTAGCCCCGGAGAGCAGTAAAAAGGCCCGGCATTTTTACAATGCTTCATTGTGCATGAGGCTCCTTTTTAGTGCCTTTTCCTCGCGGAACGGGCGTAAATACTTGTATTTAAGCTGATTAGCCAGCAGTCGAGGCTGACCGATGTAGGTCAGTAGGGAGGCGGCATCGATCGCTGTATCGATAAGAAATTTTGGGGGCGAGGAAAGCGTTTCCTTTCAGCCTTGACCCGGAAAACCCCTCGGCAAACACTCGGAAATGTCGTTACTCCAAATGCAAATAATTCGAATAAACACTTGAGTGCATTACGCCCGAAAAGTAAAGAGGCTTAATTGTCGCAATATCTTTAATAACATCTTTAATAAGCGGCGCTTTCCGTTAGGTTCCGATCGGTATCTCTCGGTGGCCGGCGTCGAAATGCGAGAGACACGACTTTACTTCGTGTGCCAAGTGCGACTCCGGCGAAGACGTCGTTTAACTCCGTCGGGCGCACGACTGCTCCACTCTTCCTGCCGGGCTCGCTTCCCTCATTGCGCCCGCCTTTAAGAACGTCCGCTCGATCCTCTCGTTAACCTTTGCCGCGTGTGACAACTTTACTACGCTGTCGATTTGAATGGCGCGCGCTTCTATCAAGCCCGGAGTCTAAGGAGAAAGCCGCCACTAACAAGCTGTCGATTAGGAGCTTTAAAGGCTCTGCCTCCGCACACAATACGCGGACATTAGCGTCTATCTTTTTTAAGTGCGCAGTCGCTTTCCTCGCAGTCCTCCGATCGTTCTTTTCTTCATAAATAACGGCGATCTTGTCTCAGCGCCGGCTTTTCGTTCGGCGCACGTGGCACGGGACTCTTCCAGGCTCTTATCGACGTCGCCCGCGTTATTAGCATTTACTCTTTTGATCATCCTCGAGAAGCGTTTTTCTTGTGTTTCCAGTAAATTGATTCACTCGGATCTACCTTGAAAGCCTTTGAGGGCTGCAGCCACTTAGTGCTCGCCTGAGAGTTCTCTCAATTCTAGAAAAGTTCTGAGAAGCTACAATTGATATGTGAATTTACATCGTTATTTTCAGAAGCAAGCATTTTAAGAAAAAGCAAGCTTCTTGCCTCTCTTTATCGGTGTAGCTTGCTTTTAAACAAACACTACATTAGACATTTATTTAAAAATCCCTCCTGTAAATAACACGTCTATTCACATTTAATCTCTGTAACTTCATCCGTGCTTTATAATTACGTAAGACCTTAGAGATACATAATAAATTGAAATGGATGGCAAAAAATTCATAATACCTAAACAGAAACCGTCGCCTCGTAATCGGTACAAAAAAGCGCTTTAACGTAACCGGCCGACACAGTTTTTCCACGAGCGCTTGCGCAGACATAAACATCGAAGTCATCATCCGTGAAAAATACCCCAAGGGGCTATACCCACGCAAAGTCTCATCCGCGATGACAGCGACTAAGCCTCCAGAACACGAAGGATTATTTTTCTTCTTTCTGGCTCATTACCCTTGCTCTCTGCAATATTCTGTAACAAGCAGTAACCGCATCTTAAAAAACGCGCGCAATAAAATAATGTTATAACAAACATCAAATGACGAAGGTAACTGATTTTTTTTTTATATAGCTGAGAAAAAAAATGTGATAATGTATTTGAAATTGAGGGTAGCGTTTGTTTATCCCGCAGCTTTTTCCCACTTTCCATCAATTAGCCTTTTCTACAGGCGTATCTCCCTCGCGTTATTTCACTCTCTCTCTCTCGGGTCTCTCGTCCCCGAGCGTCCGGGGCTCTTACGCTGTTACGAGTCTGTAATTACTCGGCGATCCCAGTCCCCTTGTCACGTCACAGTGCATTTGTCCCGCGCCGGGATGACGTTACTAAATAGCGCGCCGGCATCATTAATCTCCCGATCGGCTTAGCTTATGGTTACCCGCGACATTTTATTTCGATTTAGACGCGGGGCTTTGCGTGGCCGCAAAGTAATGAGAGGGTATGCGTCTCACCTCGGACTCTCCAGCGGCCGAATCAATGACACGACGATTTGCCCGTGGAATGACTGATGATACGCGAGCGCGAGGCTCCGGCTCCTCTTTTACGGCGATCCTCTCCCTCTTATTTCCGTCTCCCGATGGTCCTTGAGTCGCGTCGCCGCTCCGAGGAGCCACTCGAATGGGAGAAGAAATATTGAAAAAGATCTGGTATGTCGTTCGGCTCCTAGAGAGCATAGAGGGCTGCTTTAATGTTCATTATAGGTGTGTGCGCGAGTTTATACGAGCGGGCTCACTTGTCGCGCGCGACGGAACGACGCTGCGATTGTACGGTACGTGCCACTGACGGTTTTACAGCGAGGACGCAGCTGCGCCGCACTGAAATTTTACCGAAGCCTGATTTCCACGAGATAAGGGAGATGATGCATGGAAATGCGGCTGGAATGCGTTTAGAGCGCGCTCGCGTAATGATGTGTGCGCGGGCTCGGAGGCGAGGATTCCGCCGACCGCAGGCTCGAGAGTTAGAACAACGATTAGCAAGCGTTGGAAATATTTTAACTTTCCCCTCGGTGCTGTCTGGCCAGCGAGTTACCAGCGAGAAACTAGCGAGAAACTAGCGACCCGCGCAAAAAGCATTTCTGCGGAGCTCGCCAGCTGTATTTTTCATCTAGAAATACAGTAGACAATAACTTAAGACCGCACGGCTGTTGGAAGATCGAGACCCGCGCTGCGGGTAAATCGAGAGAAAATCGATTGACATCGCGGTCGTCGACTACGCGGCTGCTGCGGTCTCGTCAATTTCTCTCCCCAGCCTATTGATTTCTGTCGGGAGCCGCACGGCGCCGCGTGATTTCGGCCAGGGCGATCCTGCGAGATGCCGCCTAGGCTGTACAGAGCATTTTACGCTGCAATTCATCTATCGTTCGCGCTCAGTAAAAAGAAACACCGGATCAAGATGTAGGAATACTGGTAATGAGCAACGCGTCAAATGAGTCTGCTGTGAGAAAATGAAGAACATACTGAAAACTGACGCAGCATAAATCAATATAATTGTCTCTATTTGATATTTCAGCTTGCGGCAATGCGGGAGTACGTAGATGGCACATCGACGGTAGCGGCTCGTTGGCAGAAAAATGATGATCCACGTGCGAGTAGCTCGTTACGGGCGCCGCACGCAGGGGCGACCCCGTACGGCGCGACAGATCAGTGTATCGGCCGAGAGGAACCATCGCTCGCGTAACGAGCGTGGCGAACGCTCTCCGTTCGTCGGTGGCTCATTACCGAGGCGGCCGCTTGCGCAACGGGTGTGAGCACTTCTAGGGCCTACGGTGCAACGCACCCTTCCTACGCTCGCTCACGTATCTAGGGTGCTTTCGCGGAAAATCCTCCTATCGATAATGCTCCAATGCTCATTTATTATTAATTATAGAAATGGGGTTTCGTGTAAAGGCAAAGCAGCCTTTAAAAAAGAAGAAAGAGTAAATCAATAATAAATAAGATTAATTCCCCAAGTTTTATTTACCTCTCAAAGAGTAAACTAGTAAAGAACGAAGTTCGCGATAAATATTGCGGCAATTTTTGCCTTTTCCACGATATCTGTACAAGCGGGAACGCGCGCCGTCATATATCACGAAATCGCTGTCCTTCTTGCTCTTTTTCGCGCTCCCCGAGTTTCACCGTCTCTTTCTCGAGTTCCCTCGGCGTCGGCTGAGTCATGACGTTTGAAATGTACTCGAGCGCGGGTGTTTATCTATCGCGGCTTTTGCATTTACGCATTATGCGAGAGGGTATATACGCCGCGGACCGCGGTACCCGTTAGAACGGCTGATCATTTCGTAATGTCATAAAAGCCTTTACCGTGGTGTCCGCCGTGGACGTTGTCTACATCCTCACTACCTCCCTCGTAACTAACTTAGCTCCGTTTTTTCAACTACCCACGATTCAGGAATATAATTAACTTTTGGTTTCTTCCATGGAAGCAAATAAAACAGAATCTGCAAGAACTTCAAGCAGATGCAATCTTCTGTCTCAGCTTTAGCTATGGTTCATTGGCTATTGCTTCCTCGTAGAGGAAGTGTTGTTATCGTGATGAAAACAAGTTTTGAGATAACACAATGAAAGTTTGTTTTGAAGATATTTGAGTCGATTTAGGCTATTTTTAGAAAATGTCTGTAGCTGTGTGTGTATGCGTGTGTGCGTGTGTGTGTGTGTGTGTGTGTGTGTGTGTGTGTGTGTGTGTGTGTGTGTGTGTGTGTGTGTGTGT
>JAXIUT010000037.1:1149715-1189091 GCA_035586675.1 Eurytoma californica | reverse complement strand
GTGTGTGTGTGTGTGTGTGTGTGTGTGTGTGTGTGTGTGTGTGTGTGTGTGTGTGTGTGTGCGCGCGCGTGTGCGTGCTTGTCTGATATGCGTGTGTCATGACAGAGCTATTTTTTACAGTTGTCGGTAGCATTCCAGGATCTTATGCTTAAAATGTTTTTTTTTTTTTGAAAATAAATATTTTTGGAAGTCGTGATTTTTAAAATTCAGTTTTTTCAGATGTAAAACCTATTAAATATTAAGTTTTTTAGTTATTTGGCATATAGTTTTGGCAGCAGTTTTTTTCTTTTGCGTTATAATATTTCTAAAAATAAATAAAATATTCATAAAAATTAGCAAGAAGCAATTTTCAGCCTTTGCCTTTACGTAAATTTACAATTTCACACGAAATCAAATATAATAATAAAATAAAATTTAAAATATTTAGTGCGGAGTATAAATTTGAATAAAATAACACCTTGCGGTAAGGGTGAACGTAGCACCTCTATAGCTCAATAAACGCGTGATTTTCTCTCCTCTAGAGAATTCAACGAAAAAAAATCCCGTAAGCCAGTTCAAAAACTGGAGAAAAAAAATGTATGAGTTCATCTATTTTTGAAGTTTTTTCTTGTTCTTTTGGCTATATTATAGATGAAAAGAATGTTGAACACGCGATTTTAGAATATATATTTTTTATTTCTGCAAATTAAGTTTATTATAAACAAAAATATCTCATTTTCGGATCAGTTAACTGTAAAAAAAAGATGTTAGGGTTCATCTATTATATCCTACAAATTTTTTATTGTTGCAAACACCATATAATAAGTGGAGAAAGTGTTCAACACGTGATAATTCCGACATAGCTTTTTTTTATTTAAATAATTTCCGAAATTCAAAATATTCGTTGGAGGTTTGATTCCTTATATGGAAAATCTGTGTATATAACGAGAAAAAAATACATATTTCGATATTGCATGTTCAAAATTTTTTTCATCTAGCCAAAAGAACGAGAAAAAACTTGAAAAATATCTGAACACATACATTTTTTTCTCCAGATTATGAACTCGCTAACGGGATTTTTTTCATAGAATTCCTCATATACCTATCAGTCGCTCTCTTTTCTCCTTCCCCCGCTTTATCAATAGAAAAAACGAAACGGCAGTTGCAAGACCGTTGCCGCTTGATCGAAAGGCAGTATGGAATTCCGTTTAATATAAGCGCTTTAGAGTCATTTATTATTCGTTATCTTTGACGCTTCGCGCAATTGATATAAAACTAGCGCTGCCACCGCAGCCGCTGACCCGCGCAAGTTGCTTTATATAATTGTGCCTCGCGCGTATGTGTTAGGCTCGCGCGGCCGAATGATATGCCGCTTCGGTTCTCTGCAGCTAGCCCTCGACCGCCTTAATTGACGCTCTTCCTAATATTATAAATGTAATTGCACTTTTACAACTATTCTTTACTTCTTTTGCCGCTTTTTTTAAAAATCTTTGTTTGGTGAATGACGCACTGCTTCCCTTAAACACGGATTAATGTTATTTAGCATTGAATATAATAATTAGAGTATAATAATAATTAGAAGAGAAACTAATTCAGCTTCAATTTGGGCGCTACAAAAAAAAATCGTTGAATCCATGAAACTGCTAAGTAATTAACTATTACCGCATCCGTATATTTGTTTGTCATGAATTGATAATTGAAGTCAAACAATTAAATAAATAGCACTTAATTTATTTCAGTTAATAATTTATATTATTTGATATACTTTACTCGCTTTAATTAACGATGCGGGTCATGTTAACAATCAATTAATAATTTTTGTTTGAACATTTTTTTATGATAGTTCATTACGTTAATAAAGATTTAACTGAAGTGAAAACAAAAACTTTATCGATTGTTTAACGTTCTATTGCGCGTCAGCGAAATGAATTATCAGCATAATAATATACCTAATATTTATGTAATAATTTATTTATCCATTTCTAACAGTTTTTCCTGCATTGCTGGGGATAAATCAGAAGTCGAAAAAAATAAACGTGAATATTTAGCAAATTCCAAAGCAAGCCAATCATTCTCCTTTATCTCCGCACACAATATTACCGAGTCTGAATTATTTACTGAAATAAATGCGGGCATTTCGATGACTCTGCTTTAGCGACGCCAGCATAATTACAGCTGCATACAATTTACAAATTCCCAATTTTGCTCATAGCATCGCTGGCGTATTATCAATTAACAGTATTGGCCCAGCAATAATTTTCAATATTATTAAGCTCTGCCTCATCTCGTCAAACCTGGCGCAGCGAAAAACTTTTATTTCTCCTGGGCGCGAGATGATCGCCGCTTAAATGACGCGGGAACGATCTTATCGGTTAGGGGAAACGAAGAAAGAGAGAGAAAGGAGAAATCGAGAGAAATCGAGATTCGAGGTGTATAAAAAAGCGCGTGGTCTCGCTCCACCACCTCGTCTTTTTTCTTCCTTTATAATCTTCCACTGGAAGATCGAGATGCCGAATGACGTGGATAGACGGAGCCGGCGGGCGCGCTCGTTTTTCTTCGCTCTGCTCCTTCACGGAAACTTGACCCCAGCGGCGTGTCCTTGGCCGCGGATCTTGATTGCCCGGCGGTCTTAATTATATACGAGTAACCTTTCGCGAACCGCACGCTCCCAAAAAAATCCGTGGAATGCGCCGAGCGCAGGTAGTATTTTCCAATTAATAAGCCAACCTTTTTCCGACTATATTTTTAACAAACTGTCCGCTAAAATAGTGGCTTAATCACCTTAGCATGCGAATTTCTTTTACGCGTTGCATCGATTTTAATTCGGCGCGCGCAATAACGAAATGCCTTGTAATTTGCATAAACTTTATTTATTTGCCTCGAATCTACAAAATTATTCCGCATTTTTCCGAGTAATATGTAATATACCGGTTAAAAATTTATTAACACGACGTTGTCTATTAAACGGCATAAACTCAGTTATTATATGCATAAAAGTAATTATTCGATTCAGTATAATATTTACACCCATATATGTGCTGCATGTATATAATTCATATTGCGATTAGTCATTTACTTCACTTTCTCAATATCATCTTACTTCCTCGAAGGCGGATCCAAAGTGAAGATTTACACACTTTTTTTGTATTGATGAAAGCGTCACTAGCTCGATATGGTACATGTGTGCAAAAAAAAGAAATAAAAAGATCGATTTTTTACGTTTTTTTTACGCGAAAGCGCTAAAAATATCAACAGATGTTGGTGTAAGCGGCGGCTGCGCAAAAAAAGCTCGGCCGTCCTTTTTTCGCGTTGCATGTGCACGCACGTTATCGATGAGGCAGTCAACGACCCCGTGGCTAATTAGCGATTCTGCGCGCTGTTTTTAATCCGTTTGAGCGCAACACACCGCATGCTAATTGTGCGCGCTCGCTTGCTCCCGCAAGCTCCCCCTCGCAGCGAGACAGTCGGGCTGATATTGAAAGAGAAATAAATGCGGGGAAAACAGCCGGAATCGCGCGATCGCTCGAGCCCGTTATCGCTCATTTACTTATTCACTCATTTTTTCTAAATACCTGCTCATGCGCCGTGTGCACCCGTTGCGTTAACAGGCCTGTGTGACTCCTTAAATTCGCTCATGTTTACGTTTTATGTTTTTAATACGATTTACATTGAATCTAACTTATTCATTCGGTTTATACGCCTAATAATGACATCAGATTTGTTTTATGTTATGAGGATTATGCAAGATGTCTTAAGGATATTATTTTTGTACATTTATTGAAAAAAAGCATTAATTAAGAAGGATTCTAGTAAATCTGCGTCTACTAATTATTGTTTTAAAGGTATTTACTTCCGCGAATATGTCTATTAAGCATCTCCTCAAAATATCGAGATACGAATATTGGAAATCTGTTAGAATTAGGATTGGGCTTTATTGAGCTTTCTAATTTAATTTAATTAAGTTTCATAAGGCTTGATCGCGTAAGCATGTCTGTTCATAAACGATAATCGGTTCTATTGAGCTTCGAGCAAGTAGCTTGACCTATTTCAATTGTCAGTACTCTGCACATACGGTTATTTATTAATCTCGTAAATTTACGTGCATGAAAATTTAAAATCGACTGCAGGCCTATAGTAGTAAAAACACCAGATAATCCTAAGTATGTAAAAGCGTGAGCGCATCCGAGACTCGATCGATTCTATAGCCACTCGAGTGGATGACACTTTGATTTAAAAATATATTGGCTCGGCGTAATCCCAATTCCCACTGACACATCGGGCGCTCTTGCTTATATAGCGTATACACCTCACTCGCTCGGCCGCTTGCTCGCTGATGTTATAATTATTATCGAGTCGCCGGTGAGTCAGCAGCAGTAAGGTAGAGCTTGCGCTTGCGCGACCGATTGTTTTCGCAATTCTTTGTCTTATTGCTCTTGCTTTTCCATTTTCACTCGGCGGACGCACGGTTCAGCGTCGATCTGTCGAAAGTCACGTATTACACGCTCGCGCGCAACTATTAAGAGCGCGCGAGTCTTTGCCAACCTCGTATAGCGCCGTGCGTATCCCCCTCGTAAGCGCGTTTCACGCCATCCGCGAGCGCTCTTTCACCTCATCCTTGACACCTTTAATGCCCGCTGGATATTGCCTTTTCTAATGAGAAAATCCCATTTTTATCCTTCCTTCTATATTCCACGACGAGGACCGGGCGTAATCGGTCCGAGAGTCGCATTCGTTAAGGGAGAGTCGCCCGACGAGATGGCTAGCTTAGATTAGGCTCTCGGCTCTCTTCATTTTTCGGACCGAACGATGCGCTGCGAAATTCTAATTTCACGCGCATTCTCCTTTATCGCATCTTTTTATCTCCGCTTTCTAGTAACTCGAATTTTCAGTTTTTTCAGTGCTAAATCAATTTACCGCGCCCGCTGGTAGAGAATTTTTTTAAGCTTAACAGCTTTCAATTTTCCGAAATTTAGATATTTTTCTAAGGAAAATCCGCCAAAGGATTGTTATCCGTTATCAGGAGAATAAACATTTTCTAAGTCGCTAGTAAAGTTGCTCGAGAAATAAACGACCTGGTCGTAGCTTTGCGGTGGCACTCGCGTGCGCTTACACCGGGGAAATTCTCCGTCCAGCGATTTCGATTTTTCAAAGCACTTGAAGGCTGTACACTTGAAGCGAGCGCAGAGTCGAGCGAGGAAAAAAATGCAAGAGCGAACTTTTTTTTAAATCAAACGACTCAAAGCCCAGCGGCTCTCGCATGAAATCGAGCCAGCGCAGCGTAACTCCCACTCGACATTCTCTAATTTTTTCAAGTCAAAGGCTGAAACTCGCTTAACGATACTCGATAAAGCTGCTACCTCCGCAGTACTCGGCTCCCTTTCGTCCAGACTGGCGTGTGTCGCTGGATATTCGCTCCAAACGCAGCTTCGTGAATTTCTCTTCAATTCGCAAAAGTGTACATGTATACGTGAGGAAGAACGTATAGGGGTACTCAAATGCTCGTAAAAGCTGTAGCTCGATTATTTAATTAGCAAGTCCGTCTATTGATAAACACTTCCCTGCAGCCGCTGCAGATTGGTCGTCGACGAGCCACTAGCTTGGGACTGCCACTGGCATCTGGTTATTATAGCGGGCAGGATAACTTTTTTTATTGAGTATTACAAAAACCTTTTCTTTGATTGCAACAGGAATCCACAATAAAAGATTTATCGAAAAATCGCAGTTCATTTAGAGATATAAAACTGTTAGGGCTTACGATGATACTGCAATCTAAGTAAAATATTGTATATTCAAGATTCACTCAAATGGTCCCAAATTGCAGTCCATTCAATAAAAACCCTAGAATATTTCAGTCCTATCATAAATAGTTCAACCGAGTTTATATGCAAAGAACCAATCCATTTAACTTTATCTTTTTCAAACTACTTCAGCATAAATGTAAACTTATAAATTAGTAATAAAACGAATTATAAATATTATAAAGCAAAAAGTATACCAACCTCAGATAATCAACTAAATTGCAGAAATTTTTGTTTCTATTGTACAAACACGAGTTTTTAGGATCAAAGGAAGTTTATTCTATAATTTAACCAGTAGTTTACGATCGTTTAAAAAATAAAAATTCAAAGGAATCAGAAAAACAAAAAGCAAAAAAAAAAAATTACCTGCAGTTTGTATTCCTACTTCTTAAAACGTAAAAGTAAATAAAGCCACGATTTGAAACGAATTTCCTACGAATTGTGCTTATAGTGACAAATGAAAATTTATGATTTCTGAAAAGTTTTATTATAGAAATTCAGTAGCATCGATAATATTAGAATGTCTCTTATATGCCAACTGTCTACTTTTAAGTTCGCGCGTGCAGACATACAAGAGCGATCCACTTCGCCACAAAATAGCATGTAGTTCCCTGGGTATAATGCTTAACATTCTTAAATTTAAACGCAACGTTACGATCGATAGAAGCGAAACCAAAGAGTAAATCGTGTAAGAGTCGAATTCACATGAAGTACAAAGTCTAGCTTGTCCGCTAGATTTACCATCGCATTTATAAGCCAAAATTCGAAGTTCCGTGCCAACTGTGCTGGCATAATTTGCGACGTCGTATGTCACCTGCTTTCAGCGTCGCATTATTCCGTTGTACAAGTCACGCATGCAAAAAAATGCCACTCGTTCGTTATTCTGTCGGCTGCTTTTTTTCGGCTCAAAACTTGGAGTATCCACTACTGACGTTTACTCCTACATCGACGATCCATACTACTACTGAAAAAATAGAACCACGAGCGTATAATTGATCTAAAGCAGCTAACGTACAATTGCATTTAATTTTATTTTTAAACCTTAATTCAAAAACAACTGCCACCAAAAGTGGCTTGTCCAATAGCTAAAATTGTTGAACAATAGTTTACGTATTTAAAAGTACTTTAAAAATAAAGTTGCTAGATCATAACAGGCTATGAAAAATTTCACGGAACATTTTCATGCAAACATTACGGAATATTTCAGTAATTGCCGCGTGATAAAGCACTTATTATTTCAGGCGTTCGGATTTGAATCACCGGAAAAATTAAAACATTGCCAACAAAATAAACACGTTATTTGCATACGCACTTACCTCTCGAGAGCTGCAATTTTCTTCAATAAATCAAGTTTAAAGCACTTGGAGCAATTAATTTCGAGAATACCGCGCGGATGGGCCGTGCTATTAATCTTCGATAAATCGAGCGCGCTTCGGCGCAAAGCTTTATGCTCGTCTCCTCAAGCCCACCTCCCTCTCGGAGAATAAAAAAATGGTGAAAATTCAGTGGAAACGCAAACTCGGATACCCCTCCGGTGAAAGAGAAAGGGAAGGCTTCGAAGCGCGCAGGTAATCCGTCTGTCCGCGCTGGCCAAGATAATTTAGCACCTCCGTGGCTGCGCCCCTATACGCTGCAATCAGCCGCGACTTGCTCGGTGACTTTGCGCGTACGCGGCGTACGTGCCACTCGAAACGTAATGAATCGCGCGGCTCGTCCGCGAACAACCCGCCGCTCGTTAGACTAATTAGTGCTTCCACCCGGGCCGATAAATTTTGGAGCGCAGGTGCGGCGCACCTCTCGCAGGGATGGCGGCCGAGAGAGCGCATCCCGGAAATGCGAGAAACTTTCGAGCGCTTTATCGCGAGCGCGACGCTAGACTCGCCGCAAAAATAATCGACGGCCCGCGAATATAGTCGAACGCGCGTACGTGAGCCAGCACTGCCAGCAGTCGCAACAAAGCGTAATGTTGAGAAACCGCGACCGGTACTTGGGCTTTTTCTGTGAGTCGAGCGTTTCATTTTTTTAAACCCAGCGAAAACGATGAAGAAAAGTTTCCGATTGCTCGTTACACTGTTGTTCAAGTGAAATACTCATTTACGCACTTGTGAAATGGAATTTTTCCCCTGTATCGTATTATTGCGATAGCGGATTTTTTTTCAAAAAGTTCCTTTGACGATAGTTGCTGATTTTTAGTGAAAAGCGATAAATATGCAATAACGTAGCATTATGCACTGGAGCTGATATCTGCAATTAACGCGATTACTTTGAATAGTTTTGAACTTGTCAGTTTTGCGTCACTCGCTGTATCGAATAATTAAAAAAAGTCCAACGTAATTAATCACATGCAAAATAGTTTTGCTGATTTATTATTACACAAACAAGCCACAATTCAGATTTTAATTACATTGATGCATTTCCAACGGAAAATTTATTCATACTTTGAGATGGAAAGTCGTCCTGGAAGCGACGCGTCCACGACTAAATGAGCGGTAGAGTTCGAAAGTGGACAAACAGAGCAGATGAAACGCCGCCGCGGAAAGATTTGCGGCAATTTGCGCGCTAGAACGACTCCCGCTTGCGAGAATGGCCGAATGGCTAAAATGAAAACAGCCGGTGCATCGCGGCGACGCGCGACGCTTCTTTGCCTTATCGCTCGCATAATAGAGTGACACTCGTTCACGGCCGGCACTGCAGATAGACGCGCGTCAATCGGGTTAGATTGCGAAAGCCCCTTAGCGTCATCTTGTGCTTTCGGCTCGGATCACGTCGTCGCGACTCTCGGAGGAGAGGACAAGTCGAGGAGAGAAGAGCGGCGAAAAAAAGGCGCGGAAGAATCGCGTTGACAGCGGGGCTCGCTCCTTCCTCCTCTCGCGCCTCGCCGTCTCGATAACGCGCGCTCGCTATTCGCAAGTGTTCGGCTGAACACTTGAAGTGACATTTTCGAGCGCGCGCGTATATCGCGCGGTAATTGATAACCCCCGCGCTGGCGCACGTGAGAGACGCTCGCCGAGAATTTGTAGAGACTAAAAATTGCGATACCGAGACGTTGTAAAAATATTTTCTTTGCTTTGAATAATAAGAAGGATTTTTACGAGGGGGTTGTCCTTCGGTAAACCTGCCTTTAAGAGGAATGTCGAGACGCATACATTGGAATAATTTTACCCGCGGATTCAACTTTATTAATCCATTATGCCAGAGTCAAATTACAAAATAGAGAAGTTATACGATAATATTTCTAGATTAAATCGCGGTTTTTCAAATGACACAATGCGAAAAAGTTGAATAGATGATAAGCGGAGAAAGTGATGCAATAGAATTGAAATTAAGATAGGGAAGTTTTGTAGTCGAAAAGAGGAAGGAAAAAGATAAACTTAGGACAGTTTAATGCTGCTCATTACTATCGGAGCTTGGTGAAAATGACAAGTATGTGATTACGTGATCGGCAGCACGCGTTCCTCCTTTGACGTATGACAAATTTCAATTGCGATTCTGTGCCTTGACGCTGCTTCGATTATCGAGCGGAGTTCATAGTCTATAGCGTCATTTTAGTCAGTTTTCCTCTTTCACTTACCTCATACTGATAGTCATTTTTAATATTTACTTGCGAATATTATTTTAATCACCACTACAAGTATATTCAATCCTTATATACATTTTAAAAAAAAGGAAACAATCACGCAAGAACACGTACAGCTTAAAAATATATTTTGATTCATTCCGCTATCTTCGCGATAAACTTTATCAAAATACTTCTATCGTTACTCTTGGAAACTTCAGCACAAAGAGACAAATTGACGCAAAGATCCCGTGTGAATTCCCGACAACGAATTTTTCTTTCGCACAACCATTAACGAATGCAAATATAATCTTGAAATATTTTCAAGGTAAAGCCTCGGCTACACGGTCAGCGCAAAGTCGCAGGGCTGCGTACTTAGACGCGCAGGATGTTCCTCGGCGCGGCATCGCCGTAATTGATTTCCGTGATTTACTGGTTCTTTTTCTCACGCGCCCACGTCCATGTAGGCGCACGCGTGTACACCGCCAAGCGGACCCTTCGTGATCGCGGTATAACAAAAAACCGGCTAATTTATTGCCAGCGATTTTTTCCTTTTTTTTTTAAACGCGCGCGATTCGATCTTGTTAATGGGAGAGATAAAAGATAATGATGCATGTAGCGCTCGCAGAGTTCGCGAGGTACGCGCTCCGACTTCTTTTTAAAGAAAAATACGGGCGTTTTGCGAATTACGCAATTACGTTCAGCTAAAGGAGCGATACTCGTTCGTAGAAACGTTGCTTCCGCCAATTTGATTTCTCAATCGTTAAATTTGTTAACCGTTCTGCCATTCTTGTGGTACTTATTTTGAACATACTTTTTTGGTAACTAACGTACAAATTTTATTTTTATTTACTATTAAATTTCAAGCAATAGTTAAAAAAACCGCTGCCAATTCATTGGTACCTAGCTTCCGTAAACTCTACATCTCCACAAAATTTCAAAGCGATTCAACAATTTTACGCCAGTTACCGTAGTACGCAGAAAACTGCATTTTTGTACAAAATAATTTTTTTCTCTGACAGTAATGGACTTAGAAAGTTAATATTTTAACAAGCAATAGACATATATATTATACATTTACAAAAAAAATTTCGTCGCGATATCTTTTATTTTTAAAAAGATATTATACATATAAAAAAATTACGTTTCCATGAATAAAAAAAAACCAATATAGCTATACAAATATTTCTTTTTTTAAATTGTAGACAATTTTGTGACGGATATAATGCACTATTCATATAATTATAATATTGACTCTATCATCTTCAGAAAATAAATTTTCTTTTTAAACATAAAAATCGATTTTTTTTAAATAACCTGTCATGTCAAATTTTGTGCTCTGTCCGAAGAAATTCAACCGCAAAATGAAAAAGTTACAGCAGAGAACACACGCACACACACATACGGATATTTTCTAAAAATGGTGTATTTCGACTCCAATTAACTGAATACGAACTTCTATGGTGTTTTCTCGAAAACTTTTTTTCCACCGTTACAAAGCTTCCTCTATGAAAAAGCAAAACATATCGATCTAATTGCATGTGAATAAACCTGTGGTTACACTCACACCATTGGACGTTAAGTACAAATCATCGCAATTATGTAAATAATACTAGGAATACTGGTTGTTAGAGCACACGTATGAAAAGAAAATGTTTCCTTTTAAATCATCAATATTAATGTAAAAGCTGGCTCAGAATTTGAATGCACTTATATTCATCACAAAATGCCCGTAATTTCTGATGAGCATTTATATAGCTAATCAAAATTATTTTCGTCCTTGGTAATAAAACTGAAGCTCTACATAATGTCGCATAGCAGAATAAAAAAAAATAAGCTAAAAAAGGAGTATTTTAAATAGCCACGTAACACATAATTTGCGAAAAGCAGCCCTCGAAATAAAACGGAATGACAAAACGCAGCTGTTTACGCGAGCGGCCGTAAAAGCATCGCAGCGCGTACTTTTTGTCCCGCCCCTCAAAGTTCGCGAATTTTCCGGCGCGCTTACCGATGAATAAAATATATGCTAACCGGCTATCCAAACGCTTGACCACCGGCTCGAACTGCAAAACAGCTCCGCGCAAGGCTTAATGCATACGCACATATAGAGTGCAACACACGGGCGCGCATAGTTTCGTACACCTACGTTGTGTGCGAGATTTAAAATGCGCGCTCGCCGGTTGGCGTTCCGCTGACGATGACCGTGCCGCCTCGTAAATCTCTCCTCTCGTTCTCGCCCTGTGCAAAATGCCTATCGCAATTATGTGTCGATCTGGTAAAAGCGCGAAACTCCAGCGAGATAATAAATTAATTCCATTCCAATGCAAGGTTAATGCCTGCTGTGCCGCAACATGCGAGGTTACTGCTTTTTTTTTCCCCTTTGAGCTTTTTTTTCTAACGATGGCTTAGACTCTCCACCCGATCCTTTCAATCACGACTTGGCCATTTTCACATTGTATTTCATGATTCTGCAAGTTTTTCCTGTGACGTAATTTACTCCAAGTGGGGCATAAAAACTACCATGTTGTAAATTTTTCACTTAATTATCTAATTAGAATCTTGGAAAAATGTTCTCCTGCTTCAATGTCAGTGTTGTAATGCGCGATATGATTAATATTGCTACTGATGTTAATCAATTTACATTGAAAATTGTTTTGTACTTCTCGAGGGTGGTGTGTCCATAGTTCACTTTCTGTAACTACATTAATTAACCTTTTAGATATGTAAATGATTGAATAATGTGAATGAATTTCGACAGAACTTATTCGTGCACAGTATAGATGCAAAGAAGCCGCGAAGTCTGCAATTAAGTAACTCGCTCATGAAGCGAGGCAAGTACGTCGAAGTGCTGGAAACATTGTACAACCGATAATTATTTATATGCACGGGAGAAGCGAGTGCGAGCGTACGCCGAAACGCGATAATCGCGCGGTTATTAAAATTTGATTAGCGTGCGGACGACGACGGGCTGGGACGTCCGAGGCGCGTGTCGCTCGCACGAGTCGTCGACCTGCTGCCTCTCGACGCGGCACGGCGACACGGCGTTAAGCCTCCTCCTTTTCCAGGAAATTACAGCGAGCTACGCTCAACAAGCGGGACACGTAAGTGAGAGAAGACCGCGGAGTCCCGGCATCTCGATTGTCGTCTCGTCGAAGCGAAGTTACGATCGAGCGCCTAGGCCCTTTTCAGAATATAATTGCGCGAATTACCTCGCGCCGCGTGGGCGCGGCCCCTCGTTATCTCGCACCTTACGGAGACGCGCGATTCCCTTTCTTTATCCCCGCGCGCCCGCAGATAAGAAAATTAAGAGAGCTCCGACTCGAGCCGCCCGGCGACCCAATAAATTGCGTTGCCTTCGTTACGCGGGTATACACACGCGCGCGGCCGACGCGCCTCGTCTCGCGCGCAATTTGCGTAAACTTAAAAGTCACGCTCGAAAAAAGGAATTTTCTGCGCCAATCGCGCCCGAGCTGGCCAGTCGGCCCGAAACTCGTCGGGCCACGCGCGTAATTACGACCAAGTGACAGGGTAAAAATCAGTCGGAAGGAACGCGATTTTCCGTGGGATGCGCGGGCGAGCGGAAGAAGCGCGCCGGAAGTGGGATCGATCAAACTTTCGATTACGTTACAGACGAAAATGAGCCATGAATAGACAATGGCCTCATAGGGGAATCGGCGGCGTGGTACCATTACGTCATACCTTAATACATTTTTTTTATTTTTATCAGTCGTTTCGCGCTCCGCGGTACAAAAGAATTGGGTTTCAATGAAAGTCCTGTAACTGATTATGGTCGTAGCCGAGGACTAATAAACCGCAAATTTATGGCCTCATTCTTTTACGATGCTCGTGCGAGAGCTGACACGGCGCTTTCGTGCAACTTATATAGATGTTTTCTTTAGATAATTTAATCATAAAAATAGAAACAAAAATGAGCGTAAAACGTTATTGCTCGTGGCAGGATTTAAATCACTGCTAAAGAAAATTACATTAGATATAACTGCCCTTTGGGAAGTAAAAATGCGGTTTACTATCTCGACACATTCGTGATTTTCATTCGCGAACATTCCTCGCAGCGCATTAAAGCGAATAATTATCATAACTCTATTTAACGTACATTCCCGCGCGAGCGCTTAAAGAAGAAAGCAGGAGGAAAGGATCGAAAGGTCGCTTTCATTACGAGCAGTTGGACAGTCTTCGGACTCGGCTGTTGCGAGGAGCCGCCGATGGCAATAAAGGTGTCCATTATTTCGGCGTGTCGCACCGCTCGCACTCGCCCGGGCGCATTAGCGTGGGCAAAGCCCCGTAATTACCCTGTGTCAAAAGCAGCTGGACAAGTGCGTAGGTGGGTTTCGCGGAAAGCAATTACATGTAAATACGTTGCCTCGTCTCGCATGGCGGCCCGCCTCGCATGGCCATCTCAGCCGCCAAATTAGTGTTTGCCATTTTCTCTCGGCTGCGACTTTGGGGCCGCGAACGCCTCGCCGCGCCGATTTACCGCTATCTCCGATACGGAAGGATACGGGCCCGAGGGGGAATCCCCGCGGGAGCGATGCCGCGAGCCCGCGACTCGCTCGCTTCGGCGATTTAGCGACGATTTAGTTTATTTTATTGTGCCCCGTCGACGACCCACTCCCGAGCCCCGGCGTATCTGTACCCCCCTCGACACGAATATATAACTTTCGCGTCCGATACCATCTTAACTCGTCTCGCGAGCTTTCCCGATATATCGCCGGGATCGACGGAGTGCCGATTCCGAGAATTAAAATATCCCAATTGATATCCGCCTTTATCTGGATTTTTCGAAGGTGCCGTTATTGCGGCTGTGCCAGTCTTGCCCTTCACTTCCACATCTATTATGTTTTAAATCCTGAGTCGTGCTTGTCGATCGCTCGGAAAAGTTTATTAAAACAAAATTGTTATGGAAGTGTTTTAGCATAAAATAGCAATAAAAATTACATGTACGTTGCGAACTATTGCAGAATTTCCGAGGAAATCTACGATAAAAAATTCATATTTAGAAAAAACACTTGTTCTATTAAGTGCGCTGATTATCCCGTCTTTTTACTATTAAAATTTTACATTTGAATGTCAATGAAACTTTACGTGTAATACAATGACGAGCCTCACATATGGCAAGATGCCATTTTCTTTTAAATTTTTCTAAGTCCCGTTGTAAATCAAGAGACGTAATTACTCCAGATAAATCAGCAAACTAATTATTTGTCGTATTTTATTATTATTTAATAGGTTGCGAGAACACAAATTTACATATTCGCCATAAAGCACGTGCAGGGTCGATATATAAATAAAGGCTGCGGCAATTTCAGCATTTAGTTCATTGTCGAATTTATTATCGCCGGGTAAAACGAGCCACGGAATCAGTTTAGAACGGCGCGGTCGCCCTCACTTAAACAGCAAAGCGGGCCGTTCGAAGCTAAATAACGGAGGCGCGTTGCATCCACACGACGCGCGCGCGTAATAATAACAATTCCGAAGCGTTGACCCGCGAGGTCGATTTATCCAGTCGGCGCACGTAGCACGCGAGCGGAACGGTTTTCACGAGCTCTCGGCTGCGAAAAACTAATACGATGCGCACGAGCGTTCGGCAGCTCACGTTTTCCATAATAAACGTCATCGCCAGGGGGGGGGCTTATCGGGCCGCGCCATCGGCACGGCGCGAGCGCGCCTCGAAAATTTCGCGCTCGCAGTGTCAAGGCGAGCGGCGGGCCGGCCGACGGGGGCGCCGATGCATTAGCGCCGCCGGAGGAGGAAAGACGGAGGTCGGCGACGAATATTTTATCGATCGCCGAGTCGTGGACCTTAGCGGATGCGCTCGTACGAGCGCGCGGGGTTAAAAACCTCGCGATGAAAAAGCGGAGAGCGGGGGAGACGCGAAAACAAACGACGCGGAGGGAAAGGAGGACGGCCGATTGGGAGGGAGAGGAAACGCGGAGTAGTTTCAACAAGACACTAACTCGCGCTGCGCATCGTTTTAAATTTATTTTCGCATTAGAAACGATCAATACATTATTTCGCAGCCAGTCCATTTTACGTAATGACCAATATTCAAATTCTGTGATCACATGATTCTTCGTTTTTCTGTGAAAAGAAGGGAGACTTACAGATTAGACCCCGGTGTAATAACCTTTGAAAATTTGTTAAAAAGCAGTATGATAATCCCTTTTGTACCTCGTAACTACCTTCCCTGCTGAATTTTTGGCATTTGCCAATGCAAGTACACCCGTATGCAAACTCGAAGCGAGCGCTTTCGCAGCGACGAGGCTCCCTCCGCGGTTTATCATTTTCGTTTCCGACAGATGTCTCCAATTAATTTGTTCGAGCACTTAACATAACTCGTCGCGCGATAACTCGCCCATAAATTTCGCCTTCAGATTATTGCCCGCGCGCCTCGGCTGCTCCTTTTTTTCCCTCTCCTCCCTCCGTTTTTTTTCTCACCCGTGACACTTCACCCGCCGCGAATCTCTCACTTTCTCTCGTAATCTCAGGCGCGCTATCGTAATGCGCCAAGTACCATTAAAGTCTTGCTCGAGAGTAAGCAAAATGCGAGCTCGTTGCGCGGGTAAAAGTAGCCGCACAGGGAAACAATGTATAAATCACGATCTCCTTCCCTTTTTTTATTCAACTCGCCGCGGTGCGTAATGTGCATGCAATAAATTGCATTACGCGCGCGCAGGCAGATTATCTCGCGCGAGGATGAATTTATTGGCGCTGCTTTTGAAAAGTGCGGCCTGCCCGTAAACTGTTTTGATGGTCGCCAGAACGAAATCGCTGAATAACGAGGAAGATTCAAAAGTTCGCGTTCAACGCTGCTGGAATGTCCGTTACGCGGCGTACTGTGCAATCCAAAGATTTACTCAAAATTAATGTGCATTTGCAAATATTGAAAATTGATTTCGAAATTGAGTGCTGTTAATTATTGAGGTAGTTTTTTTTACTTATTACAGTGAATTTAGATAAGAACCGTTAATCTTGTAAATTTTATGTTTACAACAACTGCGAAGAAAATGAAACAAATTTAATGTGCTATCTCTCCTTATATTTTTGCCTGCGCAATCATTCGGACACTGACATTTAAGTTATCGAAATGCGCTTGACCCAATATTGTATTAAAAAATTAAGAACTTATTGACAACACTGCAATTGAAGCATAAAAATTTCAACAGAATGGAGGGTAATATGGCAATTTCTAAGACTTTGAAAATGCATTTTAAAAGAATATCGTTTATACATTGACGTATTACTGTGTATAACTGTTGTATATAGTAATACAGCAAAAGAATCTTGATATTCTTTTAAAATGCTTTATTTTCAATAAAACTTGTTAAGAAATGTTTTTCACATCAGATGAAACATATTTAACGGGGTGGCCTACTAGGCAGCGAAGGTTCACATTGCCCCGCTTTCCCCTATTCGCGTAAAAATCAGGTACTTCTAAATTGAGACATGCGCACTCACGAATTTTATTCTCGTTTCTACTTTTAATAATATGCCCTAATTCCCTCTTACATTATAAAATTAAGTAACATAAAAGAGAAAGAAAAATGCTATCAGTTTTGCATACGTATAAACAAGTGAACCAGTAAAAAATCTTATATACAAGTGCGTCGTCAAATAATTTTGTCATTATCGCTTCTCAATCGCGAACACATGAATCCAATCGAATTGAAAGTACGTTAACCCCAACACAGAGGTTTTTTCTTCGCACCGCTAAAAAAAGTCGATGAAACAACGCGCAATTTACCTTTATCGCCGGTTTCCGGCGGCGATAACGAAATTATCTTGACAAAGTCTATAAGATAATGTTTATTTAACCTAATGAACCTTCATTTACCGCTATCGCCGTCGCCCTAAGGGGAGCAAAAAATATCGGCCGCCCGATAAAATCTCTGCGGAAAAAGGTCCCATAATTCACGGCGCGCTCTCGGTGCAAAGCAGCGCGCGTGGACGCAAGATGCCGTTGCAGCGGCGGCAATTTCAACGAAACTTCATTAAGACAATCAGCCGTGTCGCGGTGAAACAATCGTCCTTGTCACCCGGCCGCATTATGCGACGACGTCCGCGAGAGGCTCGAACAGCTCGTCCCTGATTGCATTAGCACGCGCGAGCAACAGCGAGTCGCCAGTCGCCCATCGGCGAAAATGACGTTTCCTCGGGCGAAAACACGCGGCGCGCGGGGAGAGTGAAATTCCGAACGACAGCGACACCGACACGCCTAATGCTTGTTGCTCCGGATGAACTGACGTTCGGAGAACTACGTACCGCTCTGCCCCATTGTCTTTTTCATTTGCCTCGCTTTAAATGCTGCCCTCGCTTTTGCATACAAAAGACTATTTTCTTTTCTAAATAATGATCGTGCTATTCGAAATTATGAGTGAATTTCAGTCGAGTCAAGGAATAGATCGAAAATTTTAATTGGTAACAATTCAAAAAGCAAAAAATGAAAATAAAAATCAAGTCCAGTTACGGTAAGGTCATCCCAGTTGGCATTTATACGCTGAATTAAAAAATTACAGAAAATGTTTAGCAGTAAATGAAGTTTCTCCAAGATAACTTCTCCGAATTGAATCACGCGTTTCCTGCCCGAAAAAATTCTCCGCCGGCTAGATGAGCAGCGACGCACAATCTCCGCAAGAATTATCAAAAAAATACTGAAAAACAAGACATCACCCGACGAGTTATTCATCGTAATGTCGTTTAGCGGAAACGCCAGCAGATCGGCGATCTTGCGGTCACGTCCGCCGACTTTGCGTCCCGCCCGACAACGGCGCCAGCGAAAAAAAAAAGCCAACGTAAAATGTTGCGCTCCCGGGAGGAAGAAAATTCGAGAAGCTGTGCAAAATTGACGCTTAGTCAATTAAAATTTGCGATGCGAGCGAGGCCGTTCCGAGAAGTCCGCCGGTGCATACGGCAGATATCGCGCGTGCGGCGCATAAGTTATTTAGCGGCGAAAGGAGAGCTTACATCAACGAGTTATCGGTCGGAAAAATATTATACCGTCGCCTTTCAGAACCGACCGTGTAAACAATGGGCCGTTCATCCTCTTACCGGTTTCTCCGCTTATCTTGCGACCCACGCACGTGCAAAAAAGCGGCGAAAGCTCGGGCTTGCACGAGGCCAGCTATAGTTGCCGGAAAAATGGCAAAAACAAGGATTGCGAACTTGCGCATTTTGCGAGGTACATCGTGAAAATTAATGAAAAAAGTTTGCCAAGCGAGAATCGTCGAAATGTTTAAATTCTGACGATGCGCCGAGATGCTTCATCGACCTTGACTCACAAAAATATTTATTCGGGTTAGACCAATATTTTTACAGTTTATTTTCAAGGTCACGCAGATAATGACTAACGAATCGGGCATGTTGTGATTTAAATGAATTCGATTAAAAAATTTACTCTTAAGTCAATTAATGAGGAAACTTTAGCACATCATCGCTTGTTTGCGATAATTTTTTATCATTGGCATGAATTTTTTTAATTCGTCAAAAAAATTTGTTTAATTATACCGAGCTCGACATTTATCATGAATTTTTCATAACGAGTGCAATCGTTTTGAGAATATTTTGACGTAAGGCGAGCAGTATCATTGAGCGCGGGAATCTCAAGAATTTGCATGAAAATTTACATTTTTTCATGCAAGCACTTCGATATCTACACTGCGAGTGCAATTTTCTATTTGAGAGTTTAAAAAATAAAACAATCGCTTATACCTTAATTACGTATTAAGTTTCTCCGTCGCAAAACTTCACCTTTCGCAATAAAGCATTTTTATCTCTTAACGAAAGCAACGGCAATAAATCATAGAGCGATAGCTTCATAACCCTCTCGCAAACAGCTCGATGCACTTTTTTTGCACTTTAATTCACCGCCTCACGCATTCGTGACTAACAAAGAGGTTTTATTAACGCGGCTTATCCGGTGCTGGCATCGCGCGCACCTTTCATTCTCGATAATTATTTTATTGCTAATTGATCGAATCATAAACACTTGGCTATCCGCCGATCAGGTGCGATTTCGAAAACTCTCAATTAAGGAATCGCGAGGCGATCTCGCTGTCGTCCTTCGCGCTCGAGCTGCCGAAAGGGCCGCCGCGCTCGCCGCGGTAATCGCGCGGCTTGAAAACGCAATTAACGTCGAGCGGCGATAAGGAGGGCACAATGGATCCTAGAGACGCGGGCCGCGCGGGGCACTTTACTTTACACGCGCGATATCCGCGAGCGTGTAATATGCATCGAGGCCGAGCGAAGACTCGGTCATTGATTTCCTTATCTATCGTGCGCGCGCGCAGAAGCTCAGCCCGCCGGCGCTCCGAAAAAGGCGAAGGGGGAAGTAATAAGGAAGCCTTATCGACGAGGTCCATCTCGATTGGCCAACTCGACTCGCCATTGGGACCCTGGAAAAATCGCGGATCCTCGGGTTCCCTCTGCAGGGGCGACTTCCACCGCGCGCCCACTCGCTCGCTCCAGCCTCCGCAGCCCGCCGGTAAGAACAATGACGCTTTCTTATTTTATCGATCTCACATATTCACTTGTCAAATGTACGTGTAGATAAAGTTTATGGAAAAAATTTAATATCGCCCCGTGCTCTTTTCGACCGAAGCTTGTTACAAGAAAGTCCGTAATAACCGAAAGCATATTGCCACATTTATTGTCTTCTTATCTGATAAATATTTCGCTTTCGTTACTGTTTAACTGTTGCAAAAGTGTCACTTTGCCAAGTCAGTAGTTAAATTCATACCCCGATAGCATCACTTTCTATACTTCCCTTCAAATTCTCCCGCGTCTTTCTTCGATGTAACCCTGAGATCGTGAATGCGCGCCTAGCGTAAATCCTCCCGGTGACTTCGCACACTGCGTGGCTTCCCCGAGCGGACGCATTGTCCGAGGCTCACGGGAACCTTGAAATTTTCTATAATTGCGGCAGGATTTCATCACGAGCGAGTGGAAGAAAAAAAGGAAGGAGGGGGAAGGTTTCACCCCGAGGTGTAGGAGTGTAACGAAGCCGTTGCATGTGTGATCGTGCCCGGTGGGATTGCAACACGGCGCGCACGCGATTCCGGATCGTGTGCGCGCGAACGCGCCCGCGGCTCTAGAACCGGCGTGCTCACGCTCGCTCGCAAATTGCTCCTTAACGCGACTAGTTCCGACCTTTTTTTTAAGGGATCCTTCTTTTATTTTCTTTGCTTTTTTATGTGTCGGCGCGGCTCATTCTAATTTTTAGCAGGATCTTTCGCTTGAGAATGATTGGCATGTTTCAACTTGTTACAGTGTATATAAGCACATCTATGTAGCTTAAGCGTACGAGCAGTTAATCATTTAAGTAAACTTTATCAACTCATTCAAAGAAATTAATTGTGTAACTGAATAGCGTACGAGAATTGTTGATAAACTTGAATAAACACTTATAATCGCATAATAAACAAAATGCTGCGCTTTAAACTTTTTAGTTTTATAATAATTTGTTTAATATAAAAGAAAGCACTCATTCCTAATTAGTTGTTTTTTTAAATAAATAACGTAATACTCACCTGAAAAGAAACAATTAACGACGAAACTTTCAGAAGGAATTACACAGCGATTCAATCACTATTTTTGTTCAACAAGTATTCCAGCGATAAAGCAGATACTTTTTTCCCTTGACGTAGTTTTGAAATCCCCCGAGTTTTGTCGATAATATTTTTTAGCTCGCGCTCCGATAGCGCGGCGCGGCGGTGGCTTCTTCCATTTAATTATTGCGCTCTCGAAGAGCCTGCAATTTATTCGGCGCTCGGCGAATATTCGAAATTCGCGAGGGTATCAATTATTGGGTCTACAAAAATCCCGAGCAAAATAATGCTTTACCGAAGGCTGCTCGGGATTCCCCGAAGAAGAAATCCTATCCTGTAGCCCCTTTTATGCGCGAATACTTTTTGCAGTCCATTCCGCTGTGCACTAAATAATTTTCAAGTGCAAGGGAAATAAATTCGGCTACCAGGAATCTCTGCGAGGCGCTATCTGTGAAATCGGATCGGGATTGTTAACAGGAACTCATTCCGAATTATTACTTAAAAGGAATAGCCGCTAATTTAATAACGATGTTTATACGTTATGCTTTCGTAAGAAATGTTAATGTTTCAAGTGACGATTCGCTTGTTTATTCGTGTAAGTCTTTAAGTTGTTATTCGCAACTCGTTTCGAGCCGAATATAGGAGTCTTCAAAATAACGTAAGAAATTTTTGAGCCTAAAAATAAAGAAAGGCACTGACCTTGAAAATTAACGTAATGATCTTTTTGCCCAATTTATAAATCAGTATAAGAGCTACATTGAAGTAGTACGAAATTTATGTGAAAAATTTTCTTTTATACATGTAAATTAATTGGTTTGCGTGCATCCGTTTTCATTATTCAATAGCGGGAGGAATAAACGACAAGCGTTACGGATAAATTTGGCGAATTGCAAATACTGCCATTAACGTACAGGTGCATTGGTCAGTTTCGTTGCATATTCATAGATTACACAATGACACCTATTTGATCTTTTATTTTTAAATGTCGACGTAACAAGCGAAAACTAATAGGCATTTTAACAAGTCAATTGATATCGACAGATTTATCTCGCTTAACATTTCCAAATTGTAGTAAATTCAGGAAAATCGGTTAACTTAAATTGTTTGATAATCCAATTGCTCAGGCGCGACTGTATTTTAAAAAGGTAAAAAAATGCGCTCAATTGCTAGGAAAAAAGTATAAACATCACGAAAAAGAAGCAAAGACGCGAGTGGAAAAAAGTTTCAAGGTGCATTTTATACGATTTCTTAGTAGCTTTATTTACATTTGCATTCCCGATACGTGGCCGCGCGTACCGCGCAGGAAGTAGTATGTTCGAACGTGACCGTCGTACGAGTAAAAGTATAAATAATGCGGGAAACGGGTGTATAAGAAGCGGCGCGACTAATGCCGCTCCTTACGGCTCTCGAAAACTGCCGTAATGTTGTGGCGATGGGAGTTTGCTCAGTAAACTGCGTCTCGCCCTCTCGCGTCCGAGCGAAAAATCCGCGCAAATAAGCGCCGGATTCGTCAGCGGTTTCCTTTTTGGAGTGCTTTGGACGAAGAAAATGTCTCGCGTGCGTCGCACACTTTCACTGCGCACTCGCGGTCATAGTCAGCGTTTATGCAACGCGAGCCGGATCGGCCTATACCCATTAGAATTTTATATCCTCCCAGCTGCGTGCGAATGACTCGTGTACTTTGTAATTTAATGGAGGGACATTTTCATTGTTTCATTGTTTTCTTTCCGCGATTCGAATTTGGCGATACAGCGATGCGAAATCAAATGCGCGAGTGCAAACGATGAGAAACTCCAAATTTGGCATTTTTTTAGGATTGCTCTTAGAGGTACGTGCCTTGATTTAATCAACACAGTTCTATAGAGTCCTCCGTAGTACGCACGATTGAATATGAAAAATAAAATTTTTAAATATATTTTGTATGCATTTATTTGGCGTTTTACATAGTACATTCAAAAGTATAACGTTTATTCAATTCAATTTTTCAATGCCTTATCAAATAAATATATAGAATTGAACAATTAACTAAATAACAATTTAAGAAGCAACTTTTGAATGATACAACAACGGATGAATAAACTAGAATACATTTGAAAAGTTAGAACGGCAAGAAGAGGCTGCTTCCGCAGACGCGGGTCATTGAGTAGAATTCTCGCACGAAATCGCGCGAGGACAGAGAAGGCGAGATTTTAGAGGAAGTCGAATTCTCAACGGGCAGCGCAGGAGCATAATGCGCCTGCAGATTAGAGAAAAGGCCTCTCCCCATTTCCTATGGCATTTCCATTTCCTGGTCGCATGCTTAGGTCCTGCGGGAGCTGCCCGCGCGTTGCCTGCCTCGGCGAGTCTCCCTCTCCGCCGCTGCGCCTTTTCTCCTCTCCTCCGCTCCCCCCTTTACTCGGCGGCTCCGGGGCTGCCGGGGCAGCCGGGGGCCGCGGGGTTTCGGTTGCCACTCACGCACACGGGCCCGTTTAAAGTCCCCGGCTCGCCCGTAGCCTCCGCCCGGCAACGCCGAGCCGCTGGACCTTTAAATTTTAAAGGGACGCGAGGGTCTACGCGACGACGCAGACCTCCCCGAAAAATCATAATGCGGAGCCCGGAGGAATTGACATTCGTCGTGGTTTGCCCATTTTCGGTCGCTCGGCCTGAATGCGCGCGTCGTTCCGCCGGCCCGGAGCTCAACGTCGACAGCTCGATTTTCAATGGGTCCGACGCCGATGGGAATAAATTCTCCGCTAAAGCTTTATTCGGACGCGCTGACTGCCCGTTGTTGCATCTGCCGATTTGTTTTCTACCAATTCGCTCGTGAATTAATGCTGAATAATGCCTGTTTCTCGGCTTGCTTTCTCGCGACAATTTCAAGCTGTGGCAAATCAACGATTTCAAACCTTATTATATATTTCCTTTTCAGGCTTTAACAAACTTTGAGCAACTGTACTTTATGCTCTTGACGTGGACACTTTAAGTAAATGTCATTGATAGTACGTTGTCCATAAGATAATTTCTAGTCTAACATTAAAAAAAGATGACTACTTGTAGCATGTTCAAATACTAGGTATAACATTTGATACTTAATAATTTTATTTGATCTTTTCTAAAGGGAACGAATTGTAGAAGAACTAATAATTGAAGTAGCAAGTTTTATATTCTAGCTGATTCACGGATAGGTACATTTCACAACGTCACTTACGCAACTTTAAAAAACAAACTTTAGCTTTTTTCATGAAAAAAAAATGCTCTTAGGCCTACTGATCCTATCCTTGAAAAGCATTAACAAATTCCAGCGGAACGAAGTTATAGAATTTTCCTATAGGAGTGCTTGCCAGCTCGAAGGAACAATTTTTCGGTGAACCAAATTAAACACGTTAACACGCCGCGCCGCCGCGGTCGGATCGCCAAAAGGCTCGCGATCTCGAGACTGTTTGCAGTGTCGAGGCAGGCCTTGAACTCGGTAAAGACACACTCCCCTCCTCTGCGTTCCAAAAGCGAAGGAGGAATTAAGGAAAAAAAAGAAAGCGAGGAAAAAAAGAAGGGAACAGCGCTCGAGCTACTTTACATTGTTGTGGCTCCTCTTTAAATCTCGCTCCCTCTCATCTCGGGTCCGGTAAATTTTTTGCGATACATTTCTCGAATCGGAGCGCTCATCGGGCCGAGCCTGCACACGGAGCCTCGCTTGGGCCTCGTACACGTGTACTACTCGGTGTATATCGTGTCCAGCAATGCGGAATCCATTGTGAATTGAATCTGGCGAGATGCGCAAAGAGAGCGAGAGGGAGGAGGAAAAATTCTGCGAAGGCCGAGCAGGAGTCTGGCAACGCCTGGAGTGCCAGGACCCTCCGGAGTCCGGGCGCTCCCCACACTCGCACACAGACGCGTCGGAGGCGAGAGGGAGGGCAGGCGTCGTCTTACGAGCGCGACTCCCGAGCAGCTCCGGGCAGAAAGTATAGCAGTGCGTGTACAATGTGCGGGCACAATGGGCTCCAGCATTGGGCTGCAGCAGGTATGTTAGACGTGCGAGCAACAATGAGGGACCGCCGCCAGTTTTTTCCCCGGGTCTCCGCTCGCCTTCTCCTCTTTCTTTCGAGTTTCGGCTGGGTGCCGGCGCGGCCTGGACGACGCGATACTTAAAAAAAGAAAGAAAGGGAAGGAATGAGAGAGGAAAAAAAATAAACACTGCCGAGGGGGAACGAGAGAGAGGGGACACAGTTTGACTGAGATTTTCTCCTTCTCGCCGAGGTTCGGGATCAGGGAGGATCCCGCCAGTGTATACCTTTCCCTCTTCCTTTTTTATACGTACTCCCCCTCGCGTCCCGAGGATAATGGGCCGGGAAATGTTCACGTCTCTTTCCCGACCGTGCTCAACTCTCCGCGAGACCAGGGTCGCCCCCCATTGTTGGGCCTCACGCAATTTTCGCTTTTCAAAATGGATTTTTCATCCGCTGCTTTGATACGCCGTCTGACAGCATAATCGGACTTTTATACCGCGACTTGATCCCACCCAGCCCCCGATGAATTTACACCAGCGAGTACACCAGTGTTCTCCGTATTTGCACTTTTTCCGAGACTTTTCCGGTACAGCCGGCGCTCACCTTTTCCACCGCTACCGCCGACAAAAAAAATATGGATTTTTCGTGCAGTTTGTTGCTTTAGCCGGTGTAACTGTGTAAGCGCGCGCCGACGGCAGCGCTTTGGCCCGGAAAATTGTGAAAAGTATGGGGGCTGCATCAATATTTCTTTCCTTAACAGGCTCGATACTGGCGTACGCGCGTGTTTACGTGGCGGGAGCGTAATAAATTCACTGGCGCGCTGATAGTCTTTTGAACTTGACTGTTTTCGCTATCACGTGTATGCGTTTCCCAACAATTCCGATCTTTCTCGTGCCTGAGGGTAAGGCGAATGTTTTGTAAATAATACGAGTGTGCTTTGACACATAATCAATTTGATAAAACGAATTATATAAGCGTTATTGACAATCGCTTTTTTAAAATTATTTCCCGATAAAATATTATGTTCCTAGATCGTTCAATTATTATGTAGAAGCATACAAATAATTACAAGTGAACTTCATTTTTTACAGATTTGCATTAGCAGAAAAAATTGGAATTTGAAAAACTTTCTACTTGAATAAATTCGTAACTGCTATTTATAAATGATTGATTTAAAAGTTCTACAATGAATAATATAATAAAAAGCCTGAATTTTTTGTGATTAATTTTGACGTTGATGGCAATATCACGTAAGATAAAATAAATTTGATCCGGCGCAGGTAAACAATTTTGAGTGCAGGAAAGGCGAGTCAGCAAAAACAGCGTAAGATGTAAGGCAAGATATCCTTCGAGTTTGTTTTTCGTCGAAAAAAGGAGTGGGTAGCTTCACCCTGCAATCCATTCCTCAGTGAATACTTGGATCAACCTTGGAGCAAGCTTACAGGTGTAAATAGGTTCGATTAGAGGGACTGTATCGCAGTCATCCGTTGTCGCTCGAGTCGGCTTGAGCGGGCGAGGCCGCCTAATATCCGAGTCAGCGCGATTGCAAGTTCGCGCCGACAGCTCGTTCGAACGTGTCCAGACTCGCGCGTCGGCCACCGGTCAGAGGCGGCCGGAGAACATCGGGGATGTGACAATAATCGGAAACGAGCAATTCCACGAAGATCGCCACGAAGCGGGACGGGCCACTTGCATCACATTGAGCCACATGAGTAACGAGCGGTCCCCTTCACCCCACCCCTTCTTCGCCTCGCTCGATCGCTGCTTCTCGACCGCAGTGGCTTGAAAAACGACAATATCGTAGAGTTTAGACGAACGGCTCTGCTTTATTTGCTCGAGCAATGGAGTTATTGTATTTTCTCGTTATTAGATTAAGTGACTTTTCTTTAGTGAGTAGCTCCGTATTGCTAAACGTACCGAGTAGAGGAGACCGGGGCATTTTTGTACACGTTTCTTTCTAAGTTCACTGCAGCCACGTGAATGTAATAATCGACTTCTAAAAAGTACAGACACTAAGTTCAGGGTTAGAAGTAACTAATAAAACGTATCTGAACCCTTGTTAACAAATTTATCATTATTAATTTGTCGAATAAAAAAAAGTCATTTTGTCCAAAATTACCCCGGGCACGGGGTATTTTGTTACAGATCGCGAGGCAAATTTGGACACTTGTTATCAATGGAAAAATTAGGACTCTCTATTTATTTAAAAATTACTTTTTAAAAATATGTTAAAAATTTTAATTACTAGTACATAAACAGTTTGTTTACAGTAAATTAAACTTAATTTTGCAGTATATAAAAAGTTTAGGGATTCGATCTTTTGGGGATCTTTTTAATATAGCAATTAAATACATACAATTCAAAATACTTATTACAATATAATACATTTAATAGTAATTAGAGGTAATCTAATTGTAAGTGCAATCTATTTATACATACTCTTTTTATTTTTATTTATACAGTTTTAGCTCATACTAAATTCTCTTTGAATCATGAACTTCAGATCCCTCTTTTTTTGCAGTTTCTTACTCAGTGGTTAGTATCAATGTTTTAATTGTATTTTTGTTTGCATTTTGATGTTCAGACTCAGAATTATTTGTCAATGAAATTTTTTTAGTCTTAAAGCTGTGATTTTTATTTATTTTCTTTGGCTCATTATTAAAGCTTTTTTTATGGAAACTTTGCATCATATTTATTACAAAGTCGTTGAAAATTTCATACCATTTACTTATTTTTAGCTGTAAAAAGCAATAACAAGTAGAATTAATAATTATTTCGAAGTGAGAAGGTTTGTAGCGTATAGAAAGTTGTGTTCAAAATTGCCCCGGGCAGAGTGTCCACAATAGCCCCGAGCCACAACAGACGCAAAAACCGTGATGTGCCTGTTAAAAATGTAAAACGTTGAATTAACTCGCCTAAATGTACGCAAAAGTTCTGTTCTATCGATATCTGAAATCTACTCCAGCGACAAAAAATTTAATTGCGTTTTCAAAAAGTGCCCCGTGTATAAAAATGACCCGGTCTCCCCTATGTAGTCGGAATATTTAAAAAAGTTACTTACCGCTTTTTTGGATTCCCGTTTTTCTCGAGAACCATCTAGTGACCGATAACTCTTTTATCTTCTCTTTCAGCAGAGTATTTTCGTCTCACATAATGATTGAATTACACCGTTGGATTCTAGTAATTATCCTTGCGTCACCATTGGGATCGTTAATGCAGCTGAAGTAGTATGATTCGATCTGATCAGCGGAAAGGAAAAGGGAAAAGTATTGCGGTAGTTTAACAGCCAAATTACGACATTTCGCGCTCATTTACAAAATTAAAATTCGAAAAGGAAAGACTCGGGAACAGCGGTAATGCGATGATTCCCCTAGAAAATTCGAAGCAGACCAAAAGGAGCAGGTCGTCAGAAATGAGAAAATTATGATAATTCAGCGCAACGTTGCGTAGCGTTACGCCACTCTTTATTTAGCGATTACACGCCGTAATCCCGCGTCTATCGACTCAGTTTCGATTTCGCAATGATAAACCGAGGAGGAAAGCCTCGGAACAATGACGAATTTTCGCAAACCGCATTTTTCTCGGCTGCGGCGGGAGCGCGTTATCGTCGAAAAGTCGCGCGAAACCGCACGCGCCGCCGGCCTCTCGCCCCTCATCAATCCTGGCTTACGCCTATTGTCCACTCGACGTTGCTCGGGACAATCGCCGGGGCCGTTTCGTTAATCGCATATCCTGCGGGTGTATAAGAGACGCTAGACACGCGGCAGCGTAAAAAGCGTAAAATTCGCGCGCTTTCGTCGCCTCGCCGCCACCTCCGACAATGACCGATAATAACGAGTTCACGAGCTTTTACAACTTTTTGCGCAACCGAGCTTTAAATAAGACTTTCGGAACAATCGACTATTTATTGCTCGCGCTGAGCGTAAATTAAAGGTTTCGTTGGCCAATGAGAAAACTGGAGCAAAGTTCAGTGAGTCATACCCTGGATTCTATCGTGGAAAGTGATTTACAGAAAATATATCAAGTTACGCAAGCGTTGATTATGTTGGAAATAATTATTCTGCTTGTATCTAAAATAATTTAATGCAGTTATAATTAGTCAACAATGAAATTCTTAATGAATTGAGCCCTAACGCTTCTGGCTTTATTATAACTATTAATTTGGTAAATGACTCGTCGAATTTATTAACTATTTATTTGTTTATGTTAGTGTGAACGGTACTAAATGGCACGTTCGGTGACTCACCCTTACAATTTTTGTACATTATTTATTGTTGAATAAGCTTATTAAAAATAAGATAAGATACGAAGTTTTATGTTTTTTCTTTTGTCCTTTTTCTAACAAATGCATTTTTCAATAATTAATAGTAACTTATATACGTTTGAATAATATCCTTAAATAAAGACCATTTTTACTTAAAATTTAAGGAAAATTTATCATTTTGTAATTTACGTAATAATCTATCACATAGGCTTTATTTCGTGAAATGAAGGTCACTTCTTCATGATCGAGTTCAGTTTTTTTAAAGAACGACTGGTGATAATTTTCTGTTGTTGCGTAAAGTTATGTTAATTATATTGAACTTATTCGGTAAAAAATTGAATCACAATAAAAATGAAGTGTTCGATAATTACTACTACCTACTTGTAATACACCTCGTTACCTACATAACTTTTAATTATTTTTTGCATCTACAAAAATAAGAAAAAAAGTACAATGAACCTTTATAGTCTTCTAATTGAGTAAATTATATGAGAAAAAAATTGATTGGTAGTCAGGACAATTATAGTGTCGTTAATAGAATATTTTATATACACAACGTCGACGCCGCTTACCGTTACAATTTTTTTCCACTTCCCCAATCATCGCTAATCTTTATGTTAATGAGGAATGAAGATAGTCTTTTCTCGAATTTTTTTCGGCGTCCGAGCCAAAATTTGGACAGCCTAAGCCGGGCGCACGCGAGCGTCGTTCCGGAATGTGCGGTACGGGCACAACGCAAACATGACAAGGTAACAAGCGGAAAGCGAGTCGCTCGTGATCGCGGGGGCAGTCGAACGCAAAATTGAACGGCGGACGCGACGCGTACGTAACCTGAAAATAATGTCCCTCGCGCAATTAGTCGCAGTAGATTGCCGGAATGATCCGCTCTGGATTTTCTATCCCCCGATTACACTCCCCAGCGGTATTACCCCGGAGCCGCGTATGTGCAAGGTGCAGGAGCCGGCTATGGATGGCCATCGCGCCTTTTCATTCCCGATCCCGAGTACACAAGCGGCCGTATATGACGATCAGAATTTACTCAGGAGTGCACTGGAATGATGTACGCGTGTGTATTCAGCGGGGATTCACATCATGAATTCACCAACAGCTGTAGTGCAATGGTAAATAATTCACAACAAAATTCGCTAAAAACTTCTTTGCCCAATAAAATTATTGACATTATAAAATTTGACTTTTGACTTTGAACATATTTGTCGCAAAAATAATGAGTCACCCATAAAAATAGTAATACCCGGATCCCAAATCTGAGCCCGCGTTTAGAGAGCAACCATACTTTTTACGCATCATAAAAGCCGTCGGAGATAAATTGCGAGGGGAAGTTTATTTCACTTAATCATATTGAGCAATTATTATTATAACAGTTAGTGCAGAAGCGACGGTGGCAGTGCGCGTCATTGTACGTTTCAAATTGCTACTGGATAAGACTGGCGTTACTTTTCATCTCAGACGAGCAATAATATAAACTTTATTGTGCTAAAGTAAATAAATCGTAGAAGCGTCTGCAGCATCGGTTGTCTCTCCCCGCTTGCTAATCACCCACGTTTATCGCTGTCTTACGTTCATAGAGCTACTTGTTGCACATTCCCTTATGCGCCCTAGGCCATCTTTTGCACCTTCCCTCATTTTTTATAGTGACCCAAGACCCCAATTAATTTGAGTAAAACGTTTAATTATGACGAAACTGTTAGTAATTGCGACGAAATTCGACGCATTTATCAAGTATACCACAACGCCGAGCCAATTCGCATATTTATATGCGATAGGTGAGTAATCCAAACTTGTACTAATTTATTGTAAAATTTTTGGTTAACAAAATAATGTATGAAATGAAAATTAATTCAGAATAGAGTGAATACGAAATTTTGTTTAGACTGTGAATAGGCTAGATAAATGAGTATTTTTGACGCCCTGCGAGATTGAAAAATGAAGTTCCACAGGTCAGAAAACTGTCCCACTCGTTAATCAATACCTCCACCTGCTGCTTTTACGTGGAGGGAAGGCGTGCATTTGTCACAACAGGTTGGAATTTTTCCTATACAACTTTTTCTACCTTAAGCTAGAAGAATAATAGTATACAGACGTATTTTTGCTCTTATTGAAATTCGTAACAACATTCTCAAGGAAAATAATTTTGTTTGAAAATTTATTTTTAATAATTGTTTTTATTAGAATTTCTGCATTATAAGATTTCTTTAAGAATGCGAATAACATTTAGTCATCAGTTGTCTTTTTTTGATTATTTATATGCTTGCAATATCCGAACATTAAGTGGTTTCTATTTAAAATTAAAAAGTATTGCTAAATAAATCATTGTTTATTCTAATTTTGCACAGTACTGTAAAATTCAAACTTTTTATTTTCTCCAGTTAACTTTTCTTTTTTATTACTTATATTTATAATATGACAATAAGAAAAAGGCAACATTACTTTAGATATAGACATAAAAAATAATAAGAAAACGAAAAGAAAACGGATAAGGGAAAAGATAGTTTGTTTAATTTCTCAACTAAGCTGAGGATGGTCTGTTTGCATATAAGTTTGCTCGCACGGATGTACGTGTACATAAAACGTTAGTGCGCCTGATAATTATCAATGCTCAACTTATATTTGCTAGGCGTAGATAACTCCTGATTGTGCGGGTTTATCAGTTTACACGACAATGAGTGACTATTGACCCTGTTAAAACATTGATCGGTCAATAGAGGTTGATAGAAGAACTCTCTTAATTTATTGGAGGATTTTTTTCAGTCAGCCGTTGAACTATCATTTGATTCCCATCAATTCCAGTGCTAATTTTAACTTTGCCTATTATTACAATGTAACGCTCCCAAAACTTTTATATAATTATCATGGAGTTTAATTAACAAAACTTATTGAATGATGATAAATTATATTTTTAATAATTATCAATAATCAATCCTTTAGACAAACCATTTTCAGCGTTTTTTTTACTTTGCAATGTAAATTATCTATATTCCGTTAGCAATATTATTGTTCAAACTAAAATAAAATTTATTGCAATTTTAAGTGATAAAAATCTCTGATTCGATTTTATAATTTATGTTTTAATTGTTTAGCTTTGACACGTGACTATATATAAAATAAGTAGATCAAAACTTAAGTGAAACTTGCTAATTTCATCGGGTATCAATTATAAGGAGAATTTTCAGGCAAACCTTAACCAATCAATTAATTCAGCCTAAAGTTATGCGCGCCCATTAGCATCCCGAGCAAAAAAAAGGTAAGGAAAAAAGTATCGACGCTAGGGAAAGAAGCCGAATGGAGTGGTCTATTATAGAAAACACAGGAATTAACCGTAATCAAGCGTACAAGGTAAACGAAAGCAAAAGGAAGCAGCCTCGGCACGAAGCCCGTCCGCATTAAAGTCAATCGTAAAGCCGTTTCGAATCCCCTTGAACCTATCTTTTCCTCGCTCCTCTGCTTCTTCGTCGTCCTCTCTCTTTCCCTTCTGGCTTTTTTTGCCTCCCGCTCATTCTCGCGCGAATCGCTCATCGACGCCGCCGCCGCAGTCGACGCGACCTCGGCTCGCGGCGGCATCGTTACAGACTGTTTTCGTGTAAACACAACGGGCGCCCGGGCATTTGGTATTCTCCGCCGGCTGCAGCCGGGCATCCGGTTAACCGGCAATCGGTCCGAGAAAGAGATATAGACCCCTCCGGGCGCTCGCCGATTTTTTTCTCCTGCTCTTTCGCCGCGCGAGCCCGATTGCATCTCATTCTTTCAATGAGACCTTGGGCTATGCGCCGAGTCCTCGGCGACGTCTCGTGTCACCCACGCAAAAAACACGTGCACGAGGAACGCGAGAGAGAGAGAGAGAGAGCCGGATATCCAACGAGATTATACTTGCGGGCGTGAAATTATGCGTCCGTAGGAGATGCGCGAGTATCGATTTTTTTTCGGAGCGTTTCGAGAGGCATGGGAATTGGATTTAATTGATTTAATGGTATTTTATGGGGGCCTCGCTGAGGCGAAATTATATTTTGTATATAATGATCGGCATTGAGATACTTTTCAATTAGCGAGAGAGAAGAAATTATTTGCCTCGGTCCGCAGCGCATTATTACGACTGCGCCTTTACTTTCCTCGCGTCCTGCCCCTCTTATTTATGACTCATTAATTTATTAACTAATAAGAAATGGCCGGTGTAACCGGGACGAAATAAATGTAACTCTTCGATGACACTTGAAATTTTCGATGATTGTTTAAGGACTGCTTACTCTTCATAACATACCTTGCAATGTCGAACTTGATAATAATATACGTATATTGACTCAACCCAATTTATTTTTCTTACGAGGCTGGATAAAAAAATAGCGATAACAATTTTAAATAAATACCTCATAAAAATAAATCATTTAGATACCATGAATCATTTGTTACTAAAAATGGAATTTAAAATGTGAATTCATTAAAGCTAACTAATTATTCTGTCCGTTTTTTAAATAAACAATTAAAAAATGGAATTAATTTTACAATACGAATCGTTATACCCGTAAAACCAGTTTTTAATTGATTGAGTAAGCAAAATGTACGAATAGCAATTGGCATTGAAAATGAGTTTTTAAATGATATTCTTTGCAGTATGTCTTAATCAAACATTTCCAGTACCAACGGCAGTTTTTCCAATTTTCTGAAGTTAAATAAATGCTATGTTATTGCTGCGACATTCGAATAAAAGCTGAATGCGCAAAGGTAGATTCGATAAAAAAATATTACTTCAAAGCCGCTGGCGTTCTCAATAAGCGAGGTTTTTTCCCTCCCAAGCCTGCGTTGTATAGTCAGATGCGCCTGATAAGAAATTCATACGAAAGTACGCGGGCACGAATCAGCGCAGCGTCGGACCGAGTCGACGAAAAATATAGGCGAGTGCGCGCACCGCGAAAAAGTCGCGCAGGGATAAAGAAAGTGCGCACCCACACACGAACTCGCGTACAACTAAATGAATGTAAGCGATAAGTGTATACAGGTATTTGACTCTGTCGGATGCCGATGGCGAACGCGATTACGAAGGGAGAGATCCCAATAATTCTCGGAATCGCGTATCGTATCGAATAGCCCCGGTGCCCGCGGAGAGACTTTTTTCGGAGGGGAAGGGGGCAAGCGGACTGCATCGATTTACACACGCATGTATAAGTGGAGGAAGGCGCCCGATGCACCCGAGAACTTCAGCTATCCTCGCTCGGTTTCACTCGCTTTTACGAAGCGCTAATTATTATGAAATCAGCTAATGACCTGATCAAATTTTAGCCGAGCTAGTTGCGATTCGAGTGCTACATTCTTGCTACTTATTATTTTTTTATTTTTCGATAACTAATACGAATTTTTCTCATTTTATATTAAAGCATTTACAACATTCTGAGCGAAATCCTTAGCTTCGTCATGTTGCTAAAAAAAATATAATATATATGAAAGAGACTATTTTTTCAAAACGTACTTCGATTATAAAGGTAGCCAATATTTCAAAGAATTCGAAAATTGGACCAACTTTTAAAAAATAACATTCAAAAATTGTTAATTATCTTCATCCGTTAAAAAAAAGCTCTATATAAGAAATAATTTGAGCTGCAAGATTATCGAAAGCACGCAGTCACGAATCTGTTTCGCACCGCAGCACGGCAACAAGAGCGCCAGCCGCAAACCTCTTCCCCAATTCGCTCGCCTCCGTCCGGCCTATAGATCGCTGGGCAAAACACGGCCGGTCTCAAAGGCAGGTTTTGTATTTTAATTTTGTCAAGCACGTCGCCGTCTCAGGGGGGAAGTAGGAGTGGGGCGGGGGGGGGGAGGGGCGCACCTCCATCTCCTCCAAATGAAAGAAAGCCAAAGAAAACGCAAGGACGCCGTTGCGTGCGTTCTACACACGAGCCGCTGGAGCGAGCGAGCGAGAGCGAGAAAGCGAGAACCCTCTCCTCGGTTTGGGTAGGAATAAGAAATTCAAATCGAGAAGATACGAATCGCGGGAGATAGATGGGCTTTCGGTATGTGTATAGGGAAAAGTGTGCGGTTTTTCTTTTGCTTGCGGTGGGACTCGTTTTGCGCACCCGTTTCTTTTTTGCCCTTTTAACGCCCGTTTTCTCCTCTCTCTCTCCCCCCCTAACTCTCGATTGCTCGCTCCTTTTCGTGGTATAAGAAGGGAGCGGGCTGATCAATTTAAGACTGCGTTAGCGTTATCTCGAATCCCTGCCAAATACTTAAATTTTTTAATAGATCAAATTTAAAGGATGTCTTGTGAATTACTTGTATTTATAGACGTTCTCGTTTTAAATGCTAGTTTGTTGAACTTTTTAAAAATTTTACTATGTTCGTTTATTTTAAAAATACAGTAAAGGCATATACGAGGGACGGCTTAAAATAAGCAAAACCAAAGAAGCATTATAGACGCAAACGTATATCTAAGTATACGTTACGTAAATAAATGTGTATAGGTATATATATTTAAGCTAGTTTCTGTTCAACTATTCATAAGATTCTTAATATTCGTCAAAAGTTTTGACCAGGAAGTACAAGCATTCTGAGCTGCCAAAAAATTATTAGTTTTTTTCTGTCATCATGCGTCACAGTAGTAAAAGCGAATCTGGTTATATAATTATTACTAATTTGATTTAGTGTACCCAGTCAGAAACTATATAAATTTGTATTAATCAGATTTAAACCATAATTTCATTTTGGTATACTTGCACGAGTAACAGTACTTATAATTGTATTAATTATTTTGTAGTTTAATTATCCACTTTGTTGTCAAACCAATACAGTTTTTGTAAAAAAAATGTGTTTAGATAAATATATATAATAGTCAATTAAAATTTGAATTTCACACAAATTTAAATGGCCAACATACAAACTAAATATCTTAGTATTAACTAGTCACTGTCGAATTACGTTTCCCACGTGTAATAAAAGTTACACGTGGCGGATTTATATTTTTGGCATCTTCTTACTAAGAAATCTTAACGAACTTTGACTAAGCTTTTCTTAACTTATAATTAACTATTACGAAAAGCTTTTAGTTTAGCGCTTATGTTCGAATTATTGTCGAATAATTACTTCGTATACCTGTATACTTGGAAAATCATAAGTCTGAGCTTTACAATTTTCTCTAGGAAGTTCTTAAACAATATTTTGCAATGATTTTCGAAAGTACACAAATTCTTAAAGAAAATCTAATTCTCCGAATGTGATTCTTGGGCAATACTAAGGCAAGACTTTCGCGGAAGTAAAATTTCCATTGTCAGCAACGATTTACAGTCCGACGGTCAAGGAGAGAAGACATGCGACCTTGCGCGAACCGACTCGCACTTTTTCGGAAAAAGCTCCTTTTCCATAGAAAGCAGGGAAGAGAGAGGGAAGTACGCTCTTCGTACCCGATGGACATCAGCGATATAAACCCGTGTTTCTATTTCAGCCCACGCGCGAGTGCAAAGTCAAGAGCAACTCTTTTCCGACTTGCGCTCTTGGCAGACGATGGCCGCAAGTTTTTTTCACCGCGGGCATACGAGGATTATTTTTAGGGATTACCGTATCTACCGCGACATCGCGCCCGCATTGCTAGGATCATTAATGAACATCGAGTGTTTGGATAGGGAGGGGGAGGGGGGGGGGCAGAGCGTGAATGAGCGACAGAGTGAGAGAGAAAGGTATACATATGCTAGAGCAGGCAAGAAAAAAAAATAAACGGACACCTGGTACGTTATCCAATTACTCGGGGAGAAGTCGAACTTGACTTGCGTCGATCGCTGCGGAGCTGCTGCTACCTAAGCCTCGAAAATGCACCCAAATGCGCTTGTTCTGCTTGTAGTTTAATTTTTGTACTTCCGTTAGTCCTTCTATCGGCGTCTCACTCTGCCGCGACCACTCTTACTTTTTCTCTTTTTTTTTCTCAGCTCCGCCGATACGTTTGTCTTCTTTTTAATAGTAAAAAGTTAATTAGCGTTTCGAGATTTTATCGCTAACCACCTCCTTCACCCTCCCAGTATTCTCATCGTCGCTTTATTTTGTCTACCTTTGCAGAACGAGAGTCAAGGAGACTGGATTTATTACGATGTAATTAAGAAGAATCGAAAAAAGAAATCGAGTTATTTAGAAAACATGTTATATAGAAAAAAGCATATTTTTTAAATTAATCTTTTCGCTTGGAGGAACTAGCTATTTTTCGGCATAAAAACGAAATGTTAAAAAAATTAAATTTTGAAGTAGACGATCAGTTGATCTAAGAACGCACAGTCTGAGAAATTTTATTTAATATGATCGGTAGAATAAAAATTAAGAAAACGTCAAAATTAGCCAGCAAATTTAATATTAATTTACATTTAATGAACTTAATAATAAATTATATACATTTATAACCTTTATCTGAACTTGTAGATTGGTAACTATCGTTGAGACCTTCATTGGGTAAATATTTATTGGGACGAAATTATAAAATTATAACGCTATTGACGTATGCTTTTTGAAGTGTTTCATATAAAGAGAACTTTTTAAATTTATTAGGCTTTTCGTTTTGAGCGAGTAGTACTTAGTTCATTATGTTTAAATATGTTGATTGAACTTAATTACGCTACACTCATTTAACAAAATAATAAAGCCTGCTCAAGTCCGTAAAAATAACAAGCAAGGAATTTGGGCGCATAGTGTGCGCAAACAGAAAAGTCACCGTTACATTATTAAATACCGACGAAAGACGTATGGATTGACTGCATCCTGTGATTATCTTCGTTCGTTCACTTGTACGTCCATTTCCTTCGTTGGACTGCCGAAATAATCAATTTTTCCTGCTCCTACTACACCAAATTTTTGTATCTTGAAATTGTTAACGCAAATTTATATTTTAATAAACATTCATTCTTATTAATTAGATGAATAACATAAAAACTTATAAAAAGAGATGAGATTGTTTATAATCTTACGATCTTTATTCTTGATAAATTAGTATTATTTCATAACCGATCACATATATTTGGCTACTTAATTTATAAAATACCATTAATCAATTGATATAATATAACACATTACTATAAAAGATTACTAAATTTATAAAAACCTTCGAATGCTTATAAAATTTAGAATTAAATTTTGTCATCGACATTTCTTTCAACGTAATCACAATCTTGCAAACGTAATCAAATTTGTTGGGAAAAAGTTGCCTAACAATTAAGATTTTTTTTAATCTTTAGTGCTCTATTGCATGAAAGTTTCTCATGTATCCCAGTAGGCTTCTCGTATTCCATGAAGGCGGTTTCCGGAAAAAGCCATAAAATCACCCCCAAAGTCGTAAAATTCCATCAACGTGAAAGGTCAAACCCTTATTATGCATCCCGCTCTTAAAGCACATTATACTTAGTCCCTTACTCCCGTTCCTATTTGACATCACCTCTCCCTCCCTCTTTTTTTCATCAGCTCTATGAATTTCCTGGTGGCCAAAACGCGCCAGTTTCAACACATGCAGTGAAATATAATTTTTAACTCACGCTCGAATTTTTAAACATTCAAAATATTTATGTTTCCAAAAGTGTTAGTTTTCTTTACACTGACGCAACACTTATTTTAAGCAACTATGAAATAAGAGTAATTTAACATTTTACTATAATTGAAATAATGAAGAAAATGATTTTATTCCTTATAAAAATAGCGCCGAATCACTTATTAATAAATAAAACTTGTGAAATCGTCATGTGTCAGTCGTAAAACGAGCGTCGTTTCACGAATCTTCGCAAACCTCTCGAATTTCAATCCCAGAAAAATTTTCCGGAAAAATCCATAAAAATGACCCCAGCAGCCGTGAAACTCCTCGAATAAATAAAAGACCGATCCCTCCCTTCGGCAACTCTTAAAAGCAGACGCGAGTCCAGTTCCACTGGTGGTCCCCTCATCTCCCTCGCATTTTCGCCAACTCTATGAATTTCCGTACGCCGGCGCATCGGCACAGCCTTAGGACAAACCGCACGAGTGCGCGCGAGCAGCTGGCGAAGGTGCGCATCGCGTCGCGGCCGAGCCGTAAAGTCAGCCTCGCGTGTAAACACCCTTACACACCTCTGGCCGGCCGGCGCACTTTTTACGATCGAGATCTTGACATTTACTATCTGATATACCTGGGAAAGCTAATCCTTACGACGGCGCGGAGATTTACGCTCTCGTTTCATTTCATAAAAAGTCGAGAAAAGGGAGGAGGGGGGGGGGGGGGGGCGAAACGCCACCCCACC
>JAXIUT010000037.1:1106341-1149615 GCA_035586675.1 Eurytoma californica | reverse complement strand
CCCCCCCCCCCCCCCCCCCCCCCCCCCCCCCCCCCCCCCCCCCCCCCCCCCGAAGCGCGAGCCCAGCGCATCTGCCCTCGTAAAAGTTAGCCCGACAATCGCGTTCGCACCGTGGCGCGGCTGGTATATACATCGAGCACTTGAATAATCCGTCAGTTCGGAAAATCGTAAAACGCGCTTCGATCCGCCTGCGGACGGCTTTTTTGTGGAAAAGTGTGGATGAACGGGCGAACAGTCTTTAGCGATTGCGCGCTTTGCAATAATTTCTCGGTGCTACGTAAAAAAGTGAATTCGAGTCTCTTTAGAAAACGCGTAACAGAACTGCGCGAGAGGCGGAAAAAGATTTCACGGAACGAAAAGTGGTGAGAAAATTGATCTCGTAAATATCGGCGCTCTTTTTCCTAGTAACTGTTAAAAATCGTATTTTATAAATAAAAAGAGTAAAAAAATTGTGCCACTGTTGTGAGAAGATTTAAGTGATCGATAAATTTCAAACTGTACTCGGGAAAACGCTGCGGAAAGCTCTAATTTCTATCTTATGAGCTCGCACCGACAATAAATTCAATTTGGGGTAGGGTATTTCACAATAATGAAATTTCGCGAAAAAACTAATTTATAATGTTTGAAAACGTTTAAAGCACCTTTAAGACTTTTTCAGTAAATGTTACGGCACTATTTAGTAAAAAAAAGTGAAAGAAAAAAACATGGAACTGTATCATCTGTATTTTAGATAGACATCTACCCCTTAAGGGTAGGCTCCCCTCGTAGTCCCTAAAATAAAAAAAACGTTGCATTGTGGGGTCTCGTCGCCTCAAATAACCTTTCTGATTTATTAATTTCCCGCAGTTAGTTAATTTTTTAACAATAGTTATGAATTATCAATGCAAAGCTTATATTTTTTTAAAAATTATTATAAACATTTTTGCAAGTAGAGAAATATAAAATAAAATATTTATTCTCTTACAATAAGAAAATCTCTTACAATGCAAGCATTGTGAAATAAATTACTTCTTGGGAATCCTGAATAATTATTTACTGCTTCGAAAATTACATTCACTGCACTGCATGCAGTCTTTTCTTCTCTTATTAAGTACGATTTTATCATAAAAAATTTTAAAACAATTTGTTATCTTTCCCGCTTTCATGTAAACGTAATGCTACATTTCTTGCCGTGACGTGCAGCAGCGCAGAGAGAATAAAATAAACAAAGCAGAAATTCATAAAAAGTACGTATAAGACATGAAGTATAAATACTACATATATGTGACGCGTGTAACTTCTTAGAAGTCACGTCGAGTTTTCTTCAAAGTACACATTTTCTAAATAAGAGAATGCAGAAATAAAATGACCCTTGTCGTCCCGTCACGTTAAAAAAAATCTATCATCTTATATAACGCGACTCGTTTTGAAAAATAAAAGAAATTTAACATTTGTCTAATTTATTATCATCTGTGTCATAATTGAAACTTAAAAAATATTGCAAATTTGTTTAATTGAATTAAGTATTTTAAATTAAATTACGATTTGAACGGCAAAATTTTCCATAAATGTTAATACTCTTTGCGTATGTTTTGATGCTTATGCTGCAAAGATATTGAATGATTCAATATTTTTATGATTTTTTAAATTAGCTTTTTCTCAATTAAAGTGTTAACATTACCATATTGTTAAGTACAATTATTTTTGAGTCACTAATTATCTATTCGATTCTATATAATAATTATAAGTTATTAAGGAAATTACGGCGAATAATCGAGGAAGATCCTTGAATTAAATATGATTTATATTTTAAAATAATGATTAAAAACGTTAATACGTTAAAGTGTTTATCTAGATTTGAAGGTTTTGTAAATCGGTGAAAAATCAATATTATTCCTCGCACAAAATCGACCTTCCAAAATTTGTTGTAGGCTCATCAGAGGCCACGCATGAATAATCTCGGAAAAATTGAATAAAAAAATTGAATTGATATAAAATGAATAAGAAGAGAAGGGGTCTTAACTCACGTACTCGCTCGAACGGCGTCGCATGTGCAGAGAGCAGCGACGTGACGTGTCGATGACTTTGAGGAAGTTCGACATTGAGGGAGGCGCGCGTGTGCGTTATCGGCGGCCTTCGCCGGTCCAGAATCCGTGCATCCGGTCTTCCGTGCGCGCGAGCGCGACTCCCACCGCGAAATTTCGCGCACCTTCGCGGGTGCACGGTCGAGGCCAGCGCGGCGCTCGCTGACGCACGCTCGCGCAACGGCCAAGAAAAGCACACGTGAAAAGCGGCAGATAAGCGAGACCGAGCGTCAGACGCGTGTATCTGGCATTTTCGCGCTCTATTAGAGAGTCTGCACAACTCTTGTCTTTTTCTTGTCTATCGTGGACTCGTATTCTCGGATAGCCAACAACTGCTCCCCGAGTGCCCTTATTGTAGTCTCGTTACATTTTATAGATTTGCTAATAATTGACTATCGATTTTACGGTCGGAATGAGTTTGCCTTTTCCTGCTTAATTTATTGCAAGCAAAACATTCAAATTTTACAAACTACAAATCACTGTACTTTATTTAACTACAAGCAGGAAGCTAGATTTTATAATTAATTGTACCTCATTTTTTAGCTTCTATATGCGTGAGAAGCATATATAAAAATCAATTATTTAGTTTGGAAGCGTGATTAGTCCACTATTTTAAAAGTTGTAGTTATAGATCCAACTTTTCACGTTCACCTTCGAAATTAAATGTATGATAAAAATGTTGATTTTTAGCCAAATTTTGGGTATACCTAGTCTTCTTAACATAACCGAAGACAGGCGAATGAGGAAGAGTGAGGGGAGTGTCGAGACCTTCGCCTTGGTATAGAACTAGGAAACAGTTAAAATTAGCGACGTTTCTCTTGATTCTTCACATTTTTCTCATGTCATTCACCAACATTTCAGTCATTATCTTTGCTTTCATTTACATTACAATTTTATGCCAACCATTTAAATGCTTCTTCTACTCTGTTTTAATTTTGAAAGTAAAAGAAATATGCTTATTATCGACACTCGATGTATAATTTTATTTTTCTTTTCTCCTAGACGAAACTTTGTATTTTAGATAAAATATTTATTACAACCAACAGTCGCTATAAAATTTATAAAAATATGCTACTGAAATGACATATATTACAAAGTGAAGAGTGATTATAATACTTATTATATATAGTGAAATTATTTTCTTCAAAATCGATTATATAATTAAATAAAGCAATAATAATTTAAATCTGTACTATATAAAGGTTTATTTTTTTAACATAAAAATGTAGATTATTACTTATAGAAACGTAAATACATTATTTAATTATTTTTTTCTTCAATTTATTCGTGAATTGTAATGGCAGAATACTCTTTTTAAAGATTTCTCGACCGTAATTATACTAATTTCTTAAGAAGAATACAATTTTATGTTATTTTTACATTGCATGAATTCTCAGAAAGTAGATTAAAAACTGATATATATATATATATATATATATATTGCTCTCTGAGGTAAAAAATTATGACCGTTAATTAAAAACTTATGACATAATTAGATTAAGGAAGTATTAATTTTAACGATAATTACATCACATCTACTAAATTACACTGATTGCAATACTTTCTGCTGCAGTTATTACCATTACATCATTACAAATTGCACTAGATGATTCGTTGAATCTGATGATTTCTACTCCATTTAAAAAACAATTTTGACTGATCAATATAACAATTACTTAAAATTTTCAAGAACTAAACTGTTTTAAATTATGAATTTACATATTCTCGAGGCAAAAATCATTATTTTAATTTACAAACCGTTAGAAATATTATTGTAGCAGAATACATTATTTTTAAGTAAAACTCGAGGCCTGTTCAAGTTCTAATGTTTTTATTTTGAAGCAATAAAGCTCTAAAAAATATTTACTTAATTAAAATTTGATGGCACCTTATGACTTTGCAGGAAAGGTATAAAGCAAAAGTAAGTGCGTTATAAAAATAGAATTAGGTAGAAATTAGTTGCAAAAATAAATACTAATATGGTGGTCCTGAAAATGATGGCAGCGAGAGTCCATAAATGTTGGAAGCGAGTCTTTGCGAATCAAAGTATGAAGGTCAACTAACGCAGTTGTCGCTAAGATAGCATAAAAATGGCGAGCCGGCGAGAAAAAACGCAGCGAAAAGAAAAAAGGTAGGAAAAAGGGAAAGCCAGTAATTTCCAGGGTATTTTTCCCAACGGCGTGTACACGTCGGTAAACGCCGGTTCGCATCTATCTCACAAAAAGCCATAAAACACAATAAATGAAGTCAAAGCGAAAAGAGAGAGAGAGGCCGAGAGCCGAGGTACACGCAGCTCGCGCGAGCCTCGACTGCGGGGCTCCTGGGCAGTGGTATACCTATATAATAGCTCCCTTTGGGAGCGAGCGAGAGCGCAAATCGGCGCGGCGGGAAGGGGGATGATTCTCCTGCTCTCTCCCGGTCTCCCCTGCTCGTGGCGGCGCGCGCCTCGATTGGTTCGCGGTCGCGCGTGCGTGTGCTCCTTCGCCCTCTCTCTCTCTCTATCGCTCGCGCCGCGGCGGCCGCCGGCGGTGGTGGCGGCGGCGCGGCGCGAGTGGGGGGAGAGTGGCAGAGCACACCGCGGCAGCAGCCGCTGCGCTCTAGCAACAGCATACACCAGCTGATGCGCCGCGAGCCGCCGCCGCCGCCGCCGCAGCGCAGTCAGTCAGTGTTCAGTCTCTCGCCGGTATAGTTAGGCCGTCTCGAACGGTGCGCGAGTCAGTAGCACACGAGCGCTCGTCGAACGAGCATCGTTCAGTAATACACTCCGCTCTTCCATCAGCCTCCTCCAGCGGCACTTAGGCTCTCCGGAGGGTCTCGCGAATAAGCCGAGTTCGAGGTTCGCTGCAGCACGAGGATGACACCGCGCGACGGACTCGCGACGTTGCGCAGCAGCAGCCATTGAGAGCAAAATCGCGGTGGTGTGCCGAAGGGTCGGCACTTGGTTCTCTCGGCGCCGGGCCTGTTGCTTCCGGAACGTCAGTTGCCCCACGGCCGCCGTACGCGCGCGCTGGACTGTCTTCTCGGGTGCCCGCCTCTGGATTTTATTTTTTCCGATCGCGGCGGACTTAGTGCCCACCGCCGTTGGCACCACTCAGCCGGGACTTCGTAAAGATAGAGGCGAGAGGAGCCGCGCGCAGCAGCCGCGCTGCCACGGCTGAGGAGGAGGATAATCGCGAGTGTGGTGATTTTCAAAGAAATTTAAAAAAATCGGTCAAAAGTGAAGTGACCACGGGAGTTGCGCGCCAATTTTTCAGAGCACGATAGACGGCTCGAAAATGGTGCCACAACAGCAAGACAGCCCCTCGAGCTCGGGCATACCCCTGTTCGGCTCGCTGCTCGTCGATAAAAATTCGTCGACACCGTACTCCGATGCCACCCAGGTAAATAATGCAGAGCAAGGGCTCACGATTTTTCTCATTGACCGTCACGAGTCGCGAGTTCGACGCGGGGTTCAGGGGGGAACGACTGGCCGCTGGCCCGGCGCGAGGTCTCGCGAATTTTTCTCTCGCTCGCGTTTCCCGGTTCGTTGCACGCGGCCGTTGACGCGCGCCCGCGACCGAGCTGGAGGTGAACGACAGACGCGTAACACGCTGAATCTCACTCTCTCTTTCCCGCTCGTGCTCGGCTCGCTCTTTTTTCACGCCGGTCGTGAAAAAGCCAAGCGCAGCCTTTGCCAAGAGCGAGCGGAAGGTTTTTTCCTCTTGTCGAGTCGCCGGCTGTTCTTGACATTGATGCCGGCTCGCTGTCACCCTGAAAAATCGAGCGGAGTCAACGCATTAAGTGTTTCTCGCTCTTTTTCATTTTTTTCTCTAGCGGTCATTCGCTCAAGTTTAAAAAATAAACTACACAAATTTTCTTCACTTTTTTTTCGCCGTCCTAAATAAATATAAATTAGTCCGAGGAAAAAATGCTAATTCGAACAAATAATTCACTCGACTGACCAACGACATTTTTCGCGTTATTAATCAAGAAAGTGATTAGCGATACGCGTGCCAAGTGCCAAGTGTTGAAAAATTGTAATCGACTCTTGATTAAAATTCTTTTTTGCTTTCTGTACCACGAAAAAAAGATTTTTTCTTTAGAGCAGTGCAAAAAGTTGTAAGGTCATATCAAAGTTTCACGATCAGACGTTTTCTCTCACCGGAAAAATTGCTGTTTCGCATAATTAGTGCCAGTAAAAAAATAACTTCACTCGTAAGTCCTGAAATTTCAGTTTTCCCAAAAGAACCGCAATTACGAATCGTGCGATACGATCTCGGTCTTTAAAAAGCGAAGAGACGCGGTACAGTGGTAGCAGGGAGTGCAAAGAGCCGTGAGAAAATCGACGCTTGCGAGCATCCAAAGGAAAAACGTGCTCAACACCCGCGACCCGATGTCTCTTAAAGCCGAACTGCTCGTGTCCGGCCGTCGGCCAAAGGCACTCCACGCGACTTGGCAAGGCGTTCGGCTCTTCACTCTATGTCTCTCCCCGGCTCTCTGGCTCTGCCTCTAACTCGTTCTGTCGTTAAAGAGCCGTCGATTAGGAGCGCACAAGCGATAACTTTATTTGCGAACGTCACGGCTCGCGCTCGGTATCGGCTCTCGATTCTTCCGCTTTTTCTCGCCTCTCTGACATTCGATGCTCTTGAAAGTGCAACTTTTCCACCGCACGCCGGCTGGCTAATCTCTCGCGTTCAATAATGCGCGACGCGCGCGCGTGCTGCAATTTTTATTTGCGAGTGCGACAATTTACTGCTTATCGTCGGTGAAATGCTACGAGTAGGTGGGTTTTCTTTGGCCAGGATCACGCGTTACTCGTGTTGTTCGCTGAGCGGAAATTTAAGTCGCCGAAGTGACACTGAAAATTGTTTAAGTGCGGTGTAACGTATCGGTAATCGGAGATACTAGGAATTAATGTTTATTTGCCACGGATAAGTGATACGCTCGCGATAAAATTTTAAACTGTTTTATCAATTTTTTTTTAAATGGACTAAATTGTGGAAACTATTAAATCACCGTAATATTTATAAATTACTTATCGGCTCTGATTCTCAGAATCCATGAAAATAGTGCACGCTCAAATCTCGTAAAAGACTGTTTCATAAATACAAAATATTTAAATTGCGTTCATAAATAAATAACGAAGTGCAAATGACATCAATCTGAAAGTTCACTGCATAGTGATTGTTTTGCCTAACACGTAAACAGATTGAAAAAAAAAAACAAACAGCAAAGTGTTATTTTTGTGTTAACTCCGAAAAAGTTGAAAGAACAATTATCTTATAGTTTCCAACATATAGTGCGCACTATAAAAATGGTTCGAATTTTGTTTAGTGTCGGATCTATTAACCTAATTTATTTTTTTTAAATAAATCTGAATGGTGTTATTAAAAATTTGTTTAACGTGCGTATATCATAGAAATGAATGTTTTCGACGCCCAAATTAGTGCAGAAAACCAAAAGCAGAAACATTTACAAAATAACACCGTAACCCGCGGGCGCGAGAAACGTAAAATATGGCTTCTCGTGTACAAGAGGGGAGAGCGAGCAAGAGGAACGATTGACGTTACGTTTTTGTTTTTGCATCGTATTTATCTTCGTGATGGTCGACTTCAAAGACACAACGTCTCGACGTTGCCGTGTGTCCTGCGCGCCACCCGAAAAGCACACCACGATTCGAAAACATCGCCCTAGAAAAGTTTCGGAGGCGCGCTTGAAAACGTAAACAAACCACATGAAGGGCAACGCTTTTTTTCATCGTCCAACGCGCTTGTAAGGGTAATAATACCCACACTCGAGCTCGCTTACGTGTATCGCTGCACCGCGGGTCTCGTTTCGGAGTCGGAAGCGAAATTATTTTAAAAAGAAAGAGAAGAGGAAATGGAAAAAATAAAGGGAAATAAAAACACCAGGCCTCCGGAAAGACCCACATCTAGCGAGTGCGATTTTGTCTTTTTATTTATCGTTTGTATATACTCGCGGATTCTTCGGTTTCGCCGCGGCTCGTCGCTTCCTTTTTTTCTTGCTCGAGTTGCGCCGACCCAATTTTTTTGCGCAGAGGGAAGAGAAGAAGCGATCCAATGAAAAATGGCCACTTTAACTACTTTAGCCATTCGTTCGTCCGTATCCCGAAGTGTTCTGAGAACTAATTTTCGACGCTTTATCGACTTGAAATCCGGTGCTTGAAAAGACGAAAAAATTGCGACAATTTAACTCCCATGGTTTGTGGAATCGATATTTCGAGTGCATTTTCGTTCGTTATTTTTTTGTATAACTAGAAAAATTATAAAACTTTTTGCATGTTGGCGCCATTCAACCGGATATACTTGTGAATAACAATACAATGAAAAAATCCTTGACAAAAATAAAATATTAATCCGTTTTCACTGTAATTGATATATCGATTACTTTAAAATTTATCGAATGGTAAAAGCGTAATATAAAAAATTCGAGTTTTTATTGCCCTATAAACGTGCCGTCAAGCAAGGCTCTTCGAGCATAACAATGTCGAGTCAGCTTTGGTCACGAACAAATTAAAAATTTGAGTCACGTGATTTCTTCAATTTATCCGTAACTTTTATCTGTGTTAGCGTCCGTACGCGCTTGGTTTTAATGCGACACTTCTTTTTGCAAACTGATGTGACACGGCGATTAAAGCCCCGCCCTCCCCCATCATCTCTTGCTTTTCACCCTTTACCGCGAAACTGTTATTTTGTATCGCAAAACAAACTGTCGGCCTTCCTTTATCGTCGACGTCGTCGCTCTCGTCATCGTGTGGCTCGTTTATTTGATCGCCGGCTTGACGTACCGAGGGATACGTCTCCAGCTAGAACAGAGTCGTAGAGAGTCGAGGAAAGAGGAGCCTTTTTTTTCTCAGAACGAAATTAGCTTTTCCGGAATCGTAACTCACACGCCCACCGCAGCGGTATCCGTGTGACATTGTATTTTTTAAAGTGGAGCATCAATGATCGACGCTTGTTTGTTTACTCGACCGGGTCACTGCAGCGAATCAATTTACATATAACCTTCGACTTTAAATATGCGGAATGTTCGACTTTTCGATGATATGTAAACCGCTCGCTATCGGAGATACACATTTGAAAATGTCATTAATCAAATGTTGAAAAAGCGCCGCGCGCGCTCGATGCTCATCGTAAATACTAGCATGGCTCCGTGAGAGGCTGCTTCGTATTCGATGCTTAACCCGAGCCTCAAGGTTGCTCCGTTGAGAAAAGCTTCAAAGCGTTCATCCGAAATTTTGAAAGCATAGCACTAGCCATCTGAATATTAATTCGAAATCCGATATTTTTTTCTATCGCGAAATAATTCGATGATTGCACAGTTTGTACCCAAACGTCCAAACTTCGGAGGGACTGTTCGCCATAAGTTTACAATGAGGTAAAAACTAGTGTAAGAAGTAGAATGTAGAGGGGTAAAGTGCAATCGTAGTACGCGATAGACTCGAGCGTACAATCACTACTCACGGCCTATAATTATTACGAGGTCTAAAATTCTCCCTCCCCGCTCTCTTAGCGCGTCATTTTTCTGAGTAAAGTCGCGACCGTAGAGAAAAGAGAGTAAGAGCCCAAGCGAGCGAGGGCCAATTATCCCTCTGGATTTTAATGGTCTGCCTCAAAATTGTAGAGATCGCTTTTACCTGAGTCTGTCTCTCTCACGGCCGCTTTGCCGCTCGACCAGGTAGCCCTCTCGTAGGTCGTGTATTTTTTATCGCCTCCGGGGAAACTGCCCTTTTCACCGCGGCGCGCCAGCCGTTCTCGAAAAATTCGTTCGGTTAGGAAAAAAAAGCCGGCATCTCTTTAATAAAAATCGCGCGAGAACGAGCGACCAAGAGCGCGCTCTGAAACGGGGAAACGACGACGTTAAATTTTCATTCGGTCCGAGCGTGCCGGGCGAGCGAGCTTTGCACCGAGAGGGGACACTCAGCCCAGGAGAACGGGGAAACGGAAAAAGATCTCGTGTAATTGACCCGTGTAAATTTAAAATCACAAAACTACTTCAAAACTCATTATCCGACTTTTTCCCCCTCCTCCTCGCTTTGGCCGGATTGGTCGATACTTTTTCCTCTTGCGCACGCTATAATTTGGAATGTTGGGCAAGAGCCTTTTTTACGCGCCACTTTTTTTGAATTATCACGAGAGAACTAAATTTTCTTACTGCGTTATGCGTGCCCGGCGTTAACCTTCAATTTGAGCGCCTTACGAGTGCGTATATGAGTCGCATGTGTAATTGACGCGCGTTCGCTGTAACGAAAAAGATATCGATTATAAAGTTTGCGCATTTGCGAGGCTTCGGTGATTGATTTACAGCGGTGATTAGCGGGCTTTTTCTTAAATTTATCGGCCAAGTGAAAGTCCCGCCGTCTCGCCAAAACTATTTGGAAAAGATACGGACGCGGAAGCGGCTGAGTGCGATTCAGTAAACTTTACGCAATCTGGCAGTCGTGTCTCCGCGGGTAGTCGCCCGGTGAATATAACACGATACGCTCGTGCGCCCTACTCGTACGGCAAGACACTGGGGCAAAAGCAAAAATCCCCGACAACGGAGGATCCTCGAAACGTTTGAACTTCGTTTGCAGCGCAGGGAAATTGAAAGTCGCCGTCGAGAGACACTCTTGGGCGGAGGGTTCGAGTGCCCGAGAGAAGTGCGAAATTCGATCCTTCTATAAGTAGATTTGCAAGCTTTTCCTCCTCTCTGCGTACACCTCGGCGTACACACAAGCGGGTACGAGAAGTTTTCATCAAACGACATTCCTCGCTCGACTTTATCGGGGGGCGAAAATGTACACTTTCTATTTTGCGAAATTATTTCCCCATTTTGATTTAAATCTCGAGTGTTTAATTTCAAATCGCTCCACTCTTAGCGCGGATATTAAACTTGATTTTAGCTTTAAAATTGACGCCGTGCAATAAACTTGGGAATTTATACGCGAACACGCAAAAGGAACGCGCTCTTATATAAACTTGCAAACATCTGTATTTTCGCTCGTTTACTGTAGCGGCGCTTCGGGAAAAATAAAAAGGATGAAATATTCAAAGATGAGAGTTTTGAGAGCAACGGTATTCTAGCGCACGATGAAGCTAATAGAATCAAGGGAGCGTGTTCTCGCCGAGGCAGGGGTCATCCGGAACGGGAAGGAATGAGGGAGAGCCGAAGCGAAAAGAGAGAAGTTTACGATATACGTCGGGATCCCGTAATTTTCGTCTCGATTCCAATTTCTTTTTCTCGCGGGTTTAATCTCGCCGACGAAATTGGAGGTGGAGGTCCACCTCTCTCCAGCTTGAAATCTATTCTCTTCCCTCGTCACTCTCTCGCCCGCTCCTTCCCTATTGGAGCTTTGCTCCCTGCCAATTTCTGCTGGTCTCTCGCTCAACCAGTCCATTCAAGTTTCTTATCCGTCTTTTTTTCTCCCCCTACCCCTCTCCTCGTCTGGTCAAAGCTGTTCCTTCTTTCTTCTCTCTCTCCTTCGCGATAGCTGCAATCCCATCAAATTACCTCGATTACCTGCAGCCTTGACGGCATGCACGCGCCTCTCCTCTTTTCTCATTCTCATTCCCTAATAGACAGTCCGTCGACTCTAACGATGGCTTCCATAATTCCCTCGTATCTTTTCCCTTTATGGCTCTTTCAAGCACACTCGAGATATTTTACCAAATTTTTCAAAAACATCCCCGAAAACAGTCTCTGTTTTTTATTTTTTTTACTTTTTTGCTAGATCGATTTAAAGATAAAGAATAGTGTTTTCGTAAGTCCAAATAAAAAATGCGTCTAATTTCAATGACTACTACTTATAACACATTATTTTCAAATGTGGGCAACGGATCTTATCAGATGTGCATTTAAAAATCGATCTATCAAGCGGTTTCTCTAAAAATTAGGTAAAGAGGTAGATAGCGGCGCGTACGTTAGAGGTCCGCGTGAAAAATGCGCGCACGCGTCGGTGCGAGCGAGACGGAATATAGTTGCAACATGTGGAAAAGGAGACGGTAATTGTTGCAGCCAAGAGGCACGGCGCGCGCGTTCGCGTGCCGCAACAATGCAATGCCGTAACTCGCCTCGCGGGCCTCTATTCGCGCTCCATACGTAAGCGCTCGGCTACTGCCTTGGCCGAGCCGACTTTTCATTCGGCTCGCTGCTCGATTTTGACCTTTCTCTAGCGCTCCCCCACCCCTGCCGCCGCACTCACGAGACTCGAAAATTCATAACCGTTGCACGATGATTATTCATGACCGCGCGAGAGCCGCCGGGAGGATTGCCTCTTGCGACACACGATTTCGTCGCAGTCGGAGCTTCGCCGCAAATACATACGTTCGTGATCCACTTACATTTCAAAGCGCTCGCTCGCTGCCGAGAAATATCCACTTATTCGGCGATCGATTTCAAAGTAATCGATTCGCAGCCGATAAGCGGCCTTCCGGTGTCCCTTCGTTCCTCGCAGTCCCCGTTTCTTCGGGCCGATAACGAAAACAAATCTGTAGGGCCGCTCGCGGCAGCAATCGGTCATCCGCTCATGTGAACGAGGCATTTTTTCCCTCGCAACTTTTCCGCCGCTATCGCGCGAAATCGCTCGGGCGTTATTACGCCGGCTAACACTCGGCCCCTCTCTCTCTCTCCTTCCCGCTTGCGTGCGGGCGCACGCAAAGGAGGTCCGCACACCCGCGCGCCGACGTACATGCGCACGCGGGAAATTAATTTATATTTCGCGGCTCGGCGTCGCCGCGATTTACGGCCTGGAACGGGAACGCCGAGAAAACGAGGTTTTACTTTGAATATAAAAGACCATTATAAACAGTTTCTCTCCGCGCGGAACGCTCGCGCCGTAAAAAGAGCCGCACGCGCGTGTATGTGTTTGTGTGCGGGCGCACACGCGCGAGTAACGGAGAGAAAAAATGTTGCCGGTGCAGTTTTGCATTTAATCCTATTGCCGGCGCTCGATATTATACGCTTTTTACACCGATGACTCATGTATGCTTGTAAATACAAAGAAGCACATTGAGGAGAGCCTTCCCGTTCGCTGCTCTTTCTTTCTCTCTCTCCCTCGCCCTCACTTCGTACATCATTTCGACGCAGCGCGTAGTCGAACAGCAAAAGGCTTCCGCGCGAGCGCGACACTTAGTGGTGCTTTTGTCAAATCTGTGTCGAGAGCATTTTTCTCGGCTCTGCGAATTGTACAATGAGACCTCATCGATCGAACGGCTAATGCATCGCTAACGAGTTACGCTGCAATCATTTTAATGCCGCTAATGCAATTGGCTGTAACGTAAGTACTTTTGTAATATGGCAAGCATCGCAAATTTATTAGCTGGACTTTACGTTCATTGGAAATGAGAAACTGCATTTCAGTGCGTTATCTAAGTTAATTAAGTGATAACGTCAAACTGCAATTTTCCGCATTTGTTTACACGTTTTAAACTTGGATAGATATCCCAATCAGTTTTTCAGAATTCAAATATAAAACATTAATATTTTGCATCTGCGACGTATTAATAATCATCGATATCAATTACTTACACAGTCTTGATGTATTTATAATCATTTGCAACAGTTACATTTTTTAAGCACTCGATAACGTCATCAGTTTCTGCACTCGCAATTCGCGGGAAATAAACAACGATTATTGCTGCCCGATAGCGGACTCTTGACTTTTTATTTTAAATCTCCGGGGCCAGATCACTGGCCTCTCGTCGAAGAGAGCCTTACAATGTCAGCGAGATTAGATTTGCGCGGATAAAGCAGGCTGGTCGTCGCTTTTTGCTGATTACACAAAACGAAGTAAGGACTAGACAAGGTCTGACGCACTTTAAAATTTTGTCGAATAATAGTCATTGATTAAAGCGAATATTTTAATTCATTTGGGTGCAATGTGAAACGATAAAGTTCAGCGATGTGTAGTATGGTTACCGAAGTCGTTCGAGTTTACACAGGACACTGTAGCACGCAATAGCGGCAGTTGGTCGAGGAAGCCGGTAAAGTGACGTCGTCTAAGCAGCTCGACTTCCGTAGACTTCTTCTCCCCTTCGACACGACGAAAATAACTTTTTGACCGATAAGTCGGTCGGCCACCTGCAGACCAATAAATTCCGGCGCGCCTAATGGACCTTCCGCATCCGATTTCGAGGCGGACAGTGCTTCGTTTCCACTTTCCTCTTGTCAACTGTTTTCAAGTTGTCCCTTTTTTTTATCACTGTGACTTAAAACCCCTTTCACCCCCGCTCCATTTCCGCGAGATAAACGTGGCAGCGTCGACATCGGTCAATCCACGCTCTTCCTTTTTTCACCTCGCGGCGTTAATGCACGGAATTCCTGACGGTTTTTACGAGTTTATCATTAACAAGGCTTTTAAGAGATAATCCCCCGAGCACCTCCCGCGCGCTTCGCTTGCTCTCAGTGGCATGTGAGCGCGCTAATGCGCCTTGTTTTACGATATGTTAATACGCCTTCACGTTGCTTCATTCCCCGATGAATGCGTGTCGTAACCCGCGCGGTTATTATTAATGCCGGATGTGTATACGTTTTTACAATGCGCGCTTTTAAAGAGACCGGCTAAAACTGCCGGCGAAGCCGACCACTACACCCGGCAGCACCGGCGACTTAATCTTTTCTCAGAAGTGCACCGTAAGGAGAAAAAAAGGAGATGTAGCGAGCGCGGATAAGGCCGGATAAATCTGATAAGCGCGCTCGCGAGCAATTTAGCGTCGGCGCTTGAGGAAAGTGACCAAGTTCGAGGACACGCATCGAATTTAATCCTCGACTTGCGTCAGCAAAAATACCCGAAGTGTACTATAATCCGTTTCGTTCTGGCCGGGAATATGAGGTTTATCGTGCGAACCCGATACGATAAGCGCCGGTGCGAGTAGTCCGCTTCGGAAATTGTTTATTCGTCAGTGTACGGCGCGATCGATTTTAGCTGCCTCTCAGAGGAGATTTTAGAAAGAAGCTGGAGGCTTAAAAAAATGAGATACGAGCGAGTGATAAATGTGGCAGGCAAGGCGCAGCGTGATCGCGCCACGCGTACGTGGTAGGAAAAGTCGCGACTCCGCTCGCGGCTAGAGGTGTGGAGTGGGCGCGCGTGCCGGCGTCGCTGCCGGTTTTATGTAAAAGCTCTCTCCTCGCGCGGCGAGTCGCTCGCGCAGACAGTCGGACGCGTCGCGAGCACGTGCTGCGAGGTCGGCGAGCACGCGCAGCACGTGAAAAGCCCCGTTTTTCCGCCGTCTGTCCGCTGCATTATGCATCCTCCTCCATTTTTTTTCCTCCCCGCTCGCGGTCGAGGCTCTTCCATGACATAACTCAGCCTCGCCGTTCTCGCGCCATTATGTGATAATAAGCGCGCGATCGCTTTTCAATTCCGCGAGCAGGCTTTTTTGTTTTGACGGCGGGGGCTCCCGAGCTTCCGGAGCCCCTCGCGCGACAGCGGGGAAACGCGCAACCACCGGCCGGTTGCATCGCTTTCGCGGTACGAGTGAAACTCCCCGGTTTACTACTGTCACTTTTGTAATGCCGCTGTGCTCGCGTTGTAGGGTTACGCGCGTTACGGCACGATGCTTATCTGGCTCGTGACGATTGCGGAATGGCGGTGCTCGCCGATGCCGATTATTTATCCGCATGGATCGGCTCACGCACGTGCACAATAGCCGTGGTGCCGAGCACGTATAGCGCTATGACCAAGGCTATGACATCACGCGCCGCGGCGACGAGGTGGGGTCGGACTCCTCGCGAGGTGCTTCAAAATTTTCCGCTCAATCCGGAAGGCGACATCTCGCGCGCTCGCGTCGGTGGGAGTCGGCTCTTTTTCCTACCTCGGTGTGTCCTTTCGCTGAGTTTAACGAAGCGCACGATCGACCGAGCACAATGGGGATCATTAATAAAGTCGGTTCGGGCTCTCTCGGTGAATAAAAAACAACTGCTTCCCGGTGATTAACGAGGTATAACGTGGTGAGGCAAAAAACGCGCCGGAGTCTCGTGATTTCGATCGAGAGGAATATGAATGAAGACACTGTGCGCGTCACAAGAGGCGGAAAATATCATCGGCGGAGATCGAGATCTCTGCTCGCGTCGAAGGGCACGCGGCGAGAAAGAGAGCGAGCGAGCGAGCGCACACGCGGAAGAGACGTGAATCGTATAAAAGAAGGCCGAAATCCGGTATACATAATAAGAAGGCGCAGGGACGGCGGGTATCCCCTGCAGCGTCTTATAAGTCCGCCTCGTCTTTCATCGATAATTCACTTTGCCTCGCGCGCTGTCCGGAGTCAGCTTCTTTTTCCCGGTGTACGCGTGAGCGCGAGATTTATGCTGACTGCGCGCGTATCGTTAGCCACTGTCGCGCATGCGAGCGTCTCCTCCAGCCCGCCTTCTTCGTCTGAGTACGGCGGGTATCGACGTCGCCGTTCGTAAGTGCATGACGTACCGCTCGCCTGCCTCTAAGTGGCAGGTACATCTTTTTGCCTTTTGTGTCACGATACGCTTTTCCGAGTCCGTGCTTCGACACTTTTATGCTCGATCGTGCCTCCGACATTTGGCAAAGTCATTGCTCCCACTGAATTTCTTTTTACGAGCGCTCCGCGGCTGCAAGGCCTCAGCTTTTTCCGCTGGCATGAGCTGGAAGCGTGAGAGGTGAAAAAACTCGCTTATTAAATTTCTGTAATTGGCTGACTAAACGCGACACCCGCGAGACTAAGTGTTTTTTTGATAGCGATCGATCGATCACGCGACGCCAATAAACGCGTTAGCTCACGCGGACATCACTTGACAGCCAACAACGGCGCGACGTTTCCGCCGTTTAGTGCAAAAAAAGGATCGCGAGCAAAAGAAAGCGGCCGTCGACGGCGTCACCTCACCGGGCCCTTTATCGGCCTCCCACGAGATTCCGCGCGAGACACGTGCGCGCCATTGAGAGCCGAGGAGTGAGGAAGTCGTTCTCTGCTCTCTTGGCTCGCTTCCAACAGGATCTTACGCTTACTGCCGCCTATTCTCTATCCATTTATCTATCTGGCCTATCTCTCTCGCCCCTGTGATTCGCGCGTCTGTCTGTCTCGTGCAAATCGACACTCGTGCCGAGATCTCCCACCTCTCCGCGTCTTGCCAATGGACTCTTGACATTTAGAAATTTCAATTGCCCCGAAGTATTCTGAGAGTAACTTTTATTCAAACGATTGTAAGTGAGTATAAGTAGGTGAGAGAGGGAGAGAAAAAAAGTCTGAGCCATTCATTTCTATTCGCTAAATTGAATTCCCATTGCTAAGTGCTATCGTCGTCGCCTTGGCACGCGCTCGCTCTCGTTTTCTCCGCGTGTATACAGAGGAGAAAGAGAGAGCCGGTTATCTCGCTTCTTTCTCTCTCACTGTCTCTCGACATCCTGACCGAGCGACCAGCTGACCGACCGACAGCCGGCCGTCTGACTGGTCCCCAAGTAAGAAAGAGAGAGAGAGAGACACGCACCACACCGGACATGCCTGTTGACGCGCGTGTGTACATATACGCAATCCTTGTTTTGCATCGCTCGCGCTCGCTCGAGCGTATGTGTAACGCCCTTGATTACGCTCGTTCGATCTCCCGACTCGAGGCTCGCCTCTCTCCTCTATTTCTTCTCTCCCCGTGTCTTCTCCTCCTTCATCGCTCGTTTCTTTCTTATTACCACCTGGGCCCCGCTCGCTTTTAATGTCCGACTTGTTACGCGTCGCACGTTACGCAGGCCGCGGTGAAAACTCGAAGGTTCAATTAAGAGCGCCGAGGAAATCTCGACGGGGAAGCGAAAAGAGCGCTCCGATGACTTTCTCCTGTGGGGACACCTCGATTGCAGGGGTCACCTCGTGCGGGCTGGAGATCTCGCGCGCATCGTCGAACTATTTACATAGAATAGTGCTCTTTCCACGGCATGCAAATGCGCGCGCAAGCCTTCTTAGTCGGCCAAAACGGGGTCGAGATTCCCCCCGCGCATTAATCGACTCATCCACTTTCTGAATCCGTAATCGTGAATAATGATACGGGTGATTCACTCCGGGCCAAGTGTTATTCTCGCTCGCCTTAAGCTCATTCGGAGAACACGAGCGCGTCGCCCCGGCAGCCGTTTCTCGCTTTTCCCGTTTTTCCCGAACGAGAGGAAAATTCAGTTTGTTACTGCGTGCGCTCGGCCGTTTTCATAAATTTTCTGAACGAGTTTCCAAGGTCCGATGCAGCGATCCGAGGAGCGGCGCAGATTTTATCTCCGTGAATTTCCCACACTTTCCATCAGTGCGAGTCGGCGTGCGCGCCTAGCCGATAACTAATGCAAATGAGCGTCGGCGTGCGCGGCGTAAATTAAATCGATAAATTTCCGATAAAAGTTTGAGAAAAAGAGCTGCGAGCGCTAATGCGAGAAAACGAATGCTAAATCCCGAGGCGGATTCGAGCGCAAAGATCTGCGCACGCTGCACGGTGCTGCGGTGTATTTTTGCAACGAATCATCGCTAGGGATTGAATTCGACGCACGCGCTTCCTGGGAGAGATAAGCCCCGGCGAGCGCGAAAGACAGAGAGCACCGGCGACTTATCGGCAGCGGCGCCATTAAATATTGCATACGGCGCCGTGGGACAGTCTCCGCGGCAGAGCCGAAACGATATCGTTTATTTATTTTGCGTGACGCAAAAGTTATAAACGCGGCCTCAGCTCCATTTTTCTCCTCGCTAGCGATATTTCCTTATGTGCTGGATGTTTCGCGAATCATTGAATCTTTGAGGGGCTCGGGGGATGTTGCAAATGCTGAGCGCCGGCTGGTACTTTTAGTGTAAACGAAGGTGAAAGTCGCATCGAAAGTAAAACACGGACGTTTCAATAATTACTCGAGGAAACAAATCGCTCCTCCCGCTCGAAGTCGAATCGCGAGTTTCCCAACTTTACAGTCGTCGTAAAATACACGTGCTGAAACTTGGGCTAATTGCGCGACGGAAAGTCAAGTAAAATCGTACGGAAAATGCGGAGGAGCTGTACAAGCTTTAGCCGCGCCGATGTCGAATCTCTCCGAATTGACGCGCGCGCGCGCGCGGAGAAGTCGTGCTCGGTCCATTTCACCGGCGGATACCTGTGCAGACGAGGGTTGTGTCTCCTCTCCGCACACGTTTCTAATCGTGAATCATTAATTTCATCGTTATACCGTGGGAGAGCAAACAGCAGTCCGGGCTCTTTTAGAAATTCGCCGTTTGGCTTTCGTCGTGTGTGCCTCTCGTACAACTGAGCGGGAGGCGGGGAGGAGGTGCAGAAAGAGAGCGAGAGTAGGAAAGGTGGCCTGGGTTTATGAGAACGGAGTAGCACTAACGAAGGGATCGACTGCCGACGGCTCGGTTTCCAAATTGGACGGGATATTGCTTTCCGCGCATGCATGAACCAAGCGGGACGGATTTATAAAACCCAGCTGATTTACGAATTAATTATCGAGGTTCTGCTTTTTTCGAGATCGATGCAATTTTGCCGCTTTGCCTAGTAAAGTTTGCGTCATCACTTAAGTGTACGGGACCAGCCATTTGTAATATTTCCTTGTGGGTTGGAAAAAATCCATTTCGAGAACCGATTCGATACATCATTTGAACATTTTCGTAAGCGCCAGATGGTGCTCGAGAGTTAATGGCTTTCAGTGGATTTAAGGACTCTCGACGTTTGTTTCTAAGTTCAAAAAACAGTCCGTCGTGCAACGCCTCACACGTATTCAATCGACGATTAGTCGAAGGCTAATGCAGCAATCTCGCCACAAGTCTCGTATTTCGATTTTGTAAATTTAATAAGTTTCGCATTTCTGATGAAATCAGTGAATCATAATCAGCTTGATTTTATAAACCGATGCTTTTTGCACTTCACAAGAAATGTATATAAATCGTTAAAAAAAACATCTATTCAGCTTCAATTATTGATTCTTCTCTTCCTTCCTCGCACAATGTAAAGAATAAGAGTGCAATCTTCGCTTTCATCTTAATTTATGAGATTGAAATTGAATACGTAGAAAAAGTATGAGCAGAAGCTCAGTGGTAAATGAGTGAGGAGAAAAAGGCGTAATGAGAGAAAAATAGGAAAATTAAAGTTTACAATCTCCCATTCATAAGTGCGCGCGCAAACAAGCTCTCGGCTATTGATACACGTGTTTTCATGCGGCTAATGAATATGAAGATGATTATCTCCTTGGAGTATAAGGATCGAAACGATGCGCGCACGCGGCCGTATAGCTTATTTTTCATTGAGCCGCACGGAGCCGCAGCATCCGCGCGCGTCACCGGGTATGTATACCCTCGCTTACGCAACGGCCGTAACGGCCGTAACGGCTGGCGCGAGCGCGCGATCTTTTTGAGCAAGATTAGATTGCGATCGAGTACCCGTGCCCATTAAGTATTATTTATCATTACACAATTGCTCCGTTCGTTAAGAGCGGCAGACAAGCTCGCGGCGAGCAAAAAAGCGGTGACACCTCCGTAGCCGTGTAACTCGTCCGCGAGTCCTATGCAAATGAGGAGGTAATAGCCTATCGGCTCTCGCTCTCGTGTGTCAATCAGCGGCCCAGATTCATACGCGGCCGGCGGAGGAGCCCCGCGTAGGCGTGAGCGGTTCCCACGATCGCTCCCGACGTCTCTATCCAGAGTCGTTTTCCCGTCGCCCCGGGGAGATAATCCGCGATGTGCATAACACGCCGGCGCGCCTGCTCCTAGGAGAAAACACGTATCGCGGAAGGCCGGAGCCAAGCGCGTGAAAGTCGTCGCCGCTTCTTTTTCGAGCCGCTTAACGATCGACGCCACCGCCAGGCAATTACGCGCCCGAGAAACGCGAGATAAATAAAAGATAAATCTCGCTCCGGCGCACCTCCTCTCGCGGCCACGTCCTTCTGCCGAATTTTACGGCCGCGTAAAAACACAAGAACGTCCCGACGCGACGTAACTGCTGCGCCCGAGCTCCCCCCTTTGCCTCGGCGAATCGCCGCGCCCGGCTTTTGGGAAGAGTACAGCGATGCAAAAACCTTGCCTCCGAGATATAAATCTCCGGGTAACAAACGATCCAAATAATCGTTTCGAATCTCATAATTAATAACTTTCGGCTCTCTCTCCTCGACTCCCAGGCACCTCCGCTTTCCTGGGCTAATCTTTTTTTTAAAGGCCCGGGGTCCACCTGCCTCTCTCAGCGCTATAGTGCAGACTCACGGCGGCTCCGGAGGGAGAAGAGGGAGCAGGGAGAGTGAGATTACGGGGCCCAAACGAGGCGCGCTTGCGATTGCCCATAGCCGAGCGTTAAGTTTCATGACTAGTTCATAGACGCGATAGGTCGATGCTGCACGCCTCGTTATTGCGTTTTCTCTCTACCGGCTCCTTTCGTGCACACGTGAAAAGCAAGAGCGCGCGGGGTGCTCAATCTTGTCGGGGCTCCTGCCAGTCACCCGGGTGGGGGCACAGTGCCTAATGAAGATTGGTCGTTTTCTTTTTTCTCCTCTCTTTTAACAAACTTACCTCGGCTTTCTCCCTCACCTCCGCATACACCCGCTAGCCGCCTTATGATGCTGCGTGTTTGTTTTCTTCGTTCGCACAGAGAAAGGGAAAACTTTTTTCATTTCCAGATTATTAAAAGAAGATAATGACACGCCGGGAAAAGGGTTCGCGGGACTTTTTCTCTTTCGAAACCCGTTTATTTATGGCACGGTGAGATTTAACCTCTCGTTGCATAGGCGATTCGCGATGCACGAAAAAGAATGCGGGCATTAGGTAGGACGCTTGATACCGGCGTTTCGGCGTAGACAACACGGGGGAGAGGGTATCCTTAGCATATTGTAAGTTAACGCTTCTCGTCTCCTCGTAACCTACATCGTGAGAGGCGATCTCTTACTCTCTTCCGTGCAGCGGGCGTCGTGTATCTGAAAGTATAATGGAGGAGCTCGCGCGCTTGCTGTTATAGCATTAGCATACGCCGCCGTCTAATAAGCAACGCAAATCCCCCTGCTCTCTCCTCTCTCTCTCTCCCTCTTTCTCTTTCGTGTTATCCCTGCATATGAGAAGAAATGCAAGACGCCATTGCACACGAAATTTGCGATCTTCGATAATTGCATAACACTGGGCGTTTCTTTCATTCTCTCACTTAATGGAAAGAAGAGGCTATTTTTCTGAATTTGATGAGATACGCTTGGGTCTCGGAATTATTTTAATTTATGCCGGTGTCAACGGACTACTGGATGCTAGCTTTTTTGTTTTATTAAATTTATTTGCCCGTCACTGCAATCAATTAAACTAGAGTCTTTTGACGTTTTAATTGTGCGACTACAAGCAGAATCTCATAATTAATATTTTCATTAATGGGTTAATCAATAAAGTCGAAATGCGCTGGTCTTTCGGGTATTTTATAGCAGTGGTAACGCCTAATATTTTATTTTAATTGTTCTGAAAAAAATGATGAGCGAGCGAGCGAGGCGTAATTCACAGTTGTCGAAGAGCGAGTCCCCCATTATCATCGTTATCATTACGGAGAATGAAACAATCTTGCCCACGATGCAAATTGCTGTGGTATCGAAGAGAGCCACAGCTAAGAGGAAAATTAAGTAAGTACATTTAACGCGTGCCCCCGAGTACATCGCGTGTGCGGCTGTTATCACAGATTTTTCCATCTCCCTGTTTAAAGAACAGTGTTTATCAAGGCTACCCTGGAGAAGCATTATTTATCTCTCACTCTCTCTCTTTCTCTTTCTCTCCCTCTCCCTCTTTCGCAAAGCCACTCGAGAAACGGGTTTTTCGACGTAAAACCGCGCAAACTTTATGCCTTCTCCCGCTAGCGCAAGGCGAGATATTGAAAAGAGAGAGGCAAGGGGATGGAAAAACGCAAAATTACCGAAGTTAATGGCACGTCTATATACGTGAGCGAACGCGTGCCTCTTGGCATGCCTTCGTGGAAGCTCGTAGCCGACTTTTGCGCATTTTCAAGGTCCCCGCGCCAACAATCAGCGACTCATTACTTGTCACTCCTTTTTTTCCTCTTGTCAAGAGGTCTCTCTCTCTCTCGTTCATCTCGCATTCCGCGATTCCCTTACGAATTCCCGTCCGTCACGTACGACTATCGGACGATAGGAGCGTCACCGGTCTGTAATTTAATTTGAGCGACTTTGGTATACCGGGCGCGAGCGGCTTTTAGATAATCCTCAAGCGCGTGCGTGCGGGAGCTGTCAAAGATGTCAACTTGTAAACTGCATACTATGAACTCCAAAGAACCGGAGCGAAATTGGATGCGAATGCAGATCACAGACACGTACGCATTTAAATAAAAAATGAGAATAGGCTGCCCGCGTGGAAAGAAGCTCGCAATTTATGCGTGTTCTATCGAGCAGGTCTCTATTCTAAACTCGCTCCTCCTTGGGAGGAGCCGACCGCTGCATCGTGGGCGGGTAAAAATTGCCGCCCTTAAAAACCGTCAACGCGGATGGGAGGTCGATAACGAAGCGTGAATAAAAAATACGCGCCAGTCGCGGGCGGAGAGTCGCACGCGATCATCCATCTCGCAATCGGCCCAAGCGAAACCCCCGCCGCCGGCGACATGCGACCATCTTATTGGTCGCTGCTCGGAAAATCGGTGATAGCGCATAGGCTTTTCCTCCCCGGCCGGATCGATGGCGAATGTAGAGTCTCCCCCCGTCAGTCATCGTGACAGTCCATTAGCGGTGGATCGCCCGTACAGCGGACGCCCCGCCCCGATCCCCTCAGCTTTCGATATTCTTTTCCACGTCTCGTGAGGAGCCACCCCTCGCTGCTTCATTGGTCGCTGGTTTTCCAACCCCCGGCTGCTCGTTAGGAAAAGCGGCTCATGTATCGTCGCGTGCGCAACTTTCCACTGATCTATACACGCTTCTACGCTCGCAGCGGACTAACTTTTGCTACCAACTTTGTCTGCGAGCGCGTAACGCCTTTGAGCGGTTATTATCGATGGGCGTTCCTCCTCTATTTTTTTCTGCAAAAGTGCTGGCCGAAGTTGGCCAACGGTTATAGACAGGTGAAATGCGCGTATAGAAAAATCAGTTGGCAAAAGTTACGTCAAGTTGAGTAAGATATTTTAGAAAGTCGAGTTCTTGAGTCAGCATTACACTCTTGGAAAACTTTTTATTATAGAGTTCAACTTCTCCACCTAGGCTCTATAGTAATTGTTAAAATTCCAAATTGTATAGCTTTACGAGTATTTAAAAATTCATTAGACAAATGGATAAGGTAAATTATTCCTTCAATTTACATTCAGATCGACGAGAGAAATAAATGAAAATTATCATTAGAATAAAGACGAAAGTCGGTCCGTATATCGCAGTCAAAGTATTTACTCGCTGATTGATATTTCGGGAAGTCGCTGTTCCATCAGATCAAACTTGTGGGCAGCGGTCGTGAGTCTGAAAATCCTCGAGTGATGACAAGGCTACCCCAGCGCAGCACGTGAATATCGTGGTCGAAAAAGAAGATGTACGAGAGGCGAACCTGGCTTTCTTACTTGGAAACTATGAAGAGCTGCGCGTTTCGTTCGCGCTCAATGTAATTTCCCGTAAAATTTTTCAAAAAAAAGTAAATAAAAGAAATCAGTTAATGACGATTAAGAAACGACTGGAATTTTCTGAGTGACTTTAAAGTTGCCTTTTGCCGAGTAATGAAAGGTTCATCAGAGATCGCGACTCGCGAGATCGACAGAAAGAGAGAGGAAAAAAATTTCCGCCACTCCTCCCACTTAGATCACCCGCGTGACGTGCCTCGACTCGCGTATGTTCGAGCGAGCGACGGAGAGGATAATTCAACGCCGCGACGGAAAAATCAGCCATTACGGATTCAAGGCCTCAGTCTCTCCTACATGAGTACGGCGGCGATTACCGGCCGCCTTATTGCGGCCGACTCGCGCCTCTGAATCCTTCCCGCGAGCTCTCCGAACATTCGATCCTCAATTTTCGCGGCCGCTTCAATTATAAATTTCCGCGAAAAATTGCAGCGTCCGCGTCCATGACTCTCGGACACTTCTTTTTCTCTCTTTCTCAGGGCGCGTCGTGCCTGCAAATTTATGCGCGAGCACGACACAGCCAGTATAATTGTGAGCACACGCAGAAAAAAGGAGATCGGGTAATTTACGAGCCGTTGGAAAAAAGCATCGCTCATTGTTTCGTGACTCGTAGCAGCCTCATTTTTTCCTCGTCTCCGTTCGAAACCTCATTCATCGCCGTATCAGCTTTTCCCCGAAATGAGAAAATTACGGCGCAGCGACGTCGCTATTTACTACACGGATTTTCATCGCTAATGCACTGTTCGCCGAGAGGCATTCGGCCCGCGGAAAAAGGAGACAATCCCCTTTCCTCCCTACACTGATAAAAGGAGGCGGAGGGATTAGTGCCTAGTCGTTCCGGGAGAACCAAAGGAACCTCGTCGGCGCGCCGTCATCGCTTTAATGGCACCCATTACGAGTAATCGCGATAAGAGGCTCACGCGCTCGCGCGACCGCCGTTTCGCGCCTTCCCTTCCTACTCCGTCGCTCGCGCAAGCCTCTTAGCGACGCGAATCGCGAGCGGCCGCTCGCGCGACGCCCGATATCATTTCTCATTGTCAGATCGGCGATTTCCGAGAACGGCGCGCACTCATATACCCGCTCAAGGAGAGCCTTTATATGGTGTCTCTCGGAATTCACTGCTATGCCACTTCGAACATTGTTGCTTTTCAATTTCATTTTATCTTCGGACAATTTCGCGACAAAATATTTACACCGACGACGGCTGCAAAAATTTCAAGGAGCCAATACAAGTTTATACTTCCTTACTGAGCAGATGGGCGGCTCTCGCTCCTTTTAGTTAGTTAGGCACGGAGATATTGCGGACGCAATCGGCGTCAAAAAGACTTCTTTCAGCAGCTTCTCCTATTCAAAGCGAATATTCGGGTGTGCGAACCGGAAGAGGCACCGTTAACAGCCGCGTTCCTCCCTTTTTTTGCGTTGTCCGCGTGCACTTGGTGTATCCCGTCGTTCAGCGAAGAAAGGGTCATATCAGGCATCGTCCATTGCTGAACTTTCTCACGTTCACCGGGCGTAAATGACGATTCCGTGTTGGAGCCGTACGCGTGCGACCGATGCACGTGCGCGGGAAATTCAAGAGGTCCTTCGGCAATGAAGGGGGACTGGGGAGTAGAGAAGCGCCTTTTCTGGGCTAACGTCGCGTATGCGAACGAAAATTCGAGGCGAGAAACGACGTATTGTCCCAAAAGACAATGTGTTCGCGCGCCTGACCTTCATTCGGCTTTTAACAAGTAGAAGCCATTGTTGCTGGGACAACGGAACGCGACGCGTGGATTAGGACATCTTTTGCTCAATTAAAAGGAGCAGCTAAAGCACGCTCGACGCGCTTGACTTACGTGAGATGCTATTTACGTAGAAGCCTGCCTGAGTTTTAGGCCTTTATTGTGTCGCCCGAGTGTCGTTTACCCGATTGACCCGACTCTCTCACCGCTAGCAATTCAAAGCTCTTACCTCGTCACCCCGGCAACGGTTTTCCACGACGTTAATTAAATCGAGCCGTTTCGTGTAGTTTGTTTAGCGCTGCTATTAATTCATTTGTCATCAAGGCATCTCAAAAATTTTCATCGAGCAACGTCCAAAAGTAAAGGATGAACCCCGAGCTCGTATCCTCGGAGAATTTCCGATGATGAATCGACCGGCTCTGATTAGGATTTTCAATGAAGCACCTCCACCATCAGTCTCGTAGCGGAGTGACGGTTTCTCCGGCGGCTAACCGGACGATTAGCTCAGAATCCTAGGTGGAGGGAGAACAAAAAATACGTGGAGTCATTGCCCGCCAACGCCTCCCGCGCCTAATCCTCCGTCGATGACGGAGCTGTTTGCGCTCACTCGAGCAACCCCGATCGGTCGTATCGCGCGCTGTGTGTACGCCTCGTCTTTTTCTGTGCCATAACACTTGATTCGAAACTACTCTAATCAATATTGTCTATCTGCGACTCTCTCTCCGCCGATGATTATAAGCGGGCGCACTCGTTGCTGTTGCCGCGTTGACGTGTTCCTTGCTCGCCCAACCCGCAACGCTCAGGGCGGGCTAGCGCCCTCCCGTATTTCGATACTCATACTTTATTGAGTATGGTATATAGACATATCAACCTGGTATGCACGTTTATTTAATATTACGTGTAGAATCTTTACACCGCCCTTTAACGCACATACACTTGGGAATCTGTAGTTCATTCTACCGACGCGGGTAATCTCACAGAGCTGGGGGACTGTGAAGCCGGTAATTTTCTTAAAAAAATTCATTTAAAATGGAGACAAAGAATTCATACGCAATTACAGTGATCCGCGTACCTACTTGTTTTCCCTTCGATAAACAGTGTGCTGCGACTGGTCAATTTTACAATCCGCTGACGCACCTACGGAGCGGTTCCCGCGTGCATTTACACGCATACTCACGTGCGCGCCGCTCGCGTGGCTCGGCCAGCCCGATATATATTATTCCGCGTTGCGCCTGCAGCTGACGACGGAAGTGAGGGACTTAAAGGTCAACCCGCCTCGAGGAGGCATACCTGCATCTCAAAGCGCGAGTGTGGCCTTGCTGCGAGAAGCCATTACCGGCCACTGATTATGCTGTACGTGTGTAGCGCGCCCCTGGATTTCCATACGCGGAAAAAATCGCCGGCCTCGATCTCCTCGCGAGATGCTTCGTTCCTCTCCTCTCTCTCTCGCGGGGTGGGGATCGCCATGATTTTTCGTGGAAACGAATCGATGCATTGTCGGCTTTTAACGATCATTTTAGTTCAGTCCATTATCTTAAATCGATGCGTAAACGCTACTAAAGCGGAAGGGAAGTAAAAATTGTTTTTCGCGCAGTTCCGCACACGAAGCTTTATTTAAGGCTAAATGAAAGCGAATTTTGCAAACCGTCGACAGGCAGTTTCGCCACTTCATCGCTTTCGGCTTGTTCTTAGGCGAAATGAGGCACGCGCCGATTTACATTGGAACAATTTATCGTGTCAATTAAAACCAATGATTAAAAAGTCAAATGGGCGCTCTGACGAAACTTTTGCTTTCGCGATGAGACTCCGAATCTCCTCGCGTCTCTTTCTCTGCGTGAGAGCGAAACGGTAGTCCCTCGCTCTTTGATTTACGTTGCCGAAAGATCGGTGAACAGCTCAGCGGGCGATATCACGATTACTACGCCCTGGCGTCATAATTTGCATGGGTTGCTGCTCACACTGGAGGGATTCCGATGAATACAAATACAATTCGGATCGAAATGGCATCGGGATAGCCAGCGAGGCAACAATAAATTGAGCAATGCCTTCCCAATATCATTTGTAAATTTTAATGACGCTTTCCCTGTTATTGTATATCGGATTGTATATCGTACCAAACATTGTCGACAAAACAACAATAACAAAACTTTATTAATACAATAATTTTATTTTTGTTCAAAATCGAATTCTCTTTTAAAAAGTATGCTAATTAAACATCCGGTGCTAATAAGTCACTCGACGCTCGAAACCAATTCATCGCGTAAACCTCTATCTATATTCTCATTTCGGTGCTCAGCTACTTCGGCGCTTTCGCGCGAAAACGGCTAGAGATCAGCAATGTACGCATAGCTAGACGATTGGGTCGAGCTAGTCGAGGTGCGCGCTCGGCTGCCGAAACTATGTATCCCTCCTGCGCTCCTCGACCCCCGTCCTCTCGCTGGGGTCGTTTCTTTGAGGCGCCGCGAGCGCATATCGACCTAATTGCTAACCAAGCTAATGCATATCGCCCCCGTCTGAATATGCATGTGTGCGCGCGCGAAACAATGGCCGGGCTATTGCAGACCGCGCAAACGCGTATAATTATGCCACGGCTCTCGGCGTCCCCTCCACGTATATACTACCTGCATCGCGCGACGCAAGTGCGCCTTTAATGACATAATTAACCGAGTGCGAGCGAAGCGAAGAAAAGACGCTGAAATTTACGAGCCAAGCACGCGCAGGTAGTTTTTCGATCGTTAACTGCCGCTGTAACGGTAAACGCGCTCCATTGGCTCTATGCTCGACGGACACGCTGCCTGTCGCCTTGGCCGAAAATCCGCTCCGACGCCGGCGAGCGCTCCCTTGCGCAAAAAGCTGCTTTCTCGAGTGCGATTCCGCGTAACTCGACGTGCATACGCTTATCGCGCGGCTGAACACTCCCCCGCGCATAATGCGCAGGAAGAGAGAGACCGTCGACATCGATCCATCTCTCCCTCCCTCCCCGCCGAGTGATGCACGCCGCTTTGATACACGCGTACTCCGCGCGCCTCGCCGATAAGATCGTTATGCGCCAAGAGATAGAGAGGCGATGTGCTCTGTTACCATCGCGGCCTGCCTTCGCGCTCCCCCTGTCCGCGTATCCCTTGTCGGCTCGAGCTACGCACACTCACCTTGACACACATTCGATCTCTGCATCTCTCTTCCCTCCGACAATTAGCGCGAGTAGCTTCTATCTCCGGGGCTCGCGAAATAATCGACTTTATGCAAACTAGGCGACGCGCATTCCCGCACGCGAGGCTGCCGCTGCCGCCGAACGGAAGTGATTTACGATAAGGGGGAGCGATGCACCGGTTCGCGACTCTCGCAGTCCGCGCCGGGCCCAAACTAGCCCGCAGCACCTCGAAGCGGCCGCTCCTCCAGGGACGCTCGAGATTTTTCCTCGCACGATCATCGATTCTTCACGCGTGCACGCGTGATCTCGCTTTGCAGTGTGTTTGCCAAGGCGCGCAGATCAATTATTGATGATTTCCGCTCGGGTGAGCGTGTCGTGCGTGAATATCTTATGCGCCGCGAGGACAACAGCTGTGCGCCTCTTGCAGCCTTTTTTACCTCGGCCTGCGATCGATCGCGGCCAGTGTCACCTTTGGGACGCGCGCGAAATCGGCCGACGAACCCACGCGGGACAGGAAACGGCGAGCGCGCGGAGTAAGCGCAGGCCAATTTCACGCAAATTAATCATAAGCCGCTCGGAGTCGGAAGCCGGGAGCGAAGCTCGAATAATGGCGAGCAAAACAACGGTCGGCGAATTATTTATGCGCCCGGGGAGGCTTTGTAGGCACGGCGTGCGTGCGTGCGCGTGCCAGCTGCGAAAAGTTAGACCAGAACGCGAACTCGACTCGGCAAAAAATTCTCGTGGACAAAGGGGGTCCGAGGGGGGAGAGGGCAGTCACGTTAGCATTATAATGAAGTGGCAAGAGAAGAGGGCAATATCGCGGTCCGCAGGCTGCCCTTCGCACCTCTGCTCTCTACTTTTCTACCGATTGAATTTTCGAAGGGACTTCCAAAGTCGAAAACAAGCAGAGCCGAACCCCTTTGACGTTCCAAGGGCGGCCCTTTTCGCTTCCGGGCGGATCGCAATTTTTTTGGGACAGGAGGGAGGCTGTCCCCTCGGTCCCGGTTATTACGGTCCGCATTACCCGAGTTCGAGCGAGCGGGCGAAGTGACCGTTACGGCAGCGATGAACCCGGCGGCGTGTCGTTATCATTAGCGAGGGAGAGAGCACCATGCGGAATACGGCAAAGTTTCACGAAAGTTCTCTCCTCCGTGAGTGCAGCGCGCTTGTATTCAGCGGGCAATTAAACACGCGCCCGTTAAAGCAATCCTCGAGTGCTTTGCATTTTTTTAGCAAGAGCCCCTTGCATTTTTGACCCCTTCTTAATTTGCGCGCTGAAATTCCTGGAATTAAATCTTTAACGGCTTTAACGGCACCGATCCCTTGACCTATTGTCCGTAGTGAAATTTTAACGAGCCCCTAAATTTCATTTAATTTAAACGAAAAGTGGAGGCAGTTTCATTAAACGTTTCTTTTCTTTGCTTTTTGTTGCAGACAAAGAAAAACAACCCAAATCACATAAAGCGGCCCATGAACGCGTTCATGGTCTGGTCACAGATCGAGCGCAGGAAAATCTGCGAGGTCCAGCCGGATATGCACAACGCCGAGATCAGCAAGAGGCTCGGCCGACGCTGGAAGACCTTGGATGAAGCCGAGCGCAGGCCCTTCATCGAGGAAGCCGAGAGGCTCCGGCAACTTCACATGATGGAGTACCCAGACTACAAATACAGGCCACGGAAGAAGACCAGCAAACCCGTGCCCACGCCAAAGTCAAAAGAGCTGAAGAAGAGCAAGAAGTCCTCGTCCTCCTTAACGTCCTCGCCGGCCTCGTCGTCGGCCACGTCATCGGCCGCGTCGTCGGTCGCGTCTTCCACGAGCGCGAGCCCCAACCCCGCCGCCTCGCCCAAGCTGCGAAACGATACCAACAACAACAGCCAGAGCCCGCTGAAGAGGCTTCAGTCGCCCCCCACCACCAACCCCGTCTCGAGGCTCAAGGCCCGACTGGCCCTCGACAAGAGGCCGACGGCGAGCGACTACACACCCACGCCACCCATCGCCACTGCCAAGGTCCCCAGCTCGCCCTCCTGCGACACCCCCGACTCGCCCGAATCCGCGAGCTTCTACGACGACCACTTCATCGACTGCCAGACGCAGCTCGCCAACCACGTGATGCAGCAGCACCAGCAGCAGCAGCAGCTGCTGCACCTGCAACAGCAGCAGCACCAGCAGCAGCACCAGCAGCAGCACCAGCAGCAGCACCAGCAGCACCAGCAGCAGCAGAAGCTGATCAAGCAGGAGACGATGGACTTTGGCACGACGGACTTCGCGAGCGACGACAGGCTGCTCGTGAGGTACGCGCCCGACCTCGGCAGCCTGGCCAGGAGCTTCCAGCGGGACGCCTGCCTGCCCAACGACGTGTTCGTCAAGGAGGAGCCCGGCGACATGAGCGGCCTGCCCGGCATCAAGCTCGAGGAGACGACGAACCCCAGCCTGGGGGACCTCGACATGATGGCGCTCGCGGACCTGCTGCAGATCCAGCCCTCCGAGCTGAAGCACCTCGACCTCGACATGGACACGATCGCCAACGACTTCGAGGAGAGCTTCGAGCGCTCGGCCGGCCCCGGCAGCGCCACCCACTTCGAGTTCAACGCCGACGTCACGGACATGTTCTCGGACATCGGGGGAACGAACGAGTGGTGCAGCTTCTGAGAGGAGGCCGCCGAGGACGAGGAGCTCGCGCTTCTCGCGCGGCCGCCCCCGCCGCCGCCGGCCAGGTCCGCCAGGAAGCGGCGGAAGAGGCCGAGGCGCGGCGGCTGCGCCTGCAGACTGCCCGCGGCGAGGCTGTAACCGGTGGCCCGCTCCCTCGGGGGACTCGGAGGCCGTCGGCGCGCGACAAACGGACGGAAGAGAAAAAACCTGGCTCGCTGCTCGAGGAGGGCCGATATTTCATACGTTGTGTTCATTATTAAGAAAACAAAAGTGATCTCTATATATATTATATATTATATCTACTGCTTATATCTCGGGTGTACATCGTGGACAATTGACGCCGGGGGGCGCAAGTACCAGGACTTTCGCTCGCCACGTTCCTCTCTCCACTTTGGACATTGTTTTTTTCGTCGCGCTCGCGACGCACGCATGGGAGAAGGAAATTTGGAGAATGACGGGCTCGGAGGAAATACCAAAAGTTTCTTGTGCGCGCGCGCGAATTTTCGTCTCCCCTCGGCACACGGCTCGGCGAACAGAGAAGTGCACGCGCGCCGAGTTTAAAGGGACGAGCCGGTGAATGGCGCTCGCGCGTTTCTTTCCGGAGCAAGGCGACCGGAAGCACGGCCACTCGCAGCTGTTTCCCGTGCATTCGCCAACTCATTCGAGCGATCGCCGTTGGAGCCGGGAGGGAGGGAGGAAACGCCCTCGCCTCCACCACCGGCCTGCCGCGTCAGCTGATCTTAACCGGTCCTCCGGCGGCTCGCCGAAGAGAGAAGACCTTCGGCTTTTGTGGATTTCGGCGAGAGAGTGCGGGCGTCGTCAGCCGACCCCCCTTTCCCGAGCTTCCCGGAACGACGCCGTTTTACTCCCCTGTCCCCTCGCCTTTTTTCGTCGGCCCACTGACTGGGAATATGGAACGTGGTCGCTAGGGGACGGAGTGAAGCGGAGTTCCGCGAACCTCGGCCGCAAGGCGCATCGGCGCTAAGTGTACCATGATCCTCCCGCGGCGCTGTCACGCGCGTATGAAGCGAGCTTTCTTAACAGTTTTTCTCTTCGTTCATTGTTTTCTTCTTTTGTTTATCTTTTACTTTTTGAAAGCGCGGCGCATCTTCGCTCGGAGAACTCGAATTTTCTCTATTTACTTCGTTTTTGTAACTCTGGCGCGCCAGAGCCTCGATGCATATAGGAATAGCAGGACAACGACGAATTTTAATTTTATCAAATGAAAAAAGAAAATAAGAAATAACAAAAACACAGACGAAACTCACACTCGTCACAAGTGGCTGTACTATACACTTATTTACAAGGTTATAAGAAAGCAAAGCTGAAAAAACGTTTTTTTGTATATGTACTGTAGCATACTAGAAGCCTTAAGGATTTTTATACGAAGCGCAAAAGAGGGCGAGTCTCTCGGTAGCCGACCTGCACTTGCAATTGGGCCGGACACGGGGCATAGTCCCGTGTTTTGCTCGTTTTTATTTTTTGCGCACGACGAGCTCGCGAAACCGGAGAGCTAGAAGTTAAAGCCTTTTCGAGCCTCCTTCGCCCTCCTGTTTAAACCAAGGAATGGGTCTCTCCCAGTCGAAAAGACGAGTCTAGTTAGCTTCTTCCTCTTTCAGTCCTTGTTGGTCAGCGCTTCGAATTGACTCTCGCCAGCTCGTCGTCGCGAAACACAACCCCCGCCCGATCGCCAGCGCGGCTCGGCCGTATCTTCGCGCGGCCCCACTGTGTATATCGATCAATAGATGCATATTTAGTAATATATTAATTCCTTTGTAGCATACGGTTTGAAAATAATAATATTAATAACGATAATAATACGATAATGATTTAAAGAAAAAGAACGAAGACGACATCCTAATGCCGTACATTGTAAAACACTTCAAAATTTGCAAACACAGATTACACACATGCAGAGCGTAGAATGCGAAAGAAAAAAAAATAAAACACCGATTAACTAAAAGAGAGAGCGTGTCCGCATTTTTTATTAGGGCTGAATACACGCGGGCCAAGCGTACGTTGCCCCACTTCCGCCTTTAACGAACTATTAATATCAAACCTTGATCTCATGTTTCTTTTTATTACATTTTACTTTAAACTACGTAAACTATTGTCGACTTATTACCGATAATTAATGCAATTGGTTTTTTTTTCTTTTTTTTTTAATGTAGTATCAGCGATCCTACTATCATGCTATTTTCTTTTTTCTTCTTCATTTTTCTGTACAAATAATCGTAAATTTTTTACTTTTCTCCTTGGTTTTTCTCTTCTCACTGAGAAGGAAAAAAAGTTGATGATAAAATGAGAAAAAAATGAAAATGAAGAAAGAATTGAGTAGACGCGCGGCGTCTTTCTTTTAGCAGGATTCGCGAACGCGTGAACGGGCAGACCCGAGTGCGCGACTTTATGGAGAAATCGAGTTTGCCCCTTCTTGAGTTCCGCTGTCGATTTGTCAGTCGTTCTTACGGAATGCAGGGATTATGCTGAAAAAGAAAGAAAAGAGAAAGAGAGAAAGAAAGAAATAGGAGGCAAAATATAGAGTGAGACAGGTTAACGAAAGAGGAAGGGACAAAAAAAATTATATTTAAACGAAACAAAACAACAAAATAGTGCCTACCACCTCCAATATTTGAAGGAAAAAAAACCGTTGTACAAAATTTAATACAGGGCCCAGATGATAAAAAAGAATAATAAAGATGACAAAGTAAAGATATGTTAGACTTCTATTTACATGCAAAACGCAAAAACTCAATTAAATGATTAAACTGAACAATCATCTTTGTTAATGAAGGAATTAATTGTTCTCGGTAAAATTTTAATAAAAAGTAACTTAAAGGAGAAAAATGAGTGAGTTTTGGTAAAAAAATTGTGGGGAATGGAGGGAGGGGGAGGGGTGCGAACGAAAAGCAAGTAGGACGATAAATTTTCAAACTGTCAACGAAAAATATAACACAAAAGACACGTTTTCTCTAATGATTTAATAATACAAGGATCTTCGAATGTGGAAGTAACGAGTTTTACTGACGTAGAGGAAAGAGAAAGAGAATCACTACAATATAAAACAGGCTGTGAAATATCTCTGGAAAAAAAGGAGAAAACTTAAATCGGGTGGAACGTCGGATAAGGACACGCGGTGATGAACGAGTGGACTTTTTTTCCTACGGAGAACGCCGCTGATTTAACAGCCCGATAATGACCGAATAAAAGAGAAACTGCCATTTTTATTTCAGCCAGAGTTCAATGAAAATAGTCAATTTTTTATTTCTACGTTTGCTTACGTACCTACACGCGCATCATCGATGTTATAGAGACATATCAGGATCGCAATCGTTACTTTGTTACGACTCTCCGTTGCCGCGGAAATCATTCGTTATCTTGTTTCTTTCCCTCTAATTTTGAATAAGTGAAAATTATCCACTTGAACGTTAAATAAGTGCATGTGGATGATTTTCACTTATTCAAATTTAGATAGTTCGCCGTCGACTCCGTGACGGGACGACGCTTTTCGTTCGAAGCATCGAGGGGGAGGACGCGAGGATTCGCCGATTCGCCGAAGATCCGATAAAATGCCAAATATACAGGAGAAAAATGAAAGGGAGGAAATGGACCGGCCAGTAATTTATGGTTCGAGCGTTTTGTAAAGTAGATTTGCGCGAGGCTGGAGTGACGAACTTTTTTTATCATCTTTTTTCGCGAAAAACTTATCGTTCTTGATGGGAATTTGTGGGCGCCGAGGAAAAAGCGTGGACGAGGAATTCGAGCGAGTTTTCGTACGAGCGACGGGCAAGTTTTTCGCGGGCGGTGCGAGCAACTTGGAGAAATTGAAAGTTCCTCAACTTGGAGGAAACGAGTTCGATCTGCCCGCCCGCTTGCTTGCCCCGAAGAGCGGACGACTTTTTTTCTTTTTACGCCGATGGGGGAAAACGTTAGGTCGTTAAGAAATAATAAAGTAAAAATTTTTGAGATTAAGAACGTAAGTGTTATAGTTATTGACGCGCGAGTCTTTTTATCGTCGCGATTATTGAAATAATGGACAAATCGAGGAAAGATTTAACTAATATAAAAAACTTTTGTTCGTGGCTTGATCTTGTATTTGTGAAAGTGGCTATATTTGCGCAACTTGTGATGTTTTTTTTTTGGAATATTAAGAAAAACCGATAAAATTTATGCATAGCCTATATAGTATTTGTGTAAACGTACAGTTGTAAAAGAAAAAGGAAATTTAAGGAAGGATTATTAAGACCGTGTAGGTTTAAGATAAGTTGTGACGAGGTGACGTAGTGGCGGTTTCTTCTTGCTGAAGAGATTCGAGCTAGGCGATGATTTTTTTTAATACGAGTACGAAATCAATAATTAAAAAATGAATGTTACAAAATATATATATAGAAATTATTAATAAATTTTCATGATATAACGCGGCTGGCTGCAGAGGAAAGGCTGCGGGAGATTAAAAAGAAAGCTTTGTCCACTTGTTACCCGGGATCAGAGTTATTTTCTTTTTTTTTCTAATAAATTGAAAAAAAAAATTAAAAAAAAAAAAGTATAAATTTTATTGTGAAAAAAGTATTTATTATCTTCTTAGATTTAATAAATTATATATCGGTTGTATTTAAATGCGAGAAAGAGAGAAAAAAAGTAAAAGATAAGAAAATTGATTGAAAATCCTAACGACAAGGAAAAAAAGGAATCGTTTCGCCAGAGCCGCAACCTCCGTTTTCCTTTCTCTGCTACCGTCGAATTATGTCTTCGTTTATTGCGAATGCTCGCGGTGGATTATGGAGACGCATCGTCCATCTCGTCGCTGTTTATTAAAAAAGACAGCGCATCAAAGCTGCTCTCGATACTCTAGCGTGGGCATTCTTGTGTTACGATTAGGATTTTCCAATTTTTAAAGACATAAGGTTGATGAAAAAGTATATATACATATATATTATATATATGATAAAGCAAATAGATGTGTAGTAGTTTTTAACAAATTTTTAGCATTGTATATATGTCCAATTGAGAATAAAAAAAGAGAAGGAACGTCGGACGTGAAAGGTGTTTAACATTCTTTTGAGGGAGAGTTTTTTCACGGTCATAACGAACTTAATAATGTTACTTTTTTATTTTGCATTCATAAAGTCTAACAATAAGATTAAAATGAGAAAGGATTCGTTTTCGTCCTCAGGAGTGTTCAAGAATGTTTTGTAAGATAAAAAGACAAAATACATCTTTCCAACGTATTGCGCTTGGTGTACATAAAAAAAATATTTCAGAGTTACACTTTGTCCGTCTCCTTTTTTTTGATAAGTACCTTATCGGGCGTCGCGCGCGCGAGGCAAGGGCGCGACGAACGCAGTCGGGACTAGTCTTATAAGGGCGTCGCCGTCGGCTTGCAAAAGGATGCGGGGACGTGCCGTGCAAGCATTATTTTCTTTTAGTTTTTTGTACCTTGCAATTTTTATTTTTAAAGAAAGAAATGGAAGATACTCTCCCGACAAAATTTTGACGAGTGGACTCTCGTTTTAAAAGAATGAATTCTTTCGTACTTTTTATTACAGCCGAGGATTTTGGCACGCGTACTCCGAGAGCGTAAAAGATTCGAAGGTGGCTCCGCAAGCGAAGCACCGTCCAATTTCTTTTGCTCGGGAGGCTCTTACTTTTTTATGCGGATTTTTTTAAGTACTTTTGGAAAACACTGCGGAGAGTACACCACAGTGCAATATCATTCATTTCAAAGAGCTCGCAATACGGAAAGAGAGTTAGTTAACTTTTTAACGAGATACGTAAGAGTGCAAAACCTAGTTTTCCTTTTCTTGTAATCCATCCGTAAACGAAGAAACTATATTTTGCAAAAAAAAGAAACTTAATGAAAAAAAGTAAGAAGGATTGATGAAAAGATTAAAAGAAAAAGCGAAAAAAAATTATAGCGGTGTTTTAGGAGCTCACCGGTAATTATTGATAACACATAGGCAAAAGAGAATGGGGATGAATGACGAAAAAAAGCATAGCAATATTTTTACACGAAGTCGACTTGCAAATACTATTGCCGAGTTTTGTTTGTTAGAGGTTTTTTTAAATATTGAGAGCGAAAGATTATCGTTTTTTATTTCAACTTTCGTTTGCTTCTTTACTTTTGTTCTCTTTTCTTTCTTTCTCTCTTCTTTCATTTTCTTATGTTTTTTATACTTTGCGTTTGTTCTCTCTTCCGACAAGTTTTGTGCGAGGATCGCGAAGAGTTTGTGTTTTTTATTTGTTTTGTTCCATTTATTTACCAATACGCGAGTTGAAAAATACTGGAGAAAAAAGCGTCGGTTTTGTAAGGTTTGAGCGAAAAAATCATCAATGTAATGATTATCCAGATGAAAATGAAATATGTCTTTAAATTATCTATTCTAGCTTATAAGTTACGCCTATAAATAAGAAGAAATGAAGTTATGGTAACGACTAACTTTAAAAAAGACCCAACTGTACATTTGTATTTAGTCCCCTTGTTTATAATACTTATTATCTTGTTATTAAGTACCCGATTTATATCATTTTTTATCGAAATTATTAAAAAATAATTTAAAAATAAACCGATCGACTTATCAATTTACTCACCGCCAACCTTTATCCTTAATCCAATCTAAGTCATTTAGATTTAAGAGAAAATAATCAAATATTCAATCAAATCTTTTTATATTTCTTTTATTCACTTTAAATTATTTTCATTTTACATTTTTACAAATATGCAAAGTAATTTCAACATAAATATTCAACATAACTGAAGAACGTGAGAACTTGATCAATAAGTTGGCTTTTAATTTTCATTTGAATAAATGTGCAATTAATTTAAAAAAGAGAAGAAAATGCGATTGCTACATGATTCTGCATTAGCAAGTTAAAAAAGAAGAAAAATATTAGATCGACAGTAAGTCATTAGAATATTGTCAATCTGTCGACAGTGTGGTAAATCAATTAATTAGCCGTCAAGTGTTGGAAAAAGTGTCGTCTAATGCTAGATTAGCGTCGCAGATAGGATCTTGAAGAACGCGGCAGGCGTCTTGCTCGCGATCTTTATTCGCTAATAAAATCGCTATTTTTACGCTCGGTTATTCTCTCTCGCTGCAAGCATTTTTTTCGTGCTCACGCGTAGCATCTACGCTAGTCGTGGCAAAGGTGTTAAAATCCGCGATTCGATTAATCGGGGGCTAATTGCCCGCGACAATGGCCGAGCGAACGATAGAGGCGCGCCGCCGTGGCATCTCGCCTGAGTAACTGCCGCGATTTCGCGTGAGTCGCCTTCTTTTGTTCGCCGATCGAAGGCGGAATTTAGATGCGCCGCTGCACAACAATGGGACGCGAGCGGGCCGAGCGACCTCGAGCCTGCGCCAACCTTTTGCGAGATATCGAGAGTGACATTAATCATTTTTCAGTCTTGTCTCGCCTTTGGGAACAATCGCGGTTAAGTAATTTTCACAGCGCGGTCCGCCAAATCCTCCGCTAGAATATCAATCTTCCAATGCATTGCTCGTCTAATACCAACTTTGGTTTTTTTTCATTTTCGTTTTCGTGAAAGTGCAGCCACACAACGAATAAATACGCAATTTCTCAGCCGTTATCTCTTACACCGAATAGTCGATAAATGAGGGAAATTCGAAGAGTCATCGTCCCCTAGAATGGCTAGAGCGAAAGTGCAACGATTACTCCGCGTTATTGCTTCCCTCCGAAACGATCGGTCGCACGACAAATGCTCATCCACCCCAGCCAGTGAAATTTAGTATCCGCCCGTCCACCTCTTGGCGATTAATCGCGAATTAATCAATCATCGTTATAACATTAGGAAAAAATGAAAGGTCGACTTGATCGCGAAGTCGCGAAATTATGCATCGAGCCGTGGAATTCGCGGTGAGATTCAGGCACCGCGCCACGGGTTTTTCATGAATACAGAGCGGCGCGAGCGGGGTGAGGCTGTCATTCCGCGTATGACGGATTAATGCATAAATTTCGCATAGACGCCCAGGCGGCTGTTGGCCCGGCGCAGCCGCATCGCGTGTCCCGACTCCCGGGTGAAATCGGCCGCGGGCCGCTAACGCGCCGATATATAACGTAACGCGCGCCCCGGGGCTCGCAAGTCGCAGCTCATCTATATAGCGCACGGAGATATCGTACGAGCTGAGAATACATTAGGCGGCGTCACATATGGAAAAATAACAATGCATTATTTATGTCGATCGGGGGGACCCGGTAGACAATGTGCAGACGCCCGCCGATTATGCTCGCGGCTGTTAGCGCGATGCGTCGACTTTTTTTGCCTATTATATTTGCGCGCCACCATTGTCTCGTGCAACCAGGAAATTCTGACTCTCCGTTAAACTGCGATGCTGTTTCCAGTCGCTTCACTCCAGCCGTTGGCTTAAAACAAACAAGCGTTTACAGATTTAACAACATTTTAATTATAATTCAATTTTAAAGTTTTTTTTTTGTTCATTTGAACAAATCAATTCTTATTTTTGTTCTTGCATAATTGATCACAAAGCTTATATACAATTTAGAAGAAATACGAATTTTGCTTCCTCACTGAGGAAGCTGTGTAATTTTCGAAAGCGAAAAGCCCTGCAAAGAAATGTAAATGTAGGAAATGAAACAATCTCAGATTGAATTATCGCGAGTAAGCAAAGAATCGTAGAAAAAAGAGGCTTATTTTTCCCAGAATAAACGTCCCAAGTCATGTGATTTATGCATCGCACACATATGCTCTAAGTGAGCTGAAAGAGCGTTATCACATGAAACATACGAAGATAATGGTATTATTTTTGCTATTGTAAACCGAATTATCGGCTGAATTATACCAGCGATAAAGGCGTAATCTCCACCTCCCGGCGATCGGTCGCCTCCTCTCCAATGACATTACCTATCTCAACTCTGGATTTTTGTGAGAGATCAGCGAGGCGCAATCTCTTGCACTGACTGAGCCTCTTTACGAAAGTTCGTCCGATAACGAGCCCGAGACCTCGTATTCGTTACGCACGCATAAACACACCAGATATGTACGCAACAATAACGCAGTATGTACAAGTTACAATTAGGAGCATCGATATCTTGGAGGATAAAAAATATTTGATGAGTGCTTGGTGAACCAGCGATTTTTCCTTCTATTACGAGCCTTCAAATTGAAAATTCAAATGTAAATCTAACTACTGTGCTCTCCCGCGAGAAGATAAGAGAGGCGAGCTTCCGGCGGGGCGACTCGTCGCTGCAAGGTCGTCGCTGCAGCTGTTAGCTTGTTTTTCTCCTTTCCGTTTTAGAGTATACGCGAGCCGAAACGGGCCTCGATAACTCAATTAGCGGGCCCGTGGATTTCGTTATCGCCGACACGCGCAGATAGGCGCGCGCGCTCGCGTTTATAAGGCCGGCTTGCGTCAAAGCACCGGGGGCCTCTAACGATGCGCTTCGCTACCGCTGATTATGCCCCGGCATGCCTGACCTTTCTCACTTTTTCTGCGCCTACTCGACCAGCTGAATTTCGCGCTCGCCTCTGTGCTTCTTTTTTTTTCGACGGGCTCCGATAATTTATCAATGAGTGTACGGTTATCGCTGGAAAAAACAGCAATGGATAAGTAACGTGAGATTTTTTCTAGATCTGACCTTTCGTACGGTGTGCGGTTGATTAGAAAAAGTGAACTTGAAATCTTGCTGTTTCCCCAGCGTTCTGTTTGCCAAATTACACAGTAATCATTTTTTACTAGTACTTAGGCTCTCCGTGAAGACGTTTTATATACGATTTTTTTCAATGGGGACAAGTGAAAGTGTAAATTGGGGATTGAATGCTGATTGCAGTTAGTCATCACATTTAAATAATTATATGGAGAGTAGTTTTATACTTGTTTTAGTGTCGGTGCAACTGAATACGACAAGTTAAATAAGTATGAAAATTTATTCCTGATGACCTGAAAATGTTTATAGGCATTTACATAAAATACATAGAAAGTTTAAAGTTTCGTGCGTTAATTGCAGTACTATTTCACGTCACAGCAGAATTTATACGTAAATTTTTTTAAGAAATAAAAAATAGTTACAATTTGGGATTTCAAGATTCCAAAAATAGTTTTTATAACGTGACTTGTTGATAAATGAGTCTTGTACTAAGGCCTGCAATTTTTTTTCCGGTGGCGTTTCTCGTAACTTCGAAGCGACGACAGCAATTTTTTTACTATCGAAGACAAAAGTCAATATTTTTACACTGATTTTATCCACAGTATGGCATTTAAAGCAACAAAAGTTTGAGTCTCGCTACTGGATCTGAAAGAATTTTTTTCTTGATTTTTGGTATATTTTACAGATTTTGAGAGACAATATTTTCTCCTTCAGGTGTAAAAATAATAATATTATTGTTCGGGAAATATCCCCGCTCTTTTAATGCGCACATATCAAACAATAAAGGTTGTAAAAATGTTTTTGTTTTCCCAGCAATCTTTATTTATAAATTTAAGCGAATACCGCCAACTGATTTAAGACTATATTTACACTTTTTCACATTTTCTTCACCAATAACATTAGTCACGCTACATACTAGTTTATTTATGTGTACATGTGACCAACTCCAAATCGTTCGAGAGTTGGCAGCATCTCTTTACATTGCTTAGGCTCTGAATTGCTGACTCAGTCGTGATCGCGGGCAAAAAGCGCCCGACTCTCCCTTCCGTTCCCTTCGCAATCGGAAAAAAGCGCAAAGCGTGATTTTACTGTAAACAGCCGCGGCGGCTCTTATGAACAAAGAGGTTGCCTCTATGTAGTGTCCTCGGGCCTACAGGGCAGACGCTCGCCGGCGTCTTCAAAGTGTAACGAAGACGAGAACCGCGGCTACTGGAACATCTCTTACTTAGCCAGCTCGACGACGTTATCTCACTCCGGCGCCACCGTTTCTTCGATCAGATTTTACAAAACGCTCCGGGCACTACTAATTAGTCCTTATCGAAAGCGCAATTTCGAGGACCAGTTCGACTTTGCTACTGCTTTTAGAAAATTTATTTTAAAAGCAAAATACATTTACAATTTTTTCGTCTTGAGAAACTATAAAGAATGCAACGAACTCAAAAAATCAATTTATTGGAAAGGGAGGCAGGTGAATCAATAAATAAAGTTAAAAAACACAGAATACTTTTAACTTAAACGAATTTATTCACACGAGGAAGGTACGTCTGTCCACGAGGACTGCTGCCT
>JAXIUT010000037.1:1078167-1106241 GCA_035586675.1 Eurytoma californica | reverse complement strand
CTTTTCCTAATCCGTCGTCATAAAACTGCCTTTTCTCGGACTCTGTTTACAATAGCTATTTATGCGCTCTCGAGTTCAGACTCAAGCCGAAATTATAAAAACTATGAATCTACAGTCGTTCTTTGTCAAGTAATTTTTGTACAATATATTTGTTTAAATAAAGGCTCAAATAATCTAACACAATTAATCAAGAATAATATAAGCTGAATTATTTTGTAGTGTAATAATACAAATTTTGTAAGAATGACAAAAATTTAGCTGCGAATTAAATTCCAGCCATGTTTCATAAAATTTGAACAAGAAAAAAATGGTCTGAAAGAATTTTGGAAAGTTTTCTGTTCAACATCCGACAATTTAAAGTAGCTCGAAAAAGGCTTTCTCATTGAATAACGTTTTAATTGAGTAGCGGCGATTTTCCGAAGCGTAAAAACTGCGGACAAACGAGAGCAGTGACAATTGTCCGTGCCTTCGCGGAGATTCCGAACTGCTAGCGGCAGCACAATAAAGAATAACAATTCATATTGAACTTGTGCCATTTAACGTTTTACATGATTCATCGGATTTTTCGGCGCGTACCCTAAGTAATTATAACCGACCAACAATAGCCGCATTGTTTGCCCGCAACCTCAGCCTAATTACCGTCTCACGAGCGTCGGCGGGGGACAGGGGGAGGCCTGAAGAGCGGGGGTCGCTCGCCACTAAAATTCAAGCGGCCAACTGCATAATTCCTCGAGTACCGCGTAGGCGTGCTGTGTGACGTACCTGCAAGAGACTTGAAGACGCCCGAGATTCTGTTCTCAGCTCCTACTTCACTTCCCTTGCCTCCTTGCGCCACTCCACTCTCGTTTCTTTCTCGTTAACATCTCCCTATTTTTACCCTCCCAGCCTTTTTCGAGGCATCTTAATTTTTCCGGCTGCGCGAAAAAGGTCGCCTGGCGAGATTTTCGCTCGCGGGAAAAGTGCGTGCTGCCGGGGCCACGCGCGCGTCGCATTTTGCCGACCTGTGGTGCAAGAGCGCGCGGGGCACGTGTGCGCGCTATGAAAACCAGAGTAAACAAGATCGTCAATAAAACGCAAAAGCCGCTGTTTCAATATCGGGGGCTGGTATTTCGTCAGCCCGCGCGTGCCGCCACCCAAGTGCGCAGCTCCGCGCGAGGCTCCGCGGGCCTAACGAGCTCCGCTCCGCGCGCGACGGAGTTTCCCGCGAAAAAAGGCGACGGAGCCGCGGGCGCCAAGTCGCGGCGCTCGCGTCACGGCCGGCGTCCGCCGCGCGAGGGCCACGCCAAGTCCTTGAGGCGCGAGCGAGCGCGCCCGCATCTTTCCCTCGCGGGCGCGATCGAGCGCGTTTCCGCGTTATTTGCGTCTCGGTCACTTTTTCCCGCTGCCCACTTGCCCGGCGCCCCGCGGCCGGCCGATCGCCGCCACTTTATCGGGGCCGAGCGCTCGCGCGCACTTCCTCGGGAGCGCCCGTCCTCTTGGCACGCGCAACCCGCCTTCGCGGAACTTTGCTACGTAATTCAATTACGCTTCTTATCGGCTGTAACGCGAGACTCTTTTTCATTGGCGAGTGCGACCATTTGCCGCTTGAGCTAGTCTGTTGATTCATTGGGATGCTGATTTGGTTTCACCTTTTATTTCAGTTGGGAGATGCAGCGCACTTTTATATTTCGCAAACATTTCCAACAGCTGCAGAGTCAAATGTTTCGCCGATAGTTTATACCTTTTCCTTATTATCGTAAAAAAAATTCCTAAGTAGGAGCAAATTTTATTTCGTTGAAAAATGTAGCGCCGATGTGTACTTAATATTCTAAAGTCTGCAATCGTACATCATGCATCAAATTATCGATAAATTTTTCCGCTTCAACCTTGAATTTGTATTCAAAATCTCTTATGCGCTGAGTTAATACACGAATAAACTTGAAATATTCAAGTTAATTAAAAAAGTATAACGATAATACGAAATAAGAGGCATATCTTATACGTCACATCTTAATGTGCTAATAAAACTTTGAATATATGCAGTTAATGATTTTATTTCTAATTCCTTGTGATTGCTTCAATGTAACATTTTCTCGTTTATTTTACTTACGTAAATAAAATGTAAGCAATCCAAACTGATGAGATATTTTTAAGGTCATTATGCATCAAGTTGAATTAGTGATAAAATGCAAGCCTATCGGATTAACCAGATAAGACTTTTATTATCAAAACACTGCAATGAATGATATAAATTTGGTTTAATACGCTTTTACGTTTCATTCCTTAGCTAGTACAATAATTTTCAAATTGATAAAAAGAGTGCAAAAAAAAGTTGTAGTTAGGAAAAAATGGAAAAAGATTGTATGACTCATTTTCATCGAACAAAATTAAAAACATCAGAAATAGTTAATTAAGTTCTGCATCGACATCTTTTTTTATATCGCCAATTATCCTAAACTACAGTTTACCGAGGAATATTTTAACATAATTAGTCGCCGTTGAAGAAAAAATCTCGATGTTTTTTGTACGACTAAGCAGCAGTGGAAAGCGCCGATCACGAACCGAAAATTTCAGTCGTATCGCAGGTGTGCAGGTAGGTAGGTGCAGGTAGGTAGGTGCAGGCAGGAAAAAAATTGTCCGGCCTTGTCTTTATTAACGTTCGATGCGCGCACTTTCGCGGCGGGTGCATCTGTCGGTGGTCGCGCGTTTTTCGAAGCCATTAACACCGCGAACGGCCGGCGCTCGCGCGAGTGCGCAAGTTATTAAAGTTTCGCGAATCCGTATATAACACCCGGCGCTCGCGTCTAATTGCTTTTCGAAGGCTCATCCAAGTTCGCGAGTGCGCGCGATCCCCAAGGCCGGCCTTTTATGCGCACTCGACAGCACGCGATATGCCCAAAAAATCCACGACTTTCGCTCCGGTCCATTGTCTTGCGCATTTACTTTGGCACGACTCCGGCCGATTTTCCGTCATGCGTGCTGCCGATTTTTCTGTGCAGCGAGTCAGGCCCGAGCTAAAAAGAAAGAAGAGCAAAAAGCAGGAGTCGTCGAGGCCATTGTGCAGGTAGAAAGAGACAAATAAGGTGAAATAAGATTGAGTAATTGAATGAGAAAGAATGAGGGGTAGAAAATGGAAATAAATTACGAATGAGACGATAATGTAAAAATAGGAGAGAAGAGTGTATCATTAAGCTCGAGAGAAGGAGAGGTCGCTGGAAAAATGAGACGAGAGCGGTGCATACTGCGCTGAAATGAAAAAAAGAAAAAAAGAAAAAAAAGAGCGCGACAAAAACAAGGCGGCGAGTTCGCGCACGTTCGCAGTAAAATAATATCGCTCAAGGTCCGCGGTGGCGTTGCACCCGGCCGCAGCACTGCCAGACGAACGCATTTCTCTGTTTACAGCGGCGAGTCTCGTGTGTTCCTATAATGACCCACGGACCACCGAAATACCGCCGCCACCCTTTCAATTTTTTCGCTCTTTATATCCCCGCCTATTTATTTTCCTCTCCTACAAGACACTGACACAGACACTCGTGTGCGCCTTCATTTTCGCATTTGGATTTTTCAGGCGGAAAGCGTTTTGCCCTGATAAGATAATAATCCAACACGCCTCGATGGATCTCGCTGGAATTTCGAGGTAAAAGTCTGCCTTTTTGCGCTCAGGTGGGCGCTGCGAGAATTCGCGGGTTCGAGCCAGGCGATAAATACGACAATAAATGTGAAATTTAGAAAAGTCTAGCGAGTGTGTAACTGAGTTGTGAGTTGTGATAAGAGAGGATTCAAGGAGAATAAGTGGCCGGGCAGGAAAGTGGAATACGAAGGGACTGCATTCTTTGCATTTGTCACTGAACATTAATAACGCAGTACAAGTTCGTAGATTACGGCAAAGAACGCAGCAGCAGCGAGAGAAAGGAAAATCAGGTTTAATGTTTTAGCTGGATAAAGTAGACTATTAGACAGTCGGGGCGTGGGTGATTCGATAGCGCGAGGTAAGTTTGAAAAAGTGCAGCCAGTCGGGCCGAAGTGATTATAAAATAATAAAGGGCAATAAAACGTAGGACTCTCCAATTCGTCAGTCAAAGTCAGGCCTCCCCTCGGCTCGCCATTATCAGTGATACACGATACAGGAAGTGCATGATTAATCTTTCTATGTAAATAATATTTCCGTCAGGTCTAGGTGCGCTGGCAGCCTCCGAGAATTTCGTGGCAGCAGTCCGCGCGGAATCACTCTCGCGGGGCCTGGGCTGTCGGAAGCGCCGGGCCTCCTCCCGCCGACGTATTATTTGCGGAATAAAACGAGGCTTCGCGAAGCCGTCGCCGAGGGGCCCGGACTTTCTCGCTATCTCCGTCTTCCGCGCGAGCGGGCTCCCCTGGCCCCCGCAATTTCTGATAATGCAATGTAAATTGGGCCACGCGGGATAATGATGATGATGATGACGCCGCGGGCTAGCAGATGCTAGGCTCCCGCGAGCGGCCGAGGAAAAGGGGAAAAACTCCGAGACGACGTGCGCCTGCAAATGTATCATCATCGTGCTAGACACGGCAAAGAGACCCCTGATGTGCTTGCGTGTCTTCAACGAGGAAGGAGTTTGCACTGTTAAATTAACCGAGCGGCGCAATCATGACGAATAGCAGCTCTTATTGTTAGACGCGACTTTAGGCAACATTCTTTCTTCACAATTAAGTTTGTTTATTTTTTTAAACTTTAGACTTTGTCATGCCTCAACGAGTCTTTTAAAAATACGACCTACGAAGAAGTGCGCGTCCATTGAAAGCCGCTTTAATAGAAAAGTCAGGTCCACCTGGCGTATCTCGGCGAGAGACGGTTCCATTCAGCGAGACGTTGAGGGCTCCGAGTGTGGCAATCGCGAGGAAAAAAGCCGAAATAAATGAACAAACTCAGCAGACACGCGCGGACAAGCAGCGGTACACTCCGTAAATCAGATGCAGATAAGGAGTCAAACGGACGAACACTTAGATACAGGTAAATAGACGCCGAGATAACAATTGGTTAATACGCCGTTTGCGTTTGATTTAGCATCCGGCGCGCTGCCCTTCTTTTTTCCATCTTCCTGGGCATTTTTTTCCGCCAGCGTCCCTCCCGCTTACTGCCGTCGGCCGCGCGAAGACGAGTCGGTGCACGGATAACCTAGGCCGCGTCAGCTCCTCAAGCGTGAAGAGTCCTTGATATTCTCGGCGGCGTTGCAGGAGCGCTAAGGAGGACGCCCACGGGCAGGACTGGCTTTCGCTTTCGTGCGTACTCGCTGGCGATCCGATCGGATCCCGGGAGAAAAAGGCGCGGAGCCGCCTGCGGTCAGGACCGGGGCCGAGATAGCGCGATACCAAGGGGGAGCGAGCCAAGATGCTTTTCCCTCTTTTCCTCCTCGATGGCCGCGCGATAGCTTGATTCATCGCGCGCTTTCATTGGGCTTAATTACACAAGTTATTAATGCTCAATTAAAAGCGCCGATTCCATCGGCCGGATCCGCCGGATTTTTATTTTCTCTTACTGCCTCCGCCTTATCTCGGCTCCTCGTGTATCTGATTTTCATTCGAGCGTTGCGAGCCAAGGAGCTTCTTCGCGGAGTGGACGCGAGCAGAAAACTTCTTTGCTTCACCACAATGCTCGGCTTGATATTTCAATTTATAATCGAGGCTGCAAGTCTTTTTAATGAGGGGAGGACAAGGGGCGCAATAAATTAGCGTGGATAACAGAATTATTGGAAGCTCGCTTATGATAGCGCAACCTACGCGGCACCGCCTCGTCGCAATTATGTTATTACAATATATATCTGTTGTTCTTACGCAATGGTATACAGTTCGCAAATCATTTATAATTACGCGAGTGGACGGCAAAAAATTGTTAAATCATAGAATATAATGCGATAATGTCGATGAAAAAGGACAAAGTGTGGGAAAGTCATTTGAATGAACAGTGCGCCGAACAAGAAACCTCGTACTCTTGAAATTCGAAACACAATTTTACGTTTTTTTTTCAAGCTTTGCTTCTAAAGGTTTTTGTGTTTAATTACCGATTGAAAGCCGAGTCGGGAGTAATTTGCATATTGAGCTGCGGATATAATCGATTAGACAATTTTTTATGAGTAATCAAATGATAATTAATTGAAAACTGCTCCATACTTATACCTGTTTAAGTGAACGCGTGGTGACCAAACACTTCCGTTTACTTGTACACTAAAATTATTCTGTTTTTCTACATTGTTATCGCATTGCATAATTTTCGAGTAAGACTCACATTCAGCGGTAGTTTAACAATTAATTTAAAAATAGCTTGATATTACACAAAATTAAAATGTATTTTTCAACTGTTAGTAGCAAAAGCGTGAGTTCGTTGGATATACGATACTCGACTTAAATCATGTAACACGTCTCATTAGCATATTCTTACACCTAAGTAAAACATATTAATGTTAATCTTCTTATTTCATGAGAAAATCGTTAAATAACGACTCACAAGTTCGAATCTTTGCTTTACGTAAAATATACAATTTTTTTCAAACCCGAAGCCGCTCCACGTCATAATTTCTCCGTTTAAAAAAAAAATTCGTAATATTCTCTTTGAAAAAGTCACTCTTATCCTCATCGGAACTAAGCCGCAAGACAATAACAAGTCTTTAAAAAATTGAACGAAGAAAAAACAAATAATCGCACCAATTGAAAGACAATGGGCCGCGCGCATCGCACACAAGTGCGCCTCGAAATCAGCGGCCCATCAACGCGAAAAATACGAGCTCGGAGCGAGCGGGACCTCGGAGGACTATAAGTAAAAAGGACTAACAACCCGACTCTGCGGTTGCGTCCAGATAAGCCAACGCGCACAAATTGCGCCGGGTATTTGCAGTAATTAACCCCGCGAATAAGGCGCACCGAGTCCTGCTCGATCGCCGGACTATCGGCTCGAACGCGCGTGTACCCTACACGCGTAAAAACGCTCGAGCTATCGCCAGCGCCGATCGGCCGTCCCGCGCGTGCCTATACCCGAAGGGCTCTCCTCCTCCTCCTCCGCTAAGTCTCTCTGCCTCCTCCAGCGAGTTCCGCTCGCGACGAAGCCCGCGATTCTTTGCTTCGGATCCTCTTCGATTCCTTTTTATTCAAATTGCTCGAGACTAGATAATAGTTTTACCGACTAGACAAATTTATTCAGTGAGGATGCACTGATTGATACGTTTTAATACAGTCTATAAAATTATTGCTCAATGTGCAAGATCATTTATCATCATAAACGGCAAAGGCATTTTAAGCGCATCTTTCCATTTCCTGCGAAACAACACTAAATTCCAAGATTAGTATCAGCTAGCCTTGAAAACAATCTACACCGTCGTGAAAAAAGTAGTAAAAAATTTAGCAATTCCACTCATTACGGAACCTCAATCTGCATCAACAAAGTTACACCCTGCATTAAAAAATTACATTAACAATTTCAGGCTCTTGTAGAAAGACACAAGATTTACAATCCGGGATGATGTAGAAGTTTCGCATCTGATAAGGCTTCACCTTGAAAACGTAATAACTAATGCATTATCGAGCTTCTCGTGCTTCTTTTTTTCACTCGTGATGCACGCGGCGGGCCTTACGCACGAAAAACGAAACGACAGCTATAAAAATTCAATTAACGACGATAAGGTCGGGATCGCGCGGTTGTGAGCTACTCGAACGAAAATTGACGATGTTGGAGCCTCGCGAGCGCCTTTTTTTCCGAAAAGGAAGATGTAAATCGGGTCGTTGAGGGCCGCCGAGAGGAAGGCACGCCGGAGGTATCGCGCGTGCACGATGCCCCTCGCATTTAATTGTACAGAGATACGCGCATAAACTCGACGGCGTATCTTTCGACATACATATCCCGTTGGACGTTCGACAAGACTATTCGCCGGGCCGCGCCGACCTCCGCATCCTACAATACCGCCTTAGCACCGAGTTATTTCAAATATGCATCGGTGAATAGTTTGTAATCTGCAAATTATTCAGAGGGGATTTAATACTTTTTTTCTTTTTCGCCAAAATTTTGGCAAACAAATTTTAGTAACTGCGATATTTCACGCAAGTACTGTGAACTTATTTACTTATTTACTTACGAGCCTTATAAACGTTTATAAATATTAAATTGCGGTTTATCTGAAATACACCCTACGAACTATAAATAAGGAACTTTTGATGTGAATTTATTGTTAATAGTAAGTTAAATAATAAAATAAACTGTACAGTTGGTAATAAAATTAAGCGTTAATTTATTAATAACAAGAAGAACGTGAATATTTAAAGAAAAATTGATATGAATATTTAAAGGAAAAAGAATTGAACAAAAGCTACGCGCGTGGCAACAGTCGCACTATAAAGATTAATTAACGACTCGCCGGAAGCTCGTATCAAAGCAGTCTTTTGCAACGTCAGCTCAATTACAAATATGAATGCGTAATCGTCTCCGAGCGCATAAAACTATCGGAGCTCGCATTCGTGTTCGTTCGACTCGCGATGCGGATACGCCGGGAATTTAAGCCGGTGCAAAATGGGTTGGCACGAATAGTGCCGGCGAATCCCTTTCTAAGTGGAAATAAATTAGCACAGTGTCATTGGATTTTCGAGCTCGCCTCGGCACCAGCTTTTTTTTACCGCTCGCGCAGGAGTCGATCGGAATTGTACGTGCGAAACTAATTCGACAATATTAGATTACATGATATAACGGCTGATGGTCTGTTGAGCTCTCGGTTGAGCTAAGAGAATTTTATTTTTTTTATTCATTTATTGCACTTCTTAAGTAAAATGTTAAATTTGACAAAAAAGGTCGAACGAAAAAACGAAACACTAAACGTGCATTTATTTCCTGCGAAGGAAAATCGAAGAAAGCTTTATTATGTACTCAATCGCGTTCTTCGACATTTTATCGAATCAAGGATTTATAACAGTTTAGCGTATCGTTAACGTTTTTCTGTATATAATAACTGTGAAATAAAACTTCTTTTTTCCCGTATTAAATATGTTTCCATATCGTTTTGATATATTAAAGTGCACATGAAGGCCAGCAATAAAAGGTTAACGAATAAAACTTATAAGAGTACGCCTTGCAATTACGTACATTTATATAAACTCTTTTTTCTAATTAAAACCATACATAATAGCAAAGCCATTATCTTTCGAAATTAAAACTGAAAATCGTGTAACCTTATATATGCAATTTCGAGGAATCAACGGTAAACTCAACTTCGTATTATAAACAAGTTTCATTAAAGTTTAGTTCTCCAAAGATGTTTGTTTTTATGCTTTAATTAAAAGACTATAAAAATGAATAAAAGAAAAAGAAGCATCCGATCGTTTATTCGCATAAAAATAATGAAACTTATATGAAGATAAGAAAACATAAAAATTGTCAAAACAAAATGAAGAGCGAATGAATGAATTGACTAGGAAAAACTGGTAAGCGTCGTTAGGGCTCTTGTACGTAAGCAGGAATAGAGGCACACCGAGGAATACGGAGGAACAACTACAGTGTCGTGCGAGAGTCACACTACACTACGTGCAAGAGCCTTGGCGAAGGAAATAGCGAGATACGAGGTGCATCATCGTCGGGTAGAGGCGAGCAGCACCTGGAGGTATATGTATTTTAGGAGCTGCTCGGCGCTCGTCCTTCGTCCCCGGGGCTCCGGGTTCAAGGCCTCGCGCGCACTCGGTCACTCGCCCCCCCTCGGCCGGCCCATCCGAGCCATCGGAAAGGGAGAAAAACGGAGTTACGCCTCGGCGTCGATGGGATCGCGACGGCGAGCGGCGGCCCGAGGTGGACCATTAGGCGGCTGTGCGTGAGATCGAAGCGCTCGATGATAAAAGAAAAGGCGAATCGGCTTTTTGTCGCAGGAAGAGGAAGAGGAGGATTTTTACGACGGCGTCTCGCCGGGTACCTTTTTCAATGAGTTATTTCAATGAATTATTTCAATGAATTATTTCAATGAATTATTTGAAGGAATTACGCAAGAGCCGAGCGTTTTATAGTTTCGACAGTTTATCTCTCGCGTTATTATCTTTTTCCAATTACGTAAAGCTCGATTTCTTTGAATTATTATATCACTTACGCTCGCGTTACGCGCCTTCTGCTGCGTTACGTGTTACGTGTAAAGGATGCACTTAGAGGAGCAGAGCGGGGCTCCGGCTTTTTTACCTCGAGCCGCGGATTACTAACGATGGAGCAATTTCGCGTTCGAGTGTGGCATTCGGCGCGAGTAAAAAGCGCCGGAGAAGTAGGTGTGTTACACATTATCGCGCGGAGAGGCTCTCGGGCGAGTTCGCACGGTGCGCGAGCAGCTGTTTGACTAGGCAAAAAATCGGGAGGGGGAGGAAACGGGAGCAGCGGAGGAGGAGGACGTTTAGGCAATTTTCTTTTTATATGCCGTGGTGGTAGCGTGAGCCTCGGCAGCGCGAGCAGGGACCGGCCGCCGGCGCAAATCGACCAAGCGGCGATGGGAGTTTGCGGTTTGATAATTTGCCGCTCGCCCCGCAGAGACGGAGACCGAGACGCCGCTGCGGTTCTTTGATCGGGGCGCTCGTGTTCTCCCCCTCTGTGCCTCTTTTTTCACCTACTCGCCTGAGTTATGTGCTCCTATTTTCTCTCTCTCTCCTATCTTTTTCTTTTCTTTCTCGAAAGCGCAAACTTACGTCATCAGCTCTTTCAATTTTGCGTACTGTGCGTGCTATTTTCTCATTTTATACTGTACGTGAGAACATTATTTCAATGGAAAAATAATTCAGCGCCGTACTATCTAAAAAACATTTAAACAAGACAATTTATTTTTCATTTCGTGCTGGAAAATTCAACGTGAATTTTAGTATGTATAGAGTTCGCACATTGCGTGCGGATAAGAGTGGCTATCCGCTTGCGCATTCTATTACTTCCGCTCGCTCTTTCTTTCTGTCGCATGAATCGAAGACCAGAGAATCAGTTGCTTTGCCTTTTATTTTTATTTTCTCTTCGAAAAGTATTATTTCCTCGGAATTAGAATTTTCATTGGTTCATGCATGCCCAACGCTAACACGATTACGTAAGATTATTGTGCGCCAGAAATGCTCAAATTTTTATTTATTTTTAACGAACAATTTTCAGCAACATTCAGTAAACAAATATTATTCAAGAGCTAAGGTTGGAAAAGTAAAAATTTCATACAATATAAAAAGCTCCTATTTGTTGTCCGTTGTTTGAATACGGAAAAATAAATATTCAAATATTATGAAGAAAGAAATTGAAACAGTACGTTGGATTATTTTATTCCAGTTAGCAGATAAATGTTATTTATCGTTACTTTATCGCGAATAACCGATTACGGGTTTAAGCGTCTATTTCCTTTCTAATCGCGCGGGAGAATAAAAAGGTGCATTTCAACGCATTTCTCTCATCTTCCTACCTATTTCCTCTTTGACTCGTATTTATTTACATGCCATTAACATATCTCTTCCTCTTGGCACTTCCATACGCTCGAGTAAACGTAGGTGGCACACGACCAATCGGACGATATTTTTCTGTCGCGCGACGCAAATGCAATTTATTATCAATCGTACAGTTTATTATCAATCGTACCTTTCTCTTATCCGCCGCGGAATCGTCCGACGCGCGCGCACGCTCGCACTTTTTTCTTAATTAATCGCTTATTTTTCTACAAAACGAGTTTATGCTCACTTTTTGATTACGCTCTTACGTCCATTCTTTGTATTGTTAATTAGCTCAATTAACTCATTAGAGTCTTTACCAACGTCTTCTCGCATTCCTTCCCCGGCTTGTATCGCATCGCGCTGGTGCATAAATAATAAGGAGTTAGATTTTCATCTGGCAATAACGATTCGCTAAGTCTCGCCCGGCGAGTCATTCTTCGAGAATGAAAAATCGATAGGCAATCTGCGAGAATACAAAAGAGCGATCATCGTTGCTGCATCTAAGCCTTGATTGTTTTGAAGCATCCGTACTGTTCAACGCTTTATTGATATTGATATAGTAATCGTTATTCAGGAGTTGAGACGTAATTTATGCACATATGTAATTCTTTTTTAATTTACCCATTCCAACAATTATTCGTTTTTATTTCTATACAATCGTGGGAGTTTGGAGGTAACTAAATTTTTCAACTTTTTAACATGTATTATTTACGTCTATGAAAAGATTTTTAGTGTCTGCGTTATCGTTCAACACAATTACGAAGACAAATACCCAGTAAAAATTATGTACGTACAAATAAACGATAATGAAGGCTGAAACGAAAATGTCATTTTATCGAAAAAGATAATGGGTGAATCAGTGGGGTGAGCAGTAAGGTCTTTGCCCCGTATTGATTTAGTACGCCAAAGGTAAAGTAGCAGCGTTTTTTAAAACGTCATGCATGTAGAAAATAAATGAGTCCGAGATACAAATCTACAAGTTTAATGTATTTACCTAATGTTCCATTCATAAAATATTTTTGCTATTTTTTTTAAAGATTCAACATTTCAATTGACCGCGACAGTAATAGTTTTTTTTACTGTTATTTATCTACAGGTTTTTCAAAATGTTGATTTTCTAATAAAATCATAAGTCAGGCTTATATTATCGCATTCGTATCGAGTTATGACACATCGTCCATTTTAGGAGTTGCTCGACATGAGACGATAAACTGAATAAAGTAAAAATAAAATAAAATGTAGTAATTAACGGATTACGTCGTGATAGGTAAAAAATAATTTACAAGGACTCTACAAGGACTCAGCGCGAGTACAACATGCCCAAGCGGGAAAAAAGAGACATTCATCGCACGCGTGCGGAAGGGGGGACAAAATCGCTTTTCCTCGTACACGCGCGTTCGTCAATTGTCACGCGGCGCGGAGCTCGTTGATTTCCTTCTCCTCGAGTAAACCGTAATTGGATCGTCCTGATGGGAGTCCATAGAGTGTGCGGATCGATCGCGGCGATATTTCAAGGCCAGCGCGAAACCGGCTCCCCGGAAAAACTCGGCGCTCCCTCCCCTATGATCTGCCTCTCTCTCTCTTTCTCTCACGAAAATTATTTTCGCGGTGCGTGATCGATCGCAGTGATTTCTCAGCGCGACGGGCGTCGCATCCGGTAAGCGCATGGACTTTCCCGTGGAGCTTTCTCACACGCCCTTCTGCTTTTTTCCACGCGCTTTTCACCGACCGTCACGGAATGCCAAGTGCAGGTTGCGCGCGGAAATATTTTTTGATCCACCGGCCCTTTGGGGGAGTTTTTTTTAGAGCTTCGAGAGGTGTTACGACTTTTAACAGTAACTGGCCGATTGCAATAACCGTAGTTTAAAGCCTTTGACACTTGGACTATCGCTCGAGATAATATTCCAGTCTGTAGAGTTTTATGTTCGAGCTGTCTAATATGTCACGAATCTTTTTGCTCCAATTAACATTAAGATACATTTTTATTCCAGTAATGACTGTATCCTTGCCGAAGAGTTCAAATGGATTATACATATCTACGAATACGCTTTTCTCCTTGGCTTTGGATAAAGGTTAAATAAAAATTCGTTTTAGAGCTTAATGCAAAGCTTGATATTGCAATAAAAAGCCACTGCAAACAATCTGATACAGTTTATCTTATCATCGCTTTTAATGCATAAATTGATAAGATATGTCAAAAGGTAACTAATGCATATTTATATTGTCTTTTGCGCTCGAGAGGGGCAAGCAAGTGCTAACAAAATTACGATTATATACAATAATGCACCGCTTTATAATAATTTATGAAATGCCCGAGTTTTACATTTCTTCCTTCTACGCTTGAAATATTGCCAGAATGACAGAACGAAGTGACCCCACTCGATACGTCGCTCTCGAGTTTGCACCGTCAGGACCGAGGGAGATCCCTAAATAAAGGCCCCTTAAAATCCCGTGGGACGTCGGTCACCGGCGCCGCGGAGTAAATGGACAAACAATCCTGTCGGTGCGGCGTGAGGCAAGAAAAAGAGGCTGCTCTCTTGGAGCGGAGGAAAAGAGTCGCGGAAACGAGGAGCGAGGCGCGCGATTAACTCGCTTCATCTCGGCTGTCGCCCGTCGCGGTCGTGGCCGGTGCGCGCTTTTAAAGAGTCGATGCGCCTCCTCCGCCACGGAGTTTTGCGGCTCTCGCCTTCTCCTTCCTGTCGGCGGGGCGGCGACTCTTCCTGCTAGGAGCGAAGCTAGACTCCGGGACGAGCGAGGAGACTGTCAGGGCCGAGGGGTCGCGCGCGGATTGCATTGCCGGGAAAAGGAAACGTCGGGCGCCGATCGAGAAAATTCTTTAACCTGCTTTTTTCGAAACGCGGCTGAGATTTTTTAATAATCCAAGATCTTAAGGAAAACGCAGTGAGAAACACTTCATTGCTTGTTTGTGATTAAAGAGAGCTACCAGATTTCCTGGTAAAAAAGTCCTTGACTGAGTTAATATTATTTTTTGCGAAGAATCGATACTTTTTCTTCTATCCTCCGTCTATATCTTATCTGTAAAATATTAAAGAAATGAAAAAGCAATCAATACCCGAGATCTTTCTCTGCCGCTGGTGGCTTCCTGTCGGCTCCCTCTTACTCCGTGAAAAACAAATTAGCGATCTGCTCGTCCGGGGCTCCGACAAAAACGTCAAGGATCGCCGCTGTTGCAGACCAATACATAGAAGCCACTTCTCGGTCTTTTATCCAGCGACGATCGAGAAGAGCAGCGTTAGCATCTACCGTCGCACGAAAAAGCGTTTGCTGGTAATTGGCGAGGATGACCGATTAGGTCTGCGCTATTTATCTAATACCAGAGGAAAATTGATTCTCTCGCCTGCCTCTCTGTGTATATAAGTTATACGACGCGCTGGATCCTTTTCGCTCTCACTCTCTCTTTCCTCCAGTTTTTTCCTTGCGGAGGAGGGCCCCGCGATAAGCTCCTTCGTGCGTATCCCTCGAAAAGAGGGCAGTTGCAGTTTGGACGTGCAGAGAAAAAAAAGCCGCAGTGCGTACATAAATCATTCGGAAAAGCCACGTCGATTAATCTCTCTCGTACACATCTGGCTTAATTGGAGCGAGTTGCTCCTTTTGCGAACATTTGTATTCCGGCCTAACCGAGAAGTGTTTGCCCCTTTTTCCGCGAGCCCCGAGATCGTACACGCGCTAATAGATACTAAACCGCTCGGTACATCGGCCGGGGATGTATCGGCTCTACTTATCCAATACGCAATAAACACGCGTTAGAATAGTCGCGCTCACTTCGGACTGCTTTTATTGCCGCCGCGTAAAATCCTTATTTATGCCGCGCTTGTTTACAAGCGGAACGTAATTAGAGTAGCCGGCTTCCAACTGATAAGTGCTTTTTGCAATGATTTTTGCCGGTGGCCGCCGTTTATCGCATCAATCTCGCCCGATCTTTCGCCATTTTCCTTGTGCTCAAAAACTGCTTTCATTCGGCTGAATAAAAGTACAATAAACACGGCGGCTTCGGCGGAAAGGAGGAAAAAACAAAAGTGGAAGGATCTATTTAGGCCCTCATCCCGGCGAAACGGATTAGAGGAGCGGCCGCGTTGAATTCGTTATCCGGGCGCGGGAGCCCGGCTAAAATAGCCGAGCACGCTTTATACGCGCATGAGCTCGCCGCGCGACGACGCTCGGCCTGCACTCGGAAACGTACAAAAAAAGGCTTTTAGCGCAGAGCAAACGATCATCGCGGCTGCCGCGGCCGCCGCCTTATGTGTATACACACAGGCGCGCTCTCGCACGAGCGGCTATTCGGAATACGCATTAGCCTTTAAAGCGTACACTCTAAACAAAAGTGTCCCCGGCGCGGTGCAGGCGTCGACCTTGAATAATCCCAGCCGCTCACGCCCACGCTCCTCGACGGCGAAAACTGCGACGACCGAATTACACCGCGCGTTGCCGAGCGGACGGACGCCTGCGGCCTGCGGGCTTGTCCCTCGTTCACGCATACCTACATAAGATATGCACGCTTGTAAAAGCATGCCAGGTGGAATTGAGCAGAGGACGACCGTAGGATCATGGTCAACATTTTTTTCCTACCATTTCGACCTCTTAAATGTATAATACGTTATTTCACTGAATACCTAGGGTGATCGTAAAATTTCATGAGCTAATTAGCAAGATTAAAGGCTTTTTCTTTTGCAACGAATTTATTTTGTTTGATCTAACGACTATTAGCAAAACGTTTATGCAACGATCGCATATAAACCGGGAGTGAAGCTATGTGGCAGAACGGAGGTTTTCCAGTCATTTTCCAACGCGTGTTTTAACCTATTTCAATTGAGTTAATGTATACGATCCAGATTCCCGCTACTTCCTAGAAAGAAAACCTAATCATGATGAAATAATTATTGATATCCGAAGTAATCGCTCGTGATATAACAAATAATTGTTTTTTTAAGATAGGCCAGTGACCGACATAGTGGATGTCTCCAATTTTTCTTTTAAAAATCCGAAAATACTTAGTTAGAGATATTTGAGTTTAAAGTTTTTCGGATTTACCGAAACTGGGCGTAGGTGGGAACGTAAAAGTGGTACGGAGCACTATTGTGTAAGAAATAAGAAACAATCAGAAAGCTGGAAATTTCGTTACTATAGCCGGCGAGAGAAGTGCGAGCAACGATAGTGCAAATTGCAACAGACGCAAAATACAGTAATCGTCGACTCCGGTTAAAACAAGCCTTATCCGCGGCTTTATCTGCCTTTTTTTTCTCCCGGTGGGTAAAGCAACAATAAAAACATCAACAAAAACACATGTTCGCGCGAGGAAAGTTCAAAACTCACGGCCAATATCCGTACCGTTGCTGTATCTTATCCGCGGGCGCGTAAAAGTGTATCGACAAAGATATCGGCGGCAAACAAGCAAAAAAGTGCGGAGAGCTCGAGCGCCCATTATATCGCGTATATTTGACAGCGAACGTCGGTTGCGGGAGGTCAGGCACGATAGCTTTTTATAGGACCGCCTCTCCCCGATCCCCCGACTCTTTCTTCCTCCTTTCGCGGATGCGGTTGATGCGGAGAGCAGCCCGACGTCGTCGCTCGCTCGCTGTGCTGCGCCGAGATTCGCAGGATCGGAAAGCCGTTGCCGCTGCCGCTGCAGGTCGAATCATCGCCTAGCTTAGGCTGCTTCCACACTGCTCCTGGGCCCTCCCTACTGACGCTCCGTTCTTCGAGCTGAAAACAAAATAACAAGGCTTATATCGATATTCATTGTAACTTCATGTAGTAATGATCGATTTTATAAATAAATTATCGCCTGTAAATCGAATTTAAATAAATATACTGAATGTTGTAGTTTTTACGATAAATAATTATCCTAATAATTACATTAGTTTTATCAGCTTTTTAAGTAATTCAATGTCTTAAAGTAGGACAAAATGCATTCAAAAATCTTTCGGCAAAATGACTAAAAGCATAATTTAAAGTTCACAGGAAATTGTGAAAGAAGCCTTAGGTCGACTCCCTCTGCAGCTCCGCGAGTCTCTCCCTCGGTCGGTTTCCCTCTTTCCCGCTCTCCTTACTCTCCTCAGCTGATCTGATACACAGAGGCGCGCACACGCTGGCTGTTGCGCTTCCGCTTCTTTTTTGCGGACGGTGGCGACGCGAAAAAAAAAAACGTAAATCGACCTTTCGCGTCGGGACCGTTTCTTTTTACCTGGCCGTGCGCTCGCTCCTTTTTTTGCCCCTCCGCTCGCCGCCTCGATTCAGCTTGGCGAAAACGTTGCCGGATATTTGTGCAAACGCGTTTTCAAAGTCCCCAGCCCGAGAGGCGGAGAGAGGACGGGTGCGCGGGTATTTTTGAACTCGTCGAGAGTGAAATGGCATTTCCAGCTATTTTCGCTCGCCTTTCCCTGTGCAACGAACTGTTTCCGAGCAATAAAAATATGAGGAGCGCAATAATGCGATATTATGCAGCTGAGCTTGGATTTAAAAAGGAAATGAAGCGGAGCCCGAAGCTGGTAATTAATTATAGCGGTGAGAATCTGTATTATGAATACTAATGAGCAATGATAGATTTTTTAGGTTTGCGTAACTCCTGAATCATCGCGATCATCTGAAAAAAATTTAAAATCGTACGCTGATGACTCTCTCTCTCAATCTTAATATTTGCTTATGACATGTTCAACAGTATTAATCAGTATCACTCTTAAAGATTGTTTTAATCTTCAAAATAGATTAATGATATTTATTATCTTTAGGTTTTTTTTATTCACGTCCGATATGTACCTGCATACTTTTTTTACAACGGGCTTGTCAGTTATTTACGTCAATCAATTTTTTTTATTTAGCTCCGTCATCCTAAAAAGGAATACATTTATTTCATCTTGTTGAATTTATAAATTTTAATTTCTAAACCGACCTCGATAAATAAAATGTTTCAGCGTACTTATTATACATTTAGTTTAGTTCCGAGAGTTGTAATTTCATCGTTTTTGTTTTTTTCGTGTATGATTAATCATTTTTCCTTAATTAAAAACTCGAAATTACTAGTAAGGAATAAAAAAAGAAAAATTTCATCTCAGCGGTTTTAGATTTCACAGTATCTAACGTTTGATAACAAAAAATTAAAAATAACAGCTTTTACTTTCGTTCCAAAAATAGGGTTACGTCGCACTTTCGCGAGAGGTTCACCCAGTTTCGAAAGGCGCGGAGGTTTGAAGCTACTAGCGCTTGAAAGCATTCGGAACGAGAGCGTCCATCTGGTTTTCGTCACAGTCTCTCGTCACAGTCCCCGCGTAATCCTCACCGAGGCGACTCTCTCGTCTTTCCATCAGCGACAACAGTCGGCCAGCGCTTCGTCAGCCTCGGCATTTGCATGTGTTTCGTAAATTTCCGTGTAAACACGGAGCTCTTTTAGCGACTCAGCGGTACCGAAAGAGACGCCCGTCCCCGGAGCGTTGAGCTGGTCAGTTTGCGCTGCGAGCAGCCACCTACGCCAATTCTCCCCCCCCCCACCGTCTCTCTCTTTCGTTCATGGCCAAGGAGTTTTGCGCCTGTCGCGCGGGCCGTGGGGCCTTCAACTGTATTTTTACAGACTACTCTCGTTCCCTCTCTCTCCCTCTTCCTCGAGCTCGTGAGAATCAAGTTCAGTCGTTGAAACCAGTCGTTATGTAGCCTCCGTTCCTCGGCGTAAGGAGCGAGCGAGCGAGAGAGACGGAAAAGGGGTAAAAGCGTTCGAACTGCTATTTAACATTGAATTCACCTCGAAGGTATAAGACTGCGCACGCTGCGAGCGTTTAAATTGAAATCACGAGCGGCCGAAGGAGAGACGGAGGTAGAAGATGATTCCAGGCTCGGGATATAGCGTGAAATTGACCTAATGACGTTTCGGCAGTTTCATTATGCCCTGCGAGCGAGCCAGCGCACCATCGAGCGATGCAGAGAAAAATAATCGCCCCCCCCCTCACTCTTTCTATCTATCTTCCTCCAAAGGAACTACTTTGCTGCTTCTAATAGAAGAAACCTGTTTTCTTTTCTAGACGCATCACTTGGAAAATTAATTGTGCGGTACCCGTGGCTTTGACTGTTAACGTTGATCGTTGCAATGCATTATTAAGGATAAGTAAATTGTAAATGGGTTCGACATTATTGTTGCCTGTGTACGCGTCGAACTTTTAATGCAATTGCTCAGGGGATGCGAACAAAATTTAAAGATTTCTGGTAAATAATAAAGGCAAGTAACGAGCAGTAGATTAAGAATTGAATGCTTTAAATTCCTCGAGCAGCATCTTTAATTATTTTTGAATGAAGATATCACCGTGCAAAATTATCGATAGCAAATGCAGCTTAAGTTTCCTTCGATGCCGTTACATGCCAACATCTTTTCCAAATGTTAAATCATCCGATTCTACAATTTGGTTAATTGCAATTATAAATGAAAAATAATAAGACAAAATGACAGCTCGATGGCGGCTAGAAATTAACGCAGAATTGCATCAGCGAAAAAAAAAGCTTTCGACCAACGGACTCACAAGAGGTTTATCGATAAGCGACGGTAGGAGGAGCGTGAAAAGCACGGTTTACGTAACATTGGTTCTTCGTGCGACAAAAGTAAATTTCTATCTCAGTGATGCCCATTTACGAAACGAGAAAAAACGAAGTGGGCCTCTTAACGTGAAATGAACTCGGCGCGAGGAAATACGAATCCTTATCGTCGGTCTACTTTGGAAAAAAAAACAGCGATCCGCATTAGTTATCGACGCCTCGCAGCTTTTTTATCGCCTCCGACACTCGCACGTACGCAGCTTTCTCTCCTCTCGTTTTCGTCTTTTTCGCTACATCTGCCGTTTCGAGCGCTGACTGCCGCCTGAAAAAATGCACCGCCAATGTTTTTTCATCGTCCCGCGAGAACGACCTAATGGCCACTTCAGCTCTCCGAGCTTATTGTTTATTTAACCTGCATTTTTGTTACCGCAAATAGTCCACTTTGAAATAAGATCTCGTTTAACTTACTTTCCTACTTGCTTCTTTTCTCGTAAGACAACATTTCTTTTGAAAGCCCAATTATGGTTTATCGAAAGTGTCTTATATAGGTATTATTACCACAGAGCACACGTTGACCTAAGGAAAGTAGGAAAACACTTTTAAGCGCCCTAAGAATAATTTAAGCTGATATCTGTAATGTATTTGAATAGAAAAAATAAATTGATTTATGTGACACCGCGATATACATTAATAAATATAAAACGTACATTACGTTAGGTATTAGGTAAGTGGTTAGTGTACGAAATACTACATTTAGTTAATTAATAGTTTTCATTTCGTTGGCAACATTTTGGGTAAAATTAATTTTAATAAGATAACTATATTGCGCGCAGGTATAATAGTCGTAATGCTTTAAAATTGCCTCTCATTATCGTGTATGATACCTTATTATATAATTTTATTGAATCGAATCTACGCGGAGCAATCTTGTTGTACGTAAATTAGGAATAATTATTTTGTCGCAACTTTTATGGACCCGGAAAATTTTTACTCAATTATGTGGTAATTGATGAGATGCCGCACAAAAGATCTGGACAATGCATGTTTCCTGATTTTCTGCTTTAATGAAAATTAATTAAGGGGTCAGGATGGTGTTAAAAATTAAATAATTATAAAATATGTCAATATATCTCCTTTTTTTGTTATAATAATAATATAATATTATCTTATAAAATAAAATATGAAATTATTTTATTAACAGGTAGATTTTATTAACCTAATTAAAAATGGAACAATTTTATTATTTAATGTGAATAAGGAATGGCTGTTATTTCTGTTGGTGAAAGATCAATGCATTTTAAACTGTATAATGAAATAAATACCACAGTATGATTGCAGTCCCTACCTTAATACTGCATAACTTTAATGGTGTAGAGGTACTATTACGATCTAAATAATTGAGTAAATAAGATAGGGAAGTAAAAAATCAATATAACCATAAATTCTTAATAAAGATATGAAAAAGAAATGTATTAGTCATTATGAGAAATAAACGTAAAAAAGCCTAGGGCATCAGCAAAATGGTGTGCTTAGTCGGTGACAAGAGCGACACAGGCAGCGACACAGGCATGAGTGACATAGGCAGCGACACAGGCAGCGATGCAGGCGATCCGAGCCTTTCTGCTTGCGCTCGGAGACAAATATTTACCGCTATCGTGGGAGGAAGAGCAAATGAGACGGAAAGCGCCCCTCCCCACCGTCGGTGCATCGGGCAGCGGTTACGCTCGCGGTCACACGCGCCGCACGTTCCCGCTAAGTACTCGGACAAATTGCCGAACTCCCGGGAATCTCTTTGCGCCGCACCGTGCGCTAATTGATTTCCTAAATTCCGACGTAGGCGTGTCGCGACGGCAAACAGGCGCGTTAACGATTTTTTAACGAGCCCGACTTTTCCCGAGGCTCGGCCCGGTGCTCGCTGCGCCTTACAACCAAAAATCCGATCGTTGAGTTTATAAGGCGATAGGTATCTGGTACGCCGATAAGCGCTCTAATCATTCGCAACTCGTAACACAATTTTCGATCTTATTAAGGGGATTTTTCAAACTGCTTCGTGCTTCTTCTTGCCGTACCGGCGAATTATAAAAAATTGTCTATTTAAACGGATAGAATCACAGATAAAAATGTCTGAATTGATTTTCCTCAATTCAGTAAAATCGCAAGGCAATTAATTTTTGAACTTCGGAGCTTTCGAAGAGTCTTAATGGGAGTGTATAAATTGATAAAAATAATTGCATTGGATTAGGGGATAAAGGCAAGCTACTCATAAGATAATAGTGCCGCACTTGCGGAAACGTAAACGGTCTCTGAGGTTAAGGGTGAACGATCGGAAACAGCTTGATATCTCGAGTCCCCTCCCCGACCTCGCATTTATGATCCGCCTTGCGCGCGCGTACTTGTACACGGACGTACTCACCTCGGACGCGCTGCCTTTTTAGGTGCCACGAGGTAAACTCGTCGCCTCGCGGTCGAGCCGACCGCCCAATTAATCTCCCGCGCACTCTCGATTATTCATCGCGCGCACTCGGCTCTTTTTCGCGGGGAGAGGGGAACGGCGAGAAAGAAAAGGGGAAAAGGATAAGCTCGTAGGAGCGAGTGCGTACACTAGGTTTCTGGCTCACACGAATTAGAAGTGATTTGCGTTGATTAAGGCAACGGTACGCCAGTTTAATCGTACATCTTTTATCAAAGCAAAATTATGAATATTCTGGTTTCAGAAGTTCGTTCAATATTAAAGCGTGCAAATACAGCTAAATTTCAAAATTTGCCCCTTGGTTGGAGCGCGTTCATTTTCATGAGCATCGCTAATAAAATATGATGAAATAAACGTAGCTTTTACATATTAATTGAGCATTGTCAAATCGATCGTCGTGAAAAAAGAAAAGTCCATCAATCGATACGGTACTTCTGAAAAACTAATTAAAATTCCAATTTCACGCGTCTGCTGGCGCCTTGCACACATACGGCACGGTCGCGCGACGCGGGGAAAAAAGGTCGCCCGGCAGCGAGCTTACGCGTACGCAGAGGCCGAGGCGCGCGTCAAGTCCCGTTTATCTCGTTGACTCGTTTCGCCGCTCCGGCCGCTCGTAGCCCATATTCACGTGCTCCGTCGCTCGCACACGCTCGCCGTATCCACCCACAAACACACGTACTCGAGGCTCGCGAGAATAGACGAGGCGTGCGCGCGAGCCAGTCCACTCGCCAGTTCCACTCTCTCTCGGCGCGGCTTTTTTCCTCCTGTCTCCCGGCGCTCGCGGATCTTTCCTCTCTTTCTCTCTCCCCGGTGTTGTTACTCCCGACGACTCGACGGCGGGTCCACCTCCTCGGCCGTACATAAGCGCGTGTCTCCCTCTCGCTCGCTCCCGAGGCCAATGATTTGCTCTTACCGGAATCATAATTCTCCGTGAAGGTCGCGCTCGTGAGCCCGCGACTCTCCGATCTCTCTCGAATCGGCGGCCTTGAACGGGCCTCAACCATAACTAACGCCACTTATCGCTGACGGCGCACGACAAAATTACCCGCCGCGGTTTTCGAAATCCAAGCCCGCCGCGCGTTTACCCCGAAGATCACTCGGGGCTTTAATAAGCCCCCCTCCCCCCGACCGACGGCGCTCGACGGCGGTTTAACGAGGCCCGAGAAAAGAGCGCGCGTTTCACGTCAATAAAAATTATCCCGGTCCGCTCGTTTTTGCCGCTCATTTTTACCGAACGTTTTTCCCGCTCGCGACGAAGGAGCTCCAATTTTACCCCCAGTTCGCGCGCTAATGGAAAATCTATGAGCGAAAATCTTTGCGCGACAAAAACGAGAATCGCCCGAGTTGGCGATTTTACGGGGAGTTAAGTGCTCCCGCGACTGATAAGTCTCTTTGTGGAAACGCGCAGTGGGGTGCATAGGAATCGATCGACGAGTTGGCCATTTTTTGCCACGGGGATGATTTATGACGCCGGTTGAAGGTTATTCTGTCGAGATCGTTTATTTCGCAGGAATGACACGGTGAATCGCTAAAACTACCCTAGACCCTCCCCGCTTCTTTCTTTTCAATTTTTATTCTGCCTATCCTTACCCGCTCGTCCGCCAGCGAGAAAAAGTAGAAAAATCGGTGGAAATTCACGAGCCGTAATTTCTTCATGGCCGCAATTCCCTCAGAAGGTAATCACCGTAGTATAACACCTTGGCTGTAATTATTTTGATGGAGTTTGGGCAACTCTTAAGTGGTGCAATAAATATCCTTAACGAGATTATGCAAGCTCTCGAGCCTATTCTACCTAAGCTCGCGGACAAACATTCGGCTAAAACGGCTATAAGGTATCCTTTCAGATGCTTATCAATCAAGCGCGCGGTCGAAAAGTTCAGAATCGACAGCAGGCCGCAGACCATTACGTCGCGCCGCTCCCTCATCCTCCTCGGCGCCGATAATTTTTCATTTTTTCTTTCGACTCCTCGTTCTCGTCGTCCCGAGAGCCAAGAAGCACACGCACGCCCGCGGCGAATTAATAAGCAAAGTCAATCCGAGTGGTCTCTATAAAAGGTAGAGGCCCGATGGGCCTCTGTCGACTTTCTATTTTAATTACCGAATTCCTCCTCCAACATAATATCGCGCGCGTTCATAAATTTCTTCTCGCTCGCCGCGTCATCTCGGCTTGTGTGTGTTTTGTCTGCCGCGCGTCGGTACGCCGGCGATTCGCTTCGGGTGAGCGCAAAAAAAGAGTCCGAGAGAGTGAGAGAGGAACTGTAAAAAGCGACCGAAACGTTGACGCACTTGACATTTATTATACGGCAGTTTTATGCCCGACATTTATTGTACGCCCGGCTTTTATATAGTGTGTGCAGCCCCTCTTTTCTGGCTGTTGCAAGCTCACCGAAAAGAGCGACCGGGCGCAGTAAGGACATTCGTCTCCCGGACACTTGCATGGCCCACTGGCTTTGTATCCTTCCTCCCTTCTTTATCATCAGCTCCTTTTTCATCCGATCGCCGAGTGCGTACCTCCAAAATGTGCCTAGCTTTATGTAATCAGATTGGACATTTCTTTTAATCAACTCGTGCAGAGTTAAATAAGTTAGAAGAAAAATGTGCACCCTGGCTAACAACGTCTCATTTTCGTATTTTCCTTCGCATTCTAATAAGAGCATTGCTAATTTGACTTGCAAATTTTTCCATCCGGAGTCTCTAATAAGTTTACCGTGGAGAGAAATGTAATTTTTGGAAGGTGCGACGATAATAGCTTTTTGTGAGGTTTTTTTAATAACTCTGTAACACTTTTTTAGCAGCCATAACGCTACATGCAGACGAGGAGAAAAATTACATAGAACTTTCTCCAATTATTTTTCGTCAGCAAAGTCATAAACATGTCGAAGCGGCCCTCTTGTAACTCTCAAAAAATATTTTTGCTTATCATCTCGAACTAAACAATTTACCAGCGCTTATTTTAGCGCGTTGCTTCATAATGACATTGGAACGGAGTACCAATAATTCTTTGGCAATTATTTTTTCAGCTGTTTTTGCAGAAAATTCAATAGTTACTTTAAAGTAAAAAAATTCGCATGAAGCGATAAATAATTGCTTTTCAAATAAAATTTCGGTTGCGTGATATTTTAAATGGAAGAATTGAGAAATTTTCTATTATTCAAAACACGATGAAAATATAAGCTGCTCGTACACAGTATTTCCTCTATTGAATTCGTTATGTGCACTTACTTTCATCAAGTACGAAATTTGTTTTTCATAAATGCAAAATCCACCCGGAGAGATTTGTATACAAATGCACGCATTAATCGACTTATCTTTTTCATCCGCCTCGCTTGACGGAAAAAGAATTAAAATAAAGGAAAAAACATAAACAAGAATGAACGGCTGGCACATCCATTAAAAGAGCGATAAGTCCACGGACACACGAGATGGGCATACGGGGCCAGTTTCAATTGATATGCCTTCAGCGTTTTGAAACACAGCTTAGGCTTCTCAATTACAATGTATTACGATTCCCCCACGCTTGGCAGCAACGTTTTGTTTTGAAATTGCTGCGCGCGAGAAATCACGCTTTCAGCGCACGATTTTTCGGCGTAATTATGCGCGCGCGACGCTAGCGGGCAAAAGATTTTGCGGAAACTCGCACGCGCAGAAATAGAAATTGAGTAGCAGTCGCTCAGACTTTCCGCGCGCCGCTTGAATTTAATATCAAGTTCGCGCGTTTAGTAGCTCCTACGCGGCCCTGAACGGATTTACCGTTCGCGCATGCATGTACGCGCGGGAAAGGAAGTGTCCGCCTGGACTGATTTTATATTCCGCTTCTTTTACTTTTTTTCTTCATTTCGATCACAAGGTCAAGTTCGTTATAAAGCGGGCACAAATTCGTGCCAAAAATAGGGGACCGCTCTCGTTTTTTTCTCTCCTTGTATATAAAGCGGAATATCGGGAGAGCAAATGTGAGTCGCGCAATTAGGGAGTCCGCACCGTACGCCGCTGTTTTTTTTTTTGTCCTGTTTGTTTTTATTTTTTAAACGCCCGAAGGTACACCGCCAGGGGCTCGCATTAATTCGTGCCACATCGAGAAATTTATCAAGACTACGCTGTCGCAAAGTCGGGTATTCCAATTGGACGTCGTAAATAGATCAACGGTTTTTTTGCGTCGCACCCGAGCGTCGTATGAAAATCCTGCATGCGACGTTAATGCGAATAAAGTGGGCGGGTAATTTGCGTTTCAATGCCTCGGCTGAAAGGAGTTCAATATTATTGGAAACGCTTAAAAGATACCTACCCGCGTAAAAAAATTTAAGTTACGATAAGGAGACTTTAAGAAGATATTGCAATGGTTCGCAGTTTGTTTCAGCCGCGAGAGGTTGTCCTTGGACAACCTGAATAAATGTTAGCATAAATTTTTACCAACGCCGCGCGGCGAGTTTGTTAAAATAATGCAATATTTTACTTATTACACACAGCAATTACGAGGAGTGTAACAGAGGTAAATTGTATCGAAAAACATCCGCGAGCGGCGCTACTTTTAACGAAGGAATTATGGTTATTCCCCTTTTTTGCATGTCCCATCCTCACTCAATTATTCATAATCCGAAGGCAGAACCCCATAAAAAGGTCGTTTTTATATCTCCCGTTCTCTTACGCAATTAGTCTCCAAATCTCCGGCGCGAATTCTCGGAAAATTCTCGGTGGGTCGGGCGAGCGAGAGAGATAAAAAGATCGCACGACGAGCATCTGGCGGCTAATTAAGCGCTTTTTTCCAGCGTCGCGCGATACTCGCGCTGGGGACTGATTGGCAGCGGGACGCTCGGCTATTTTGGCGGCGAATAAATCTATGTTGAGCGATTACCGTGATCATCGTTTTTAATTACAAGGTCAGCCCCCCTCGAGCACTTGAACCTGAAATCGGCGGCCCGCCAGAAATAGCCGCCTCGCGCGCGCTCGCGCAGGCGGCTTGCCAACCGCTCGCCGCGAGCCTGCGTTATTATGACGCGCTTTCACTCTTCCGAGGTTCGACGACAGTGCTCCGTCCCTCTCCTGCCCCCTTTTTTGCCACTTTCATTCTACATCCCGCCCGTGTTCTCGGGAGTCCGCGAAGGTCGCGCGGCGCGGTGCAGCCGAAATATCGCGAACGCCCCGAGAGGCTTCACCCTTTATTTATAGCGCTGTCTGTAATTTTCGATTTAGCGATAGCTCAAGGTCAGAAGCAATTTTTCCCTCCATTTGTCCGCTTGTCGGAGGAAAAGTGCCGCCGCCGCCGCTGCTGCTTGGCGCTCAGCTGTAAAAATACATTGAGAAATGTGCACCTTCCTCCTCTCCCCTTTCTCTCGCTTCCTCTTTCGCATCTATATCGCTTATGTACGCCGGGCATCGCACGGCCGCGTCGCGCTAGCGATACTGTTGTTTTTTTTCGAGCCCGCCGCGGTGATAAATCTATCAATTACGGGAGCGATCCTTTTCCTCCGACGCTGCAGCCTGCCGGCCTTTTTTTCGCTATTCGCTCGAGCTCGAGCTCGAGCGTGTTTGCGAAAATAATAATTGCGCGCTCGCTATGGCCGAGTCATAATATCCACCGATTCGACGCGAGATTTATGCGATTTAAAATGCTCTTGGCGAACGGCTCGCAATCAAGCTAAGATAAATCAGGTTTTCACAAACGATGCACG
>JAXIUT010000037.1:1055577-1078067 GCA_035586675.1 Eurytoma californica | reverse complement strand
TCGATATCGACTCTTAAATTATAGTTTCGACCAATTGGAAATTTGTTAATTCCTATGATTTGTGCAATTGATGTAATTTGAATTTAATGTGCGATACTCGTCGGTGGGAAAGCTCGATTATTCAAGTTTTGGCGAACGAGTTCGTGCGCCTAATCAGGATTTTGTCGTATAAGCAAGGTATTAATAATGCCTTAATTAAAGTTCTACTTTGCTGTTGTTAAATTTTCGAGTAAATAAATTTTTAAAGTCATAAATATGCAAACTGCGTTTGCCGTCGTTGTTAAAGCAAAAAGAATTCATAAAATCTTCTCTTTAATTCGGTCACACCGATGTATTAAATTATTTAATCTTTTTTTTAAATCGAAAGTTTAAAGGCCACAAAAACAGACTCATGAATAATTTTGAATAAACTAAGAGCACGGAAACAGCGTGATTGACTGAAAGATCCTTAGTTAAACTAATTTAGCGCAGAAGTAATAAACAAAATTTGCATCGACCTGTTCTCGGACAACGTGGGAGGCCTAACCTTATTACATAGGGACTCGTTTTATACGTAAGAAACCTGCGCCTCGACCTCTTCGTTATAACGTACAAAATTATGATTGGAAACTCGTAAAAAATTTTCTAACAAGCTAAAATAGAAAGTTATGGATAAATTAATAACACAGGATCGAAAGCTCTAACTATATACTCATGACCCATCGATATTTTAGCAGAAACTGTTATGTTTTACATTATAAAATTTAATTTAATGAGAAAATTCAAGTATTCGCCTTATTCGTTTTAAATACGACCGTGAATTTTTAGCCTAGACGGTATCTTTATTATTTCTCGAGTATTTATGACGAGGCTATCTTCTGAGATGAGTGATTTTTAAAAGTGCACAAACACGAGCTTCAAATTTTAAGTATTATCGTCAATACTTTATATCGATCATTGGATAGTTCCATGACCCTGATTCGTTGGGGATTTAAAAAAAAATAACGATGATTGCAAAACAAGAGAGAGAGAGAGAGTTTCCGTGAAACAAGAATCACTCAGCGGTATATTAGGTACATACGCCTTTGCGTACGATATTAGCCATGGCTTGATTCCCTTGTCGGGAAATTATTGACCTCTCGATACGCGCAAGCGGCCGCCTCACGCGGAGCACGCCAACGTCGCGACGACGTCGTCGACTGTCAGAAAATCGATAGTTGATGTCTGAATATCAATAATTTATGCGTGCGCCTCTTGACGCGGGATGTTTGCAGAATTCAGAATTCAGTCGTCATTCGATTTCATTTTCTGCTTGTTTTGTCTCCCACGCGACGAAATTAGTATGCGCTTAAGGATCCAACCAGTGGAGTGCTTAATGAAAATTAATTAGGGGGTTGCGATTGCGTTCATTCCTAAATAAAAAAAATATATATATATTTAACTATCTTTATCCTAATAATTCTAACAGTCGATTGAAACGCATACCTGATATTAAAATGATAAAAAAAAAAACATTAATATTTTAATAATAATAATCAAGAATCAACACGGACCCGACCCGTTAATATACCGGCTGATAAAAATTTAACCCGACGCTGGTGAAAGCAGACTTTTGGCTCGTCCCGTTATCTTCTCAATAGAGTTGTTTTGGCACGGAGTAGCCTCGCTCAATGACGCGTTCTGTCATCACTTTCATTTTTTACGATCGTAATCTGCTCTCTTAGGTAGTTAGATAGATTTACAGCGAGACAAATGATATATTGCTAATTTTTGCTCGCAGTAGCCGGCAGTTTCTACATGCTATAGACAGATTCGAAAAAGCGCTTATCAACTGAAAAGGAAGAAAATAAATTTGTCGAACCGAGCGAGAAAAAAGGGACATTGAAAGCTCTCCCGCGAGACGATAAAGTCTCGGTGGCGCTATCGTTAACGAAATCGCGAGAGAATCCCTCGAAAGGGGGATGGGAGCGGTTGCCCTCCGCCGGCGTAAATTAGCTTGCCGCGTGCGATACAGCGAAATCAGTGCTCGGAGCTGCAACGGGCGCAGGTTAGCGCGGGCCGATGCGACGCAAAAAGAAAGCCGGAATTAGAGGAGCTCGGAGAGAAAAGGCAAAGAGCAAGAACGACGGAGGATGCTATCGTAGCCGATCGTAGCAGGGGACATTAAAAAAATGGCAAATCGATCGTATGCGAAAGGAGAGAAGGGAAGAGGGAAGAGGCTCGGTCCAGGGCCGAACCGGCGGCCGCGCGAAGGAGCCCGCGAGTCAATAGTTATCCGGGCGTTGCTCGGCCGCTCGCTCGCTCGCGCAAGAGATGGGCATATAGCTAGCGATCGAGGGCAATGGTTAGTCCAAGGTCTCTCGGGTTCAAACCCCCGCCACACCGAGCGGTTCACGAGAGCCGCCGCCGCCGCCGCCGCTGCATCGCCTCCCTCCCCTCCTCCTGCGGGCGGCCGGCGCGCTCGCCCGAACAACAACCTCGTGTCCTCCTCCGTTCCTAGAATAATCACCGCCGGCCGAAAAGAGGCGCCGAGCGAGCCGAGGCCCCGGCTGACACTCGCCCGTAAACATTTTGCGAATCGGAATAATAATTCCCGAACGTCGCGCGCGAGAGGGGACTGGGAGACGGAGAGAGCCGCGAGCGGCTTCCACTGTACGTCTACGTGGGCGTCTCGGGCGAACGAACTGCGCGCAGCCGCCGCTGCACACACGTACGCGCCTGCATCTCGGGAAATACGATTCCAGGTGTTTCTCCCTCCTCCTCCTCCCCGTCCTCCTCCCCATCATCCTCCCCATCCTTTCCCCGGCTCTTCCGCTTTTTCTTCTTGCCTCCTCTCCTTCCTTCTCTTCCCCCATTACTTTTATACATGTATTTCGCTCTCGGCGAGCTTATTTGGCTTTACGGAGATTGAAATTTTGCCGGGAGAGCGAGGAGGAGGATGCGAGCAGAGTTTCCTGGATTTTCCCTTGACCTTTTCTCAAATTTCAACTTTCTAGGAGCTTATTCGAAAAATAATGGAATGGCTTGGGGGGATTCGCTCGATTTTTTTTTGCAACGGCCCAAAGTGGACATTTGTACTGATTAAAGTTTTGCGGATACAGCTTGAACACCTTGCATTATCAAAAGGTTTTCCTTGATTAAATTTATTTAAGAAGAAGTAACGGCGAGAACCTCTTAAATAAATATCACGGTACGTTTGATAAGACCTAAAACAAATTTTTCAAAATTTTCTTTTTACGTCTTAGGTATATTGTAAATTACTATTTTATTAAAAGTTCATTATTTGGTTGTTATTTAAACATCTTTTCAATACATAAGTTCTTTAATTTACATTTAGATTTTACACGATATAAGAAATAAATTGAAACCAATTTAACTTTTAACTTTTCGTTCTTAATATACACGCGAACTTAATAAGTTGACAATTAAATGATCTATCGTCTTTAGAACGAAATTTGTACCAAATTTGTAGTCTTGGACTCATTTTTCAAAAATAAGCGGCTTAATATGCATTTTGACGCCATTCCAGTTTAAAGTTCACTGGTAGTCCATTAGTAAATATCCGGGTCAAAGAAATCAAATTCAAATTATCCAAAAGTGTGTCGTATTCTTGGCTTAAATACGCTGGCGCACAGCTAAGTTGTCTTAACCCACGGCCAAGTGATGAATGTATAGTCGTTAGACCTTATCTATGTAGGATGGCTCGAAAATGTATAATGCTACGATATATTAATGTGCACACTACACTGATTTTTGTTTTGAAATATAGTTTTAGAAAACACTTCTCGACGTAAAAAGTTTTTATTTATTTTTTTTTCTTATAGGCCTTGAATGAAAGTTTAGTGCCCTGGGATGAAAATTTCAATTATTAGATTTTCTAATGAGTTGAAAAAAGTGAAATAATAAATCTTTACACATCATTCGAATAAAATGGAAAATAATTAATGATTATATGTAGCAACGGGCTTCGTTAGATTTAACACAACAGTCGTTGATTTATCACAATAAATGCATGTTTCCTTTTAATTGTATCTGCAGATGCAGGAAATGTTAATTATAAACCGTTTTCATTCCCAAATACAAGCGACTAAGGCGATCCTAAGACGATTAATAATAACTTGCTTTGCAGCAATTAGAATCATGCATAACTATAAGTCGCTAGCAAATAAGAAATGACAGTATTCGCAAAAAAGGTCGGTAGTTAAATCAACAAAGTTACATCGAGTGAAGGAAACGTTTAGGAAGTCGTGATTTTCCGTGGATGTGATTAATTTTTTCTCTCTCGCCCGTTCTCTGGGGCTTTTTTGCAAGGTATAAAATAATAATGATTCGACGCTCGCGCGCCTGGTCAACGGTATTATTTAGACTTGAGCGTCACGGTGGCTAAGCAACGAGGTATTGATTATGACATTTATGACGGCGACTACGGTGCTTTAATCCTGGAATTATCGAGATTGTTAGATACACATCTTCATGACGGGCTATCTTCTCTCCGGCTGCTTTACGTCCCTATCGCAGCTACAATCCGAATCAAAATTGCTTGCAGCTGCACTTTATAGGTGTAAGTATACGCGTATTGATTATGCCGCGGGAGATTTTAAATAAGGTTGCAAACGAGCGAGAAATAGAAATTTTGTAAGAAATTTTTTTGCATTTATGTTGTGCAAGTTCTTTATCTAATTTATTCAAACGCTGTGTTTACTTTACAACGATTAAATGATATTCAAAAAAGTTTTGAATTGCATTCAAGAAATATTTAGTTAAAAATATAAAATTATTATTGAAATCATATCGTATTAAAAGCAGTATTTATTAAATCATTTTCTAAAATTATGTTTATTATTTTTATTTACTTTAATTTTTTAGACAAAAATTTGCCTGTAGATATTTCTGCCCGATTTTACAAGCATTGACGAGTTCATAACTGAAAATGCACAGTAACTATCAAGCAGGTATTATTAAAACCCTTAGCGTTGAAGCAATATTATTCACAAGAAGAAATTCTTGCGTCAAAAGCCCTAAATAAATTTGTGCCTATGCAAAATCGTAAGAATAAACGGCAAAGCATCGAGGAGAGTCGAGCAACAACAAAACGTCATTCATCTCGGCCCCATTTCTCGGCGGGATAGACAACGCCAAACAGATTGGCCGGTTTATTTAGAGTTTCACTTACCCGGGCGTGCGCGAGTGCGCGCACGCGCGTTAATAAAACGAGGCATTAAGTAGACTTGATTCGAAACAATTTTTCACTCTGGCGAATGAGACGGCTCGCGCGCTCGTCGTTTCCGCGTTTCACGCAGCTGCACTCCGGAGAAAAGGCCGCGGATCCCCGGATACGTCCAGCGCTCCATTTTATTCATCTCTTTCTCCTTTTTATTCATCGATACGCCAACATCATAATCCAACTGTAAAATTCACGGCTGATTTATTCGGCAATAAATTCGCATTGGAAACACGTGTTTGGGCGGAGGGGCCGAAACCGGTCGGCCGATGTTCGCGCGAGTGCATCGCACCGGCTAAGCCCGCGCTTTTCGCGAAGCGCGCTCTGAATCACGTGCTCGCGGTTTTAAATTAGACGTCGTAAAGTCCGTCGTCTCGGCCTCCCCCGGGGCCGAGGCTCCACGAGAGGGCCAGCGGCCTTCGCGCCGCCGCACAAATTGCCGCGGATACTTTGCGGACGGGACTTGCGCTGTTTTCTTTTCGCACCGCTTTTACGACGGGAGTAACGGACGCTTTTTTTCTCAAACAAACTCACCGCGAATTGCCCGGGCGATTTGCTTCGCGAGCAAGCCATGAGAGCCCGTTGGATTTGGAGAACTTCCACCTTCTTTTATGAGTGTTCTTTAATGAGCTAAAAATTAAAAATCTTGTATTCCGTTGTATCCTAAAAATGTCTTGATCACTGCTGCCAGAAAATTCAGAAAAAAGTTTATTAAACTCCGAAATGTATTTTCCCGATTACTAAACTTTTGTATTGCACTTGTTATTATGTTTCTGGCGCGCAGTAAGGAATGTTATTTTCGATACCAGTGCGTAAAAGTTGATTTTCGCCCTAGCGGGCCGAAAGTACTAACTTCCCTCCCGGCTCCCGATCGGGAGTTTGTAATTTCGGCCTCGCTAAGACAAAAAATAGTATACATACCTAGCCCTGTATAATAAGAAAGCCTCAGATCATATGTTTGTCTACCTCGGCTTCGCCTCGGTCGAAAATTACATGTGATCTGCGACATTTCTTATTATACAGGGCTAGGTATGTAATATACTATTTCGGGCGTGTGTGAAGTTAGCGGTGTATTAAAGGTTATGTACAGAAAAAGTGCAGCTCGTCGGAATTACCACAAAACATTTTATTAGTTGTATTTATCGTCGCAGATATATTTCTTTCATATTTCGTAGCATATTTCGAAAGCATAAACACGCGGCACGGCCCCGACCGAGAGCTTAAATGTCGATTTCTTTTTCCTCGTAATCGTCGTAAAAAAAGAGACGCTCTGCAAACTCGGTCGCGTATAGGAGGCGACGAAAAAGCAGATCGCGCGCGCATGAATACGGGGCTTTGTGAAAAAAGGTAAGGAACGGCGCGAGGCGAGGACAGAGTGATTTTTGAGCCGTGTGCGTGCGCGAGCGCGAGAAATATACGCGTATCGCAACTTCCGGTCCATTAGTCGCAGTTTATCCAGCGCGCTCTTACATCTGAGCGGCCGCCGCCGCAGCCGCCAGGCTATCTTTGATACGCGCGAGGGCAAAAATAACGATCTGAAATTCGTCAAAAAAACACGCGTACACGACGCCACGACAGGCGCACGCCAACTGCCTGCTATTACATCGGGCTTTATTGGAATACAAGCGATTAGAGGAGAAATTTAATACTAACACTTTACCGCGAATAACTTAGCGTTTATATCTTTCTCGATTAAATTGGACCTTTTGCTCGCTGGATATATGATATTACAAAACGTGGGTAATATTCGTGTTTAGATAAATTTAAAGTTGCTTATTCTAAAAGCAGTTTGTTTTCGAAACAATTCTCGATTGCGTGACTTATCCACGCAGCCAACTCCGGATTGACATGAATTTTCTGCAACATATTCGGTGACTAATAAAGTTAGCGCTGCGTAATTTTGCATAAAAAATCAGAGAAAAGGGAGAAAATAATCGTAAAGTTAGTTTCCACCTCCAGGCTGTAATATAAAACCCTATTGACTCTGGACTTGTTTACAGCAGCATCAGTATTTTCCACCAACGCAAATCTGCATTTCTCACGATCCTCTTCGTTCCTCGAACTCACGTAGATTATTATCTCAGACTTGAGCGTTCCCGGGGTTCGCGCGCGCTCGCGCGTCTTTATATTTTCCTCGCTCTCCCCGATCTCCCGAACCTCTCCCGTTGCAGTTCGGCATCGGATCCGCTTCCTCATAAGCCGAGAAGCCCCGCGTGCGCCCGGACTTCTACCTTCCCGTGCAGTTTTAGCGCCGGCGGCGGGCCCGTACGAAAAATCCCGCGTCAGAAAGGTCGAGAAGAGGGCCGGGTCCGAGGCTTTTTGCGCCGGGGAAAAGAAAAATCGCCGTTGGAAAGAAACGTGGCTCCGCTTTGAGGGGAACCCAAGCGCGTGTGGCCCGCGCCAAAAAGTCCCGCTCGCAACGCCGTCGGAGATATTCTATTTACGGATTTAGCCGCGGCGTCGGCGGCGGCTTTTTTACGCCAGGCACGAGTCATATATACCATAATCGAAGCCGAACGAGCGCGAGACCGAGCGGGCCATTTTTGTATTTTAACCTAATGAATTTCACGCGTCTGCGACTTCAAACGCTTTTTTTACGACCTCCGGCGCTTCCTTTGATAATTACAAGGGCGGAGACGATCCTCTCAGGTCAACGCTGCACGGCTGTGCCTACGCGATCGTCTTCGGCTTTCGGTTCTTTCTCTTACTTTTTCATTTTAAATCGACATTTTCTATTCCCATGAAATGTCTTCTTTTTAGAGTTCGCAAATTTTCGGCCATCTAAAAAAGAAACAACGTTGCGACCAATATTTAAAGCCTCGCACGTATATAGGGACTCAAGCAACGAGTAGACTAGAACGCGAAGCAAGAATTTGAGCGTAATTTGCCGTTACAGTTTCTCGATTTGATAACGCGCTGTAGAAATTAGGCGCGCGCGAATCGAAGTCGGTGCCCGGGAGTCTTCATCGAACACGTGAATCTCGCGTTTAACACCCAAGGCTGATAGGATCGCGCGTGTCACGCGAAAGTATCGAGGTTGACGCGCGCGACTCGCAGGAAAAAGGCTAGTGTGTACCCAACGTAAACACTATACTATTTCACTTGCGCTCGCGAAGCGCGACAATGTTTCCGTCTGTTTGACCGGGCTGATTATCTCTTTACAATATATCTGTTGGCTAGCGGAACCTAGTCACCGAGAAATTTACCGTCACGCACGTGCTTGCTCGTCCATCGCCGCGGTCTCTTCCGCACGGTAGCAGAGTAAGGATCGAAGGCAACAATTTCGCATTTTCGACTGCTAATGGGCTTCATGCGGAAGAGGTAGGCGAGATCTGCCGCGCAGATTAGGGTAAACTACAAAATTTAACTCGTCTTTTTTCGGCAGCCCTTATCGAACACTAATTATTTCATTTACACAACTAATTTACTTAATCGTTTCCATTTTTCGAAAAGAATGGAATTAACTGATATCAACTATGCAGCCCGGCTTAAGCCGAATTCGAAATATTCATGTGGCAATCTGTATCATTTAATGCATAACCGAATTGTATGAATGTATAGATAAGAACCTACATTATATACTTACATACTGGACGACTGACCTTGCTCTTGGCTATAAATGTTGCCCGTCTATTCCGTTCTCTATTAAGAAGGATCAAGGAAACATAACGTTTGCCACATTGAACAAGGTGTCCGACATTGATGTCTAAGTCCGTAATTCCATCAGAGATCCCGGCTGGGGAAAGTCGGAGTTTGCTTATCAAAGCGGCGGGCCTATATTCAAAATGATAGCGTAAAAAAGAAAGAAGAATCTAATAGGTTGGCATCCATCGCGTGGGGTAATTTACTTATCGCGATGACGGCGAGATGGTCTTGCGAACGAATTTGGCCGTTATCACTTTCCGCGGTAACGGGCCCCCGGGCCACCCTAGGCCACCCCCTCCAAGTACGTAGGAGCGAGTGCTCCGACACGTCGTGCCGTAAGTCGCTTATCGATAGCGGGGCGTCGGCGCTCGTCGAGGGGCTGCAAACGATTATTCGACTATTTACTTATCGTCCCGCGGGAGAGAAGATGCTCTCGTTTAATAGGCCGATAGGTCGACACGCTCGTCGATACGCTCGTCGATAGGTGAAACCGATGCGCCGCGGCGGGGCAGGCGGAGGGGGAGGGGGCGTCTCTCGCGCCGGCTCGAATTTAGAGGTCGAGGCGAAAGAGCGGTGGCGCGCACGCTGGATGCTTCTGCTGTTAGTCATGCGGGTGGGCTCGACTCTAAATGCTGATGTGGCGCGCGCGTTTGCGCTTATCGACGATTTGCTTTTAAAGAGCTTTTCGGTCGAAAGGAACTTGTTCGCGGCCGCAGGACTGGCGGGGGGCTTTAATCGTCACGCTTTGAAGGATGGAATGTTGTTTGCCTCTCTCGGAGCCTCGTCAAGTGTAATGGACTTTGGAAAATAACAGTTTTAAAAAATTGCCCATTTTTCGTATGTCTCTCGAGCATTTCCTTAACATATATTCTAGTAGGTCTATATGGAATAATCTTTTACATTATAAGAAGAATATCATTTTATTTTTTAATTATAGAGTTTGAAGAATCAAAAACGAAAGTTTATTTATTTCATTTCCTCCAACGCAGCATTTCATACTATAGAAATAATTCAAAGATTCTTAATTTATTAAAACGTCACTGATGTCGTTATACTTTCATGTTAATATAGATTATTTTAGTTCGCTGTCGAAATCTATTCTAAAATAAGATTACTATCTTAAATTCGTGAAATTCGCTTTTCCTGCGACACGTATTAAATTCGCTGAATATTCCATAGGTCTAGTTCGTTGCTCGACTCGGTCGCACGGTCGAAAATGGAAGCATAAATTTAGCTGTTTTTCGGAACCGCAACAGGATGCAGATGCACGCATGCGAAATCTAAAACACTGGAATTAGCCCGTGGACGTCCTTGACGGGTGGCAATGATCTTTCAACGTATCAACTAGATATAGAGTGGGAGAAAGAGACGAAGGAGGAAGCGATTTTTCTGGCTGAAATCCACTCCGCACCGCGGACAAACTTGTTGTCGAGAAGTTGGAACTGTTCGACGGCTCGGGCGCCGCTCGATTATTTATACTAAGAGGATTTGAGCAGCTTTCGCTTCTGTTTAGAAAGCCGTGCACCGTGAGGTAATGATTTTCAAATGATTGAAGCCACCCCGTTCGAGGGAACTTAATGCGTTGCGCAACAAACTTTGAAAATAAGCCTAAGTGGATTTAGACGTCATTGTGTTTCAGTATCAAAGTGAAAATAAATGAAGTGCGAGGAACGCGCTATAATGCCGCTCGCATTGGTATTATATCGAGCGCAAAAATTTCAAACACACCGACGCTAATTAAGTGCGCCGTCAATCTTGACGATTAATTATACATAATTATACACATTCGAATGCTTTTCTGAAGTATACACAGATTTGGCCAGATGTAACAGCATGGGAAACTTGAAACTTCGCTTACTTCGCGTCTATCTGCAACTGAAAAAATTCACCGGCTGTCAAAACGAAAGCAACAAACAATCAAGTCCCGCGATATCGAAATTCACCTGGCGGCAATAAAGCTCGCTCAAACGGTTTTGCAGCTCGAGCAGAGCCCGCGCTACTTCTTCCTGTTCATTTTTCCACGGCGCGTATAGCCCTGGGCGAGCTTACCTGCGCAACACCGGACTCCGGCGGGAGCGAGCGAGCGATATAACTCGGCCTTACGCACTCGTGAGTTTTCATTATTGCGCACACTGCCGTGTCTATCGTCTTTCTCTCGCCGGCTATTTTCATGCAGGTATTGTACGCAGTGTTGATGACTTATTCTGACTTCTATTATTTACCCTATTTTTTTTTCTATTTGCGAAACGTCACGAACGTATAGCACCACTTACTACATTTGCGATAAAAAATTAATTTTGCTATATGCAGGAAGCTTTTTGCACTGCTAATTCGGATGAATTGCGCCGGTTTATAAATTTTAATATACATGGTGCAATAGTTGTTAACGCGTAATTCTCTATATTATAGAACGTGGATTATTAATGAACTTTTAAGCGGTTCAATTGATTTAAAAAAAATATTGTCCGCTGCTTAATGGATCAGTGGGTCATCATAAGACTTTTAATTTTTGGAAAGTTTCTGATTAATCATTCATTAATGTGTTGATTCTAACTTTTTAACGGCAATACTCAGTTACGATTCATATAGCATGCATTATTGATTTGCATGTCTATAGCGTTGCGAAATGCACGCACTATTAGTGGTGTAAATTCAAAAGAGCTACTTTTATACATTGTTACATGGACAAATATGATGTAAATTGACAGAGTTATTAAGGAGTTACAGACAACAAAAAATCTCTAACGTTTCAGTTAATTAACTTTCATTGCGAAAAAATTAATGGACTGCTTGCTATGCTTGCTTACATAACTTGTACGCAAACGGTATATACAGTTTTTTTAATCGCTTAAAAGATTTTTCAAATATTATTATAAGTATACGAGAATTTATGAGTACACAGTCGAGGTTATTATTGATTCACTTGTCAAGCGTAATAAATGTCTACTAAAAATCGCTATTTTATAGATTTTAAAATAAATCAAAAAACTATTTCGTCAACTTTCCTGTCCTATTATCATTACTCACTAATAATCGATTTTTAATCTTTTCTTTTCGCATTCCTTTGCATCGTTACTAAGCTTGTTTAAATTTTAATAGAAACAAATCGGTAAAGATCAAGGTAAAGATAGTTAAAAAAGTGGTTTCCATAAAAAATTGTTTTATTATTACAAATAGCAGGGATTACTGTTTTTAGATTTAAGTTTTCAAAAGAGTATTACACAGCAAAATTAAAAGTATATTAATTTAATTTACTATTATTCACTTGACATACTTGATTTGACAAAAAAATCTAGAAACAGTCCACAAAATTTTTCGCCGCTTCATCCCCCTTCTCATATCTACCCTTTTTTAAAGTTTCACTACCACGCGTAACTAATTCTAAATCGTATCCCTATCTAAGCTATAACGATTGATGCGAATCGTTTCACATTCGCTTCAATTGCCATGACGTGGGACCAAAAAAACATAATAGACGAGGCTTTTCCGTAGGTAAGAAAAAATAGAGCGATCGAGCCTTTTCCCTCTCACACTTTTTTCGTCGGGGCAAAATGCTGGTGACGATGTGTGTACGCGGCAGTGGGACGTCGAAACTTATTTCACGCGTCATTTCGAAGAGGCGAGAGCCGGCAAAGTGACACCGCGTTATTCTTCGGGAATCACTAACTATATCGGCTGTCACAACCACCGTCACGAGCTCGCCTGCAAGTCAGTCTGCAAATCAGTTTTTAAGCGCGCCGCACTGCCTGCTCGCCCGCAGCCGTGGTTTCATTGTTATCGCTGACGCTGGCTTTTCACACGCTCCTCTCTTCGGGGGCTTTTTCTTCGGGCTCGAGCCTACCCATTTGTTTCGAATTTTACCTAGGGTTTTGCCTTTTTTTGCTACGAATTTCATTGCAGTTTTACGATATTCGAGCTGCGAGATTACGATCGTGACTCGCACTTTTTGCACGCCCTTTTTTCCTTTTCAACATTTTCCCATTTGTCAAAAATTCACATATGCCCGAGGTTTTTGGACACTTTTATGTGGATTATACCATGTGTTTGAAAAAACAAATTCCATTTTTTCTCTGAATAACCTGAAAAGGAGGATTGTCAGCTTTTGTTGCCTCATTTTTCTCCTGTTTCTTTACTGTTCTCCATCTTTATTTATCTTCGCTATCAGCACGATTCTCTGATTCTCTATACAAATTTAACCCTCAAATACGGTTTAATATTATGCTTATTTCTCGAAAAGATGAAGTATTAAAAACGCAGTTGTAAAAAATGTCAAAAGCACGTAAAGACTCGTCCAGTAAAATCGGGGAGAAAATACATCAGCAAGTGAGTTACGCCAGTGATATCCAGTCGAACGTCTTTAACGCATCGCCACACCTCGCGGCGCTTTCCCAGGGCCTCTCTTTCGCCGGCTTCGCGGGGACTAGCCGGGGACGATTAAATCGACTTCTTTACAAGCGAGCGCTTATGAGCTTTAAAGGGGAGCGTGCGATTCCGATAAGCCGGCCTCTTCCTCTCTCTTTCACCGCGAGAAAGCGTAATTGCGCGATGAAGAGTCGCGCCTTCGCTCGCGCGATAAGAGGAGCGAGAAAGCCAATATAAGCCGGCCAAGCCCGGTCTCAAGCATCCCGCAAAATTTTAGCTTTCTTCGCAATAAATTGTCGGATGCGCTTATTCTTTTAATAGATGACACCCGCTCGTTTGCGATCGCGCGCGCGAGAGCTCTCAAGGCGAAATTCCGAGCGCCCGTTCCCAAGCTGCATGGGGCTATTTACTTTATAATTTAATCTTTAAACTAACGCGGTATATTTTCGACTATAGTGCTGTTGCGCGGTTTATTTGCAATTGCTAATGAAATAACTTTATTTAGATTCATTAAAATATTTTTTCGCTATTTCATTCGTTTAATTAATTTTCAGATACGTAAATAATCTTATCAACTCTTTTTGGCTTTATTTTGTCGTTAATTAATGTAGGTAATGTATAAATAAATTTCTCAGAATACAAAATCGCTCGGAGCAAATTATTTACGATAAAATAAATTGAGCCGTTTGCTCGGCTGCGATAACTACACACGCAGCGAGCGAACTGTATAGCGCGCGTTATTGATTGAAGTGGTTACCGAGGACGGCTCGTACAACCCCGAAAGAGGAGCGGAGCCGAGGTCCCCGCATACAATTTCGCGATCGCCGAGCTTGAAGAGGTGTCGAAGCGAGGCTCGTGGGAGAGTTTACTCCTCGGCGACTGTTATCCGAGGCGTCGCGCGACTCGAGGTCTCGCTCGTTATCGCGATGCGCCCGCAAACACACGGCGCGCGCCCGCGTCCGTGTCATCGGTCGCACGCCACCGGAGGATGACGCCTTACCACTCGACTTTGCGCTCTTTTGCGCCACGCGAGTGTGTTTTCTCCGCTCGGTGCACCGAGGAGCGCCGATTAGATAAGGGAAGCCGGAGTAGACTACGCGCCGCTGTCTGTGCTCGCCGCAAAAATCGACTTTTCGACCGAGCTCCTTCGGCGAGTCGTCGGCGGTGGCTTATCTGCATCGCGACGAGGAAACTGTGTCGGGCTGATTAATACAGCTCCCGGACCCGCGGCGATAGCTCGGAAATTCAATCCAGCCGATGGGATTAAAATTTCGGCGAGCCACGCATTATTGTCCTCGGGTAATGCACTATTTTCGTTCGAGTAACGGACTCATTGTTTCCTGCTTTGCGGTGCCTCGACTTTTACAATTCCTCGTCTTTTTTTCGCTGACTGAATAATTTAAGTAAAATGAGCAAAAGTTTTACATCGTCTATCCGAAGGTATAATATTTTCGCTTAAAAGTGAAATACGATCTTTTTCTAAGAAGAAGGAAAAATAAATCGGTGAGTAATATGTAGCCCAAGCAGCGATTATTGAATTTCTTTTAATGACATCACTTTGTTGACTAAGAGAGAAATAAGTAATGTTTATAAGAGACGCCTTATACGCGAGTTATAAATCAGTGACACGCAAAGTGAATTGATGAAAACTCGGAGCGTTTTTCGTGCACGCTACGAACCGGAGCAAAACTCTCTCGCGGTAAACGGCAAAAAAGTAAGGCCAAGTCCACGTCGCGACTCGAAATTGAAAATGGAATAAAAAAGCGGTGGATCCGCCTTTGAGAACCGCTGGAAGCAAGGGACTCGCAAGTCGCGACTGGCCCCCGTATGTCACACTTGCTCGCGGCCGAGAGAGAGAGAGAGGGAGCACGTACAGGCTCGATGACCCGCAGGATTTCTTTTTATACTTTTCATCTGTTCGGACGAGCGCGCGCACGTGAGTCTGCATATACTCGCAGCTCGGGAGAGTTCATCGCTTGCGCATCCGCGTCCTCGCCCGCGCCAGCGAGACTTGGACGTGTCTGCCCCGAGCACATGTGTACATACGCAGCCGCGCCGGCCGCGCGTCGCGTAATCATTGTCTCAGTCGGGCTGGCGAACCTTGCGCGAGCGTCGAACTTGCGACCGAGAGAGGACGACCAGGGGAATGGCCTGAGATGGAGGGCGCCCTCAGCGCCGTTTCACTTACTAAATTATACTTGCTTTTTTTATTTTCTTACGGAATCAAATTTTCAGCAAGTTTTCCAAGACAATAGAATAATAAAAGAGTTTTGCCATTATTGCTCGATTAATCAAGAATCTGCATTGCTCTCATTTTTCGATTGTTAAAGTAATTATTGATTGAAAAATCTTATGTATTCTTGCTACGTGTACCTAATATGCGCACTAAAAATTCCCATTCCACAAGAGGCAGGTAAATAATAAAGATAAATAATAAAGATAAATAATAAAGATAATAAATATTCAGATAACTGAAAAGCAAGATTTTAAAAATAATAAAACAAATTTAAAGTTTCAAAATTTGTTTTATATTTTTTAATTACATATTTCTTTTGCAAGGAGTAGCAGTCGAGGTATCAGTGGTCGACGAACTTTAGTCGGCGAGACATAAAAGAAAGAATCAGTCGGAGATAGAAATGGTGTGATTGAAATTTATATATTCACGGAAGTGCTGAAATCATGATTCAAGAATTTTTATTCGTATTTCTTATATGTGTAGGATATATACTACCAGGAAATATTTCATTTAAAAACAGTCTAATTCGTTAATTTCTGTTTCAGAAATAAACAAAAAATGTTGTTATAAAAAAGGTTGGTACAATACATTTTTCAAACTAACAGGCTCACAGAAAATTCGGTTAAGTTTGTATCACATTTATCTCCAATAAAAAAAATTGATTGTTCAGCTTGAATAAAGATATAACGAGATGGTGAATAAAAATTAATTTGAATGCCTCGGCCCGATAACGTCAACCTCTGTCGCGCTAGAGCTGATATAAAAAGCCAATGGATGGTATATCCGCTATAATCCCGGCGTATCGTGATTGCACTTTTTCACTCTCCTCTTGCCTTTAATATTATCGATCAAATTACGCCTGATTGGCTACGGTACGTTAAATCGCCGGGAGAAAAAGTCGAGGCGCAAAAAAAGCGAGAGATTATCATATTCTTTCTCGACCTGATTAGGCATTAGTATAATTGCACTGCGCGCGCGCTAAACGCTCTTACACTTTGTATAATTTATGTCTATCGCACCGCATAATCGTGTTCGCTCTTGGTAAGCTAAATTATCGTTTCGCGCGAGGTTCCGTGTACGTGTATGATAGCGAAGTAAATTGGCAATATCGTCAGTTCCGAAAACATCAAAGTCTGCGTGCTTGGACGCAGAGTCGAATAATAAAAAAGCCAGGGTCCAATAATTCAAAATGCATGAATCTCTAATTCTGTTTGCCCACTGCTTCCTGCCGTGAATTATTTGCAATCAACCTCCGCAGAATGTCCGAGTAGCTTTTCTCCGAACTTTATTCCCATTCAAGGTTCTTAAAATAAGTAATTGAATTTATTTGCGCTCGGGGATTTATTTAGAATATATTCCTTCGCTCCAGCGCTTCGCTCAAATCAAGATTGCAGATACTGTGTTGCAGAACTTGCTGTTTTATACTGTGCGCTGAATTAACTTGTTTAATAACTCGATTTTAATAGCAATTGACAAAAGATTTTTATTTATGTTGTTGTTGCGAATAAAAGATTGCATGCAAAATGGCATCTATAAATTTAATTTCTTTACAAATGTGTTTAATGCATTTCTTGTACGCAATTATTTAAAGTTTGGAAAAACAAAATGTCTTATTTAAATTATAAAAACATTAACCGTGTATGATAAAGCTGTGATCATTTATAATATCATGCATTAATTTTTCAAGCAAATTGATTAATTTGGTAAGGCACTAAAAAAAATTACGCAAATAAATCTTACATGCTGAAAATGTTATTTATTCAAATTCGTATAGCAATTTAATTTTAATTTGATAAAGCGAACTACATGCAAGCATAACGCATTATTTATATTAAAGTTGAAGGAATTGTTCTAGAAATAAGTTGTGAAAATTGTCTTAATATTCACGTCTCGCTGTCGCATTCCTAAATAATTTATGAAATCGCTTGTTGAATGCATCAGCAACCCGGATCCGCGCAGGCCGTCATTGCGACACAAGTGCGCTCGCGAAACAGCCGCGATACCGCACGCAATTGGTGTAAAACCGCGGGAGGGTGTCTGCGTTCGCGCGCGTCGCCCCGGACAGTCGGCGGCGACTCGGGCCGTTATTCCTTCGATCGCAGCTCGCACCGCGGCTCATTCCGCGTGTCGCCTGCGTTGTGTAAGCGCCGCCGCTTCGAAAACTTGTCATGACCGGCTTGCTCTCCAGCGCGTGCACACGGCCCGCGACCGTAATTTATGCCAACAGCGCCGGGAAACATCGATGCTGACAGAGGCCCCGCCGAAAAATCCCGCCCGCCGCGCGGCCCTGCAAATTGCGAGCGCTTGCGGCCGCCTGAGCTTGCGCCGACTATATTATTGTCTTGAGCCCGCGGTGGCGAAATCATCATGGAATATCGTGATCTTTCAACGCTGCTAGAGCAGTACGTACGAAGTTTACCATTTTTCCACAGCTTCTTTTTTTCTACTCTATTCTATTACTATAAATACTTCTAAACTAATCTAATTGATTAAAAATATTCTGAATTGTATTTAAAAACAAGCACAGTTTTAATTAATATATGGCAGATTGTGTTTTGTTACACAAATTTAGTTTTTGTAGATTGAATTGATAAATTGCAAGGTTATATCATTAATAATGTTTATTTATGCCGATATTGAACTAGGAAATTATTTTGACAGCAGCATAAATTCTGATTGCATCTGTTTTATAAATGAAAATCATGCTTTTGATATATGCAATTTTAACTGCTACTTTTCGTATGAACAAATATTGTTGAAATAAACTAGATCAAGTAAAGTGCGGACTACTAAGCTGAGTGATTAAAAGACTTTAATGTAAATACTTACCTTTTATTAATAGAAACTTCAGCTTGCACAGTGTGTCATCGACTTAAGTAACAGAATAAGCAAAGCTCCGCGGCATTTTCGTCATACCCGTAAAAAGATTAGAAATATTGCGTAAGCTTGAGAAAATCCGACGACGCCTTTTAAGATGGAAAATAGCGAAAAGAAACAAAGCGTCGCTCGCACTCCGCACTAATAACCAAGGTGCACGACTTCGCGCGCATGATATTGTTCTATCTCCCGGACTCTATTTATTTCAACGGATTGGCTCACATTGCGGCTGAGTAACAAGGTGGAACGTCCACGCAACTTCTGCGCTCGACTCTGCTTATTTTAATTTTTAAAATTTTTTTCTTCTCCAAAGCCCAGGCGCTACACAAGCGCGAGCGAGACGGAGAGAAAGCCGAGACTCCGAGAGTCACTTTGAGAACATTAGTCACGTGCCTCGCGCCCGTCGAACGCCACGGGGAAGGTAAAAAATTTCACGACAATCGCGGAGCATCGAAGGCGGGGCGCGGCAAAAAGTTGCGCACTCGTCAAGGCCACGGTCGAGGCAGCGCAGTAAATTCGAGCCTCTCGCGCGATTGTCTCCTGCGCGTACACGCGCGCCGCTTTATCGACGATCTCGCATCGCGGGCCCTCTTTCTCGATCCCCCGAGCTCTCTTGCCACTACCGCCGCGGTTTCTGCGCTCTCCCGGACTTCACCTGTGGAAATATTTTTCGCCGATACCTGCAGTAGATTCAGCCTTTCCGCTCGTTAAACTGATCTTTTTCCACTGCGATTGTTTCTTTTTGTAAATACAGCTTGGATTGAAGTAAGGCGAGACGGAGATCCTCTTCACCTCGTAAGTTACGTAAACGAACATTCAACGTTTGAGTGGACAAATATTGTGCGTATTTAAGAGGAAATTTATATATATCCTTATCTTTTGGAAGTATGATAGAACTGCATCTGGTTTTACGTTTTACTTTTAATTACGAATTTCGTTCGTGCTTTATGCAAATTAATCATAATATTATTGTCTGCAAATTGATTAAACGTTTTTTCACGTTATTTCAAAATAAACGAAAATATTTGTTATACATGCCAACTTTAATAAAAAAATAAAATTATAAAACAAAAAGTCTATTTGCATCACTAAAGAATCTAAAGAAGACAGTGTTATTAATTACAAAGAATATGAAAAATTAAAATACTTAAAGCGTGAACACATTCGTAACTGTTCGTTGATGGCGCTTCGACTTTTCATCTAGATCAGAATCAAGGTCGCTTTTTGTTACTCTAACCTTGCGGACTTTTTACTCCCGATTGTTATCTTCTTCAAAGTGCTTTATCTCCTTGGAAAAGCAAATTCCCGTGCAGGTACAGCTGGCACAATAGCCGCGCTTTTCCAAGAGCCGCTCGGGGCCAAGGCATTAACAGAGCTGCCCAGTTTTCGTCAAATCGAATACGTCGGCCAGCGCGACAATTACGAAGGGACACGCGTTCGCAATTGTGCGACGTCGCGGCAAATTAGCGCGGCCCCTCGCCTGTCGCCTGCCAGGCGCGTATCGTCCTTGCGCGCACGGCATATACCACCGAATACGCCACCCGCCAGCCTGCCAAAGAGGTGATTTGTCAAAGCGCATCGGTCGAGTATTTTTAAAAATCGCCGCACCCGCGGGGCTCCGCCGGAAAATCTTGTCGAAGCGCCAGAAACCCAGAGTGAACGTCCTGAGGACCGGCCAAAAATATCGCTCATGCGTTACGGCTACTCTACGGGATCGCCGATTCTCTCTCCGATTACCCGATTTCCCCTTTAAGCATTCGTGAGATTTACTTTTTCTTCGCGCGCTTCGGCCTCCTTTGCTCCATCCTTTTCTTTTGCACATTTTTCAGCGGGGTACTACCTGTATTTATTGCATTTGTTCTTAATTTACGAGAAAGGATATGTGTAGAATTAAAAAGATATTTTTCTTGAAAACAAAGAAGAAACATAGTAGGCAAAACAGCTTAAAATATCATATTGCACATATGAAGGTAATAATCGAGCTATTTTATATAACGTTTCAATTTGATGGTTCAAGTATTAGAAAAGTAATCACAGAATTGAAATAACACTTTTTTCAAGTTTCACAACTAAATGGATAATAGAGTTTAAATGTTCAGATTTGAAAATAATTAGTTAAGGAAATCGTGATTTATAAGGGCAATTAATTCTCTGTATGTATTACTCTATAAATAATGTTTTAGGTAATAAGTAAAGTGAACATTAATTTTCGCGTTGTCGGAAAAGATGGAAACAAACTTTTTATTTCAATAGATATAGCGGAAGCAAAGAAATTTTTATGTGACGGTTATTTGCTTGTTTTTGACCAAGTGGAAAATTTCACATAAAACTATGTATTTAAGTTGAATATTTAGTAAGTAAAAGACGTCAGAGCACCATTTACATTTATTATATTTACATTTATTTATTTACATTTATTATAAAAATATTTTGAGAAAGCGACATTTATGTTAATTCAAAAAATAAGAATACTTTTTTATTACAATTTTTTTGTTGAAAAAAATGTTGGAATACAATAAAATAAAAAAGACTTTTTAAATAATTAAAAAGTGAATAATGGATCTGAAACATGGACTAATCAATATTCCCTCTTCCCCCTCCTTGTATCTTCTCGACATCCTGTTCACAGCGATCGTGTGCGTCTCCATGCTCGGCCTTTAGCGCGGACGACCACTTTCTAGGTGAATGTATTTCGGAAGCTCAGCCGTTTTTGCGGAGTCGCAAGCACGGCACGCGCGAAGCGAGTGAGCGGGCACCGCGGGTGGTGGGGGAGGGCAGGAGGGGGGGGTCGAAGGAAGCGGTAGAGCTACTTAAGTGGAAAAACGCGGGAAAGAGGAGACAAGGCACGTCCGGCGCGTTGACCAGGCGTTCGTGACCTTCCTTCGTGAAAAATAAGGATCGACGAGGGCTTCGACCCTCCTCTCTCTCTCTTTCTCTCTTTCTTCCCCTCTCTCCACCTTCTCTCCACCTTCTCCTTCGCCTTTCCACCTCCACGCCGTGCACATCAACGCGCGCGCGATCGAGGCATGCATGCGCTCGCCAACGGGGCATCTCGATCGCGATGTTTTTCACCGCTAATCTACGCTTTTCAGGTTGATTCAAACGTTGCAGTTATGTTTCAAATAAAGTTTGCACAACTTTAACGGAATGTTTTTGTTTTTTCACGCTTTATTTTGCCGCTTTATTATGTTTGCATTCGAATTTTTTCTGAAAACACTGCGCCCTGATAATGAAAATGTCATTTTACTTGAATTATCGGCGTAATAACAATGTTACGATATTAAAACACGCAATTATTAGTCATTATTAATCATGTAAGGAATAGTAGTATACGTGCGTCAATCGATTGGGGTCAATAATATTTATACAAAAATGTTATTCTTGTGTGCAAGGAAATTTTAGGATGTTTTATATTTTTTGCTTGGTTTATTTTATTAAGGCTCGATTCAATTAAATTTTACAACTATAAGTCTCGACTTAATAGGAGTAAATATTTGTTTGATTTATAATTTAGCTTGAATTTAAACGACTTCGCTGGAAATTACGAAATTTCGAATAAAGGAAATAGTACTTACAATAGAAGTTATTGACGTAGATGCGTACAGAAAAAGACGTATAGAAAAACAGAAAAGGTTAATAAAACGATTAAAAAAGAAGTGTTGCCATTGCTAAAAATAAATTCGCTCAAGGCTGAAAAGGCCGAAAAAGAGTGCGATAAAGAGCTCATAAAGCGTATTTATAAGTTAACGGCCTCGGAAAATATGTTAATGACTGCATAAAAGCTCTTGCTCTTACGCTCGCGGTGACAATATAGCCGACAAGGCTAGTTAGGATAGGTCAATACCCACTTTCTCGAGCGAAATGCAGGCAGCATTCGAATATGCGACATTTTTCAATGCGTCCAGCGGTATAAATATACACGCAGCTGCCGCGTGCAGCCGCACCCCGCCAGTTAGTGCGAAGCACGAATCAGAGAGAAGCGCAAAAAACACTGCAGTTCGATGATCCACCTGCTGTTGTACTCGTATCGCTCTGCGGATGCCACTTTATTTATTTTTAAAACGGCCTCTAAATGTTTTTCTTATACAAACACACGGCTTTCGTTTAAATTAATGAAAAAATATTAGTTCGGCCTTATTCCAGGAAATTTTTTAAGATTTCAATTTTTTT
>JAXIUT010000037.1:1035175-1052427 GCA_035586675.1 Eurytoma californica | reverse complement strand
AAAAAAAAAAAAAAAAAAAAAAAAAAAAAAAAAAAAAAAAAAAAAAAAAAAAAAAAAAAAAAAAAAAAAAAAAATGCAGAGGTTTGGCTGAAAACTATTTTATCAAAAAATACTAAATTTTCCGAAACTGGCGTACTGCAGATGCTTGCGTTTAAACGTGATCCCATTTTTACAATTGACGCCATACATTATTGCACTCAAATTGTAATTTAAATTTGATTGTAATCTATGGAAAACATTAAAAAATGTTATCAGATATTACTCGAAATTAGTAAAAAAATGCAACTTATATATACCATACCAATTGATATTTCAGTACAGAAGAGCATATTAACCTTATAAAAATGTTCTCGTGAAAGTAAATGTTTGAAGTAAATATTTGTCCGAGAAATAAAAAAGCAAAGATCGAAAATGTCTATATGAATGCAGGTAATTCATTAAAGTGGTGATGAAATGAATTCGCAATTAAAGTTAGAGACAGCATAGATTAACATTAACATTAACTCGCACTCAAAGTAAAGTCGATACCAGTATCCCCTAATCAGCGACAAATGCAGCCGTGCGAGTCGAGATATTCAGCATCTCCGCTTAAAATTCAAAGGCTGATAAATCAAAACATCAGCAGCCGGAGCAGGCTGGCCACTAACTCAACGGCTAACTACTACCGTGCGGCAGTTACAAGCACTCGCGAAAAGCGACAAAACGAGAGAGGACGCGCATACACGCCGGGCGAACTTCTAGCTCTCCCTCCCCCCTTTGGGAGCTTTGATTCACGAGCCGGACGTGCGGCCGGGGTCCAGCGGCCTGGCCCCCGCATATATACGCGCATATATACGCGCGCACCGGCGCGCGTCGGCCTGCTGCAGGCCGGCATTGTGCGTGCGCGGAGACGCTTCCTCCGCCGTTGCGAAATGAGCGATCGCACCTCGCGCTCCGTTCCAACGATGACAGCCCTAATGGCTCGCGCGCGCAGTCTCTCTCTCCTTCTTCCCTCTCGTAAAACCTAACGACTAAGCGTAATGGACTTTTTATAGTTCGCCGTATCCGCACACGCAGGAGAGCGGGCACCTCCGACCCCGCGTGCGCCGCGTGCGCCGCGTCTCGCCTCTCTCTGGGTATCGGAAAGAAACGAATTTCGCGCTAAATTATATGTGGAGTGCCCGAGCCGGGGTTTACGAGCGAGCGGAACGCGATTTCGCCAACTCTTTCGCCAGATGCGCGAGTACCGCAATGCCAAGTTTGTCCGACTTATTTTACAAGCTGGACGGACTGCATTTTGCCGATCTTCTTCTCTTTTAAAGCCTTCTGAGCGCAGTTTAAGAATCGAGCTTTCGCTCTGCATATTTGCTTGCAGATTCGATTTCATGCAAGATTCTGTGCATCTTAAATTTGACGATTGTAAAAAGTGTTAAAGGAGCTCCGCGCGATGATAATCGGCTGCTTGTAATTCAATAATCCATAAAATGAATTATTTCAATATTTTCCCCGGGCAACAATATCTCGAGCGTTTCATTGTTTTGCGGCGCATTGCAGCGATTCGAAGTCGCGTGCCTCTTACGGCCAAGTGAAACAAGCTGGAGGTTCGAAAAAAGGGCAAAAAATGTCCGACTCCGCAGTTTATTATAAAATAATAGTTGCGGCAAGCGTTACATACGAAACTTTACTCGGCGTCCCCGGCGAGCGTTTAATTTAATATGCCACCTTTTGAGCGGCTCGCGGCTGCTCGCGACTGCTCGCGGCAAAGACAATGGGAGGCCGTTCGTACGCGCGCCCTGCACGCGCGCCCCGTTACGCAAGCGAATCTTGGCTGAGGCCGTCGCTCGCGAATATTGCAATTATAATTCATCGCCGCGGAGGTGCGCGCGATTCTTTAGGTAGCAGCCCGCTTCTCGATTGTCATCGCTCGCCGCTCGCCGGGCCGATTTATTTCGTCGCTCCGGTCCGCGACACCCAGCGAATATGCACCGCTGGCTCATGAATAAATGTTAATGAGCCCGGCAATTAAATCGAATTAGGAGTAGTTTTAGCCCTCGCCGCTCAACTTATAATCATAATCTTGCAGAAATCGCTCTTGCGACGTGCGATTTAATCTATGTGGGAAAATCCAGCTAAATCGTATGAAAATTGTCTCTTGACTGATTTATTATGAATATCGCGTTGATAAGGCTCGCACGGCCTCGCGCCAATATATTAATAATAAATGATATTATTGCTCTGCAAACCTTATAAATTTGTACATTTAAAATTGATTTAATTGAGCCAATGCAGACTTTATTATGTGAAATCACGAACGTTAATTCAAATAGGCTTAAAAAGTAGCATGGGAATAAAATACTGGTTTCCAGGTGGTGCAGTTGCACAAAAAGTAAGGGACCTAATTACTTCAGTACCTATCAACCTTCGGTAAAACCGGTTGTTATTACACTAACGTATGTAACACGTGTTATTTGCCTCGAATATTGCTCAAATACTAAAGCAATTTTTATAGACAGCTCCAATTTCCTTATCTCAAACGAACTGCAAAAAAATTACTCCCATTATGTTACACGACGAATAATCAATTGCAAAATGCCTGTAAAATCACTTAAACAATTTTTTACTCAATATCGCGCATTTATCAAACGTGAGAAAAATTGGAGAGTTTTTTTTTTTTAATTAAATCTTGCAACACACTAATTTTTTTTAAAATGCGTTTCAACCTCATTTACGGTATTATCCAAGGGAAATACTAGGCCACTAATTTATTTAGCGCAGAATTAACAAGAAAACTAGCGAAGCCAGTGCCGTAAAGCTTTAACTGGTACTTGTCGTGAACCGTTGCGAGTCGCGCAATTTATTTTGACTCTCGTCTCAATAAAATTATTAACGTCTGGCCTCGAGGACGCTGCCGCGACCGCCGACGGGGGCGAACCGCGGGAAATTAGACGATTAAATTGAAAAGCAAAGCGAGCCACGCACCCGAGGGATTTTAAGAGCTATCGTCTCGCCCAAATGCGAAATTAACGCTCGTCAAAGTTCTTGAACGAGACTACCCGTTTTGATCAAGTCCAACCATAAATTCAGCGGGTTTACGAGACGCCTGTTCTAAAGTGAAGGAATACAGGTAAAAAATGAATGCACGCCGAAGCGGCACTCGTGGATTCGAGCTGGCGTCATTTGCAAAACTTTCGCAGAGCCTGCACCCTGCGGTCTTGTGCTTTTAGAATCTTTCACTGTGAGAAACTAATGATCAAAAGTTGTTTCGATCTTTTTTATAATGATTTTTTTAATTAATGATTTATAGTTTCAATGCTTTTTCATGTAGGGGGGAATGACGTAAGTGTAAGATGAACCAGATTAGAAAAATTATTTGTTTATTATTACATTATACAGGCTAAAAGCCTATTAAACAAAAGAATATTATAAATTTATAAATTTTACCTATGACTACTCCTATATACTATGACTATCCTCTATATAGAAAAAAAATATTTACAATTATTTCATATTATGAATTTATAAATTTATTCATCAATCTTTACACATCAATACATATTACATTAATATTATTAATTTATCGGCAGATTTAAATAGTTAAAAATTTATAAAACAGTGTATTTTATTAACGCATCGATTTTGAAAGCGAAGGGTATATTTTGTTGCCTACTTTAATATGTTATAGTATTGAATTACAATTTAACTACCATAAAGGAAATATGGACATTTATTCACAGCTCGGTAATATATTTTCAATATTTAGACGTACCAATATTTTATTCTTTCATAAAAACTATATACATCTATTGTAATGCATATTATTAAATAGAAATCTTATTTTTCAACGAACGACTACTTCGAGTTTATTTTACAAGACTGATTAAATTAAATGTTTCTCGTTTCTTTTTTTCACAATAAATTCTCGTTTAATTAATTGACTATAGTGGCAGACAGTTATAGCTACAGATAATTAATTATAGAAATAATTATTACGACAAAATTGTGCTCACATACAGCTGTCATGGCTTTCCATTAAGCAAAAAAGATCTTAATTATTTAATATTTCGAATTGAACAGTTTAAAGGTTTTAAAAACTTTGTATAATTTGTACTCAAATGTCTAGATTTGCCAATCCATAAAGATATAATTTAGTGCTATTAATTTAATGACGAATTTAAAAGTGTATATATAAGTTATAAGCATTATCGCAGTCTAAACGCAATCCTATTCAAGAGCTTTGCATTAATGCATTCATATAGTAAAAAAATAGGGCATTTGAAACGAATGGCATGACGAAAATTTAAGCTATCGCTGCGTCATTATACAGCCATTGAATTTAAAAAGCCGTTGCACAACGAAAGCGTATTTAGGAAAAAAAAAGAAATCCTCGAAAAATTGCACAAGCCGCCGAAACACAATAAACAAAACTTGGTAAAATAAATCTTATCGCGATCAGAGATCCTTGCGCACTTGCGTGCGTTCCCAAGGCTCCGGGTACGCTGGCGCGCGAGCAATTCAAGAAGCAGTAATTTTTTCCCACCTGCACATCCATCAATCGAACGCGGGGACGGCGGCGGGGACGGCGGCGACGAAAGGGGAAGAGGCATCCGCGAGCGATCGGCAGCGGCGCGGCGAGACCGGCGCGTTCTAATCTAATCGAAGTGTGGGTGTCGCACGTGTCGCAATGCCTCTCGCTCCGGGCCGACTAGTTTCGCGGTGAAAAATCGCGTCTATTAGTCACAGGCGCGCGCTCGCGCGAGTTGCGAAAGCCCCACAGGCTGCGCCGGCGTCCTGCATGAGCGAGCCCAAGTCCGGGCTGGCTTTGCATGTGTGACCCACTTACCTGGCCGATTAAGAGCCGAGCCGCGGATATACATTCGTCGCCGCGCAAGGATCTCGTCCCGATGAGCCAACCGTGGCTCCGCTTGAGGGCGCGTCGCAGACTTTCTTTATTTTTTATAGATCAACTTTTTCCTACTCTTTTATGGGGAACCTACAGTCTACTACCTCAAAATTTCCGTTACGTTCAATTGCAATGTACTTGAAATCTCATTCGATTAGAATTTTAGCAAAATATATTTTCATTCATTTGAGTGACGCTTGAGAAGAAATCGCAACAACTGCAGTTCGACGAGTGCATTCTTTATTTACGACTAGGCCAATTTGGGATTTCCGCCGGTCAAAGTGTATTTTGCTGTATCTTGATATTGGCCAACAAGCAAGTAGTCTGTGGGGACATGATCGATTGGCAATTAGATTGATTGATTGCCCAATGGTTTACTAGCGTAAACCAATTCAAATGCACCACAGAGGCAAGTTAAATGTCTAATAATACATTGTTTGTTTCGTAAATAATAAATATCTCAGTTAAGAGGATAAGTGCATTATCTTGCAGGATTATCCTACTTCCCAGAGGTGCATTATTAAACCTGTTTACTCGCTCGCTGGAAAGAGTATTTTCGAAAAAGTGGTTTCCTTTGGAAAAATATATTAAATTTAAAGATGTGGACGTTATTAGACTGGAAAAAAGAAGTCACTAACGTTCTTAAAATAAGAAACTATGAATAATCATTACATAAATACTTAATTGACTAGTATAAACCTTTTCCAGACCGTCAATTTTTAGTTGTAACTAGCCAAACACTGGCCAGATTAAAGTTTAACTAATGTAACATTTATTTATTACATCGACATAGTGTATACAACCGACATGTACGCTGTCATCACGGATACACTCCAAGGCCATTAAATGAAGAAGAAGATGACAGAAGATAACTCAAGAGGTTATTAAAAAATGGTAAGTACATTTTCCAATATTACAGGCACCCTACGTATTATGTCGCAAAGCGAGCAAGTTCATTGTTCCCTGCACGACCCATAGCACTCGCACTGGCTCGCGGCGTATCGAAAAGTGCCAGCGCGCGCTCTCTTTGCCCGATTAGTAATCGCGCAACAAGAAAGAAATGTAAACAGCGCGATAGTGCTAATTTATGGGTGACACTTCGCCCCTCCCTCGATCGACGTACGGCGACGCATTATGAGGCCCATTATCAGGCCGCTCGCGAGACCGGCCGGACGCGCGCGCGTGCGAAGATACCAATTGAATATAGATGAAGGCACCGAGCGAGTTTCCACGCGGGGAACTAATCATTTTCTCGCGCGGTAATTTTAATCGCGCCGGTAAATCACTCGCTTTTGAAATAGACGACGACGCGCCTAGTGCACGCGGCACGCTCGCGGGGAGACCCTTTTGTTAAGTGTCGCGCGAGTTGTGCAACCTCGCGCGAGAGCACGGGACGACGATTATTTCGGCGCGCGAGCGCTCCTTCTCTAACCTAAAGCCGTCGTCGCTCCCTTACGGCTCTATCGGCGCATTTTGCAACGACGCTAATAACCAGTCGCGCAAAAAAATTTGCTAAATATTATGAAATAGTCTTATTTTGTAAGCCGCTCGGTTATTTATAGAAATATAAACGTTTATTATAGGTTTTGCAAGGTGAATTACGCACGATTAATGTGGGGCGAATTTTGTAAGAAAGCGATATCTTACGCCAATGTAACCTTGAATTTTAGTGTACATAAATATTCATTGCGATATTTAATGACGTTTTCAAGCGGGGCACGCGCTGCTCGGGGGGATATTGAAAATCTTAATTATTAAGTAAAGCCGACTTTTTAACGCTGCTACGCAGCGCTTCATAATAAATTTATGCCCCGCGAATACTTAATCTCGCTTCGATATGAATACTAATTCAATATTCGAATTGCGCACTTGAATGAAACTCTTCTTTTACTATAGGCCGCGGCGCCGGCACATTGATTCCGATAAACGTTGCGACACCCCGCCGGGTTCGATGGTCGAAGAGACGAATCTTCAAAACGTCACTTCGCGCAACTGATAGGGTGCGAGGATAGAAACAATGCCAGCCACACATGAATTTCGCATTAACCGCGCGAGGAACCTGCAGGAAGCAGGTGCGACGGGTGCAACGGGTGCAACAGGTGCAGCGGGGGCGACCCAAGGGTGCGGGGGGTGATTTCGCCGATATTCGCGAGACCACGACACAACGGTCTCGCTAATTTAATAGGGTCCAAAGTGTCTTTTCACCGCGAACCTTGAGAAGACGAACTTAACAAGATCGCCGTTTAATTCGGGCGGCTGTTTTAGCTTTCTTGGCTTATAGCCTTTTTCTTGGCTTATTAGCTTGGCTTATTAACATGGCTTATTAGCTTACTCTGCTTCACGGTTCATTTGCACTTTAGTATTGTTGAAATACTATAAAGATGATCGGAAAGCCAATCTTTATTGATTTACTATTAGTTAGCAAACATATTTTTACTTATGTTTACAATAGTATAGGTAGAACTTTTTCAACAAGTCTAAAAGATTAATAAGTATATGTAAATAAATAAGAGAAACTAGAGTCCAGTAGTAGGCTGCGTATACGTAACGGAACATCTCGTAAAAAGAACTTGGAAGCGTAATAGCGCCATCCTTTCATAATATAAGAAAAATTGAATAATTATGTATTCTTTCATTAATTTTCTGGAGAGTTACGTTGCATTTACAGTAGTGAAAAATTTACTTGTCAATCGTCAACATAGATTAAATAAGAAAATAGGATTTTGGAAATATACTATTTTTCAATAGAATGTAATGCGATTAACACAAAGTGACCGCGATCAGCAATATTTTCAAGATCCCCCAATGCTTTTTTGTAAACTCCGTAAATACCGAAAAAATTGCAAACATCTTGACTGCGGTCGGCACCGCTAAGCGCAGCGTGAAAGCCTCGTCAACGTCAGGAAAAAATGACCGGAAGAACCGAGACGAGCACGCGTAGGAAAAGAGAGGTAAATAAATAAAAAGAAGAAAAAGAAGAAGAAGAGGTATAAGCTAAGACGAGCGCGAAGAAAGTTTGGATGTAGAAGGAGAGGAAGAGAGAGATAGAGAGGGGTTTACGGTCCACACCGAATTACTCTAAAAGCTCGTGGAGTTGGTTAAATTGGTACTTACATATCTCTTGTTCGCGTTGGCACATTTTTGGCACACTACCCGCGCGCTGTACGTCTGCGCGCACGGCCAAAGCCCCCGTGTTCGCGCCCCTTTCCCGAATTTCGCAGGGACGTATTTAGTCCAAGAGCAGCAGGTTTCCCGATAACAGCCGCGCCTTTCCCCGTAATGGCTAGTCCATTCGCACCAGCAAACAAAACTCATCCCTTTGCTCGATTTTCACGCCACCGCAAGCTGCAGTTCGAATATTATTTCCGTGCGCACGAAAACTTGCCGAGAATTTAGATCGACCTTCTGTAAAATACACGGCGCATCTTTTTTCTCATTCGATGATGACTTAGATTACCGGTAACCTCGTTTACTTTCTTTACTCTCATATTTTACAAACAGTTTTTCTCTCCATTGCACAGCGAACTTGTTATATTTCTTGTTATATAAATAATAGTTAAGTTGGAAATTTGTTGCTATATTACAATAGATTTAGAAATAGAAAAATAAAGGGAAAACTCTGGAATTAAGGTTTTTTTATTTTCTTTATTTTCCTTTTTCATGGAATCTATAGTTTTGCAGCAACTGAGAAAATGATGAAAAAAGAATTTTAGAATTTTGGCAAAGATAAGTAAAAGTTGACTTTGGAAAAATTTGGTACTGAAACTTAAAACTGATATTTTTTATATTTTGGCATAATAAAATGTTATCAAAATGTGCGGCCCTCTTCTAGGCAATAGTATAGTATACCTGAAGTAAACTCGTAGTTCAAAAAGGTGCTAGGCAGCACAAGTGTACATCGCATCGCTCCTTCGCACGTCAAGTAGAATTTTCAAGTGCAGAATAAATATAAACATTCAATGACGTTCGCGAGCTCTGATCCACTCATAGCGAGTCTCGCGCAAAAGAGATCGCATCCTCGTTAGTTCTCGTCAATGATACGACACATCGAGATTATATCTATGCGTTTGCGTAATTAAATAATCTTTAAATCCGCGATTTTTCTTTAGATCCCCTCTTACTCCAGTTTCCGTCTTTTAAGACGTCGCCCGACGGCCGGCTGCCTCCTTCTCGCATATCTACACCTTTATCCCTTGACTGCTCTTTTTTTCATGTTTCGACGCTAATTTGCATAGAAAGTAAGCTGCTCCCCGACGCATATACTCACCTTCGGCTGGCTGGTCGGCCTTTTTTACCCGGGCGAATCGAAGCGGGTCTGAAAGAAAAAGCAGCGCCTCGCGTACATATGCTTCATTTTACCTACCGTTTTCTTAACTTTCATCATTTTCCTTTGGGCGCCTTCATTAATTTCCTTCCTTTTTGCGCGCAAAACACTCTAGACAAGGCGGTGAAAGGAGTGTTTCCGCGGAAGCTTCGCCTCTAGAAACTTTTAATGGTTTTTGCGTATTTTCCAAACTTTCATCATTTTTCAGACAAAGCGTATTTAAAGTTCGGTCTACTGTTGCAGATGTAAATATTTAATTCCCAACCTTTTCTCACGGTGAAGAATTGTCTGCCGAAAGCATCATAACATAACGCCTCGCTAAGTTTAGTTATCTCTGGCAAGATAGCCGCGAACATAATTAATTAGGAAAAAGGCGCGCGCCGTAGGGAAAATGGAGGAGAGAGAAATGATTAAAAATGTAAGAATCCTGCATTACAGACGTCGATAAGGCGCAAACGTCGTAATCAGCCGACTCTCGAGGCGACTGTTTAAATTAGCATACAGCACCGAGTCCGAAGTATACCCTCGGACATAATGAATGGATTCAAATAAGAGAGAGACGGAGGTGAGGGCGGTGTTGAGTTATCGTCGAAATGAATTTTGCCGATTTGCAGAGCTGATTACGAGAGCGACAAATCAAATCTATTTCTGTTCTCAAGCTTGCTCGGGCCCCATAGCTCGCCTGGACAACGAGATCATTCTTATATACGCCGCCAGGCTCGCAATTCCGTTAATCAAGCGCAACGAATCTCGCGCCACACATACACGGGCACGCGGGCACACGGGCACACGGCGAGGGCAGAGATTTTGCTGAAAGAAGTGTTCTCGCCGGACCGGTCGAACGAGAATGCGTCTCTTGGCTTTTCGCATACGCGTACACGGGAGACTGCGGCTCTGCGTGTAACTCCGTGTGCGTGTGTGGCGGCAGTTCGACTACGTCTCGCGCTAGAGGAAAGAATATACGAGCGGCTGTCTATGCTACTGCGATAATGCACTGACTTTGACGTTATTAATTTCAATAACGCCGTCGGTTAGACAAGCTTTTCTGCTTCTTTCATTACCTCGCATAATTGGCATTTTAATCAGTTGCCGGGCTTAACAATGAGGCTCTTATCGCTCCAAACTTTATTTTTAGTTTTTTTTTTTAATTTTGAACGATCATTAGATATTACGTTCGAGTTTCCTTACAAAACTTATGAATATACTACAATTGCGGTCATATTTTTTAAATCCATTTTTAATTAAAATGCTATTCTTCATTTATGTTTTATAATTAAGAAATCTCTCTCAAAATGTACTATAAGCTGCACATAATACAGCACATTTCTCGAATATGGCGATGTCAATAGCACCCACACAAATCATAATCGGCTGTATCAGATTTGCGAAATTATTGAAGATGCATCGATGAATATGCATCTAGATATCTTGTGCATATAGACATGAATACATGCGTGTCGATCGTTCCGACGGCAGTCGAACAATTGAACTGATCTACGTATCACTTGAAAAATTACTGCTGTACGTATGGATGGTTACATTGATGGATAAACGCGTGGAGCTCTATAAAGTAATTCTGACATATCTGTGACTAATTTGAATCTATGTAAAGGTACTTGTGTCAATATGCGAAACTTGTTGCCCAAAGGAAGATTAATGTATTCACGATTTAAATAAAAATTCATCATGCTAAAATTATCGATTTTGTTGATGCATTGTTTTATCTTGTAAAACCAGTATACATCGAAAAGAAAGGGAAAGAGAAAGACGAGGTAAATTGCTACCCACGCAAGTGCGTCGTACACCTAATTAAACTGTTCATCTCACAACTAAGTAGGAAGCATTTAAATTTTATCTCGGTAACGACCACGAGTGTTAAAAATTGCACTGTGAGTCATTAGACTGGAGGGACCGTCGAATGATTTTAGAAAATAAACGACTAATAATTTACAAAAGAACCGTCGTTTGGAAAATTTAAGCGACTACTCTAATGCACACATTGTGTTTAGACTTAAGCATCTGGATGTCGTAGTATCAAAAAATTTGGTATTTTTTTTTAAATAGTTTTCAGCCAACCTTCGTCTTTTTTTGCTCATGTCATATATTTAGGATTCAAATTTATGATGAACGGCTATATACTGACTTTATTACTATATTCTCTTGCAGGCTGCGACCATTCGTAAGCAATCGAGGGAAACCGGAAGATATTTTTAGTCGGGACAAAGGCGTGAATCTCGCGCCCAGTCAGTTAATTACTTGTTTTATCCGTACATTATTTAGTATTTTAAAGTAGGTAGGGGAAAGCTGGGCATAGCGGGCCATGGGGCAGTGTGAACCTTCGGGGCATAGTGGGCCACCCCATTAAATATGTTGCATTTAGTGTGAAAAACATTTATTAACAACTTTCAATCAAATTAAAGCATTTTGTACGATTATCATTATTACATTGCAGTATTACTATATATAATTTTTGTATATAGTAATATTGCAATGTATTAATGATAATCTTTCAGAATGCTTTAATTTGAATGAAACTTGTTAATAAATGTTTTTAACATCAAATGCTACATATTTAATAGGGTGGCCCACTGTGCCCCGAAGGTTCACATTGCCCCATGGCCCGCTATGCCCCGCTTTCCCCTATATATTATTTTTAAAAAGTAATACGGTGTTAGAATGTTACTCACCTTCAATATTTATTAAGGTCACTTCAATAATAAATTTGGAAAATTGTTTAATCCTGTTTTTCTGTAATTTAAAATTTTTAAAAACGTTTGTGGAAGAGTAAATTCTACTGTATTTAATACAAATCTTTTTAAATGTCAACCATCATTGGTTGTGTGTGTATGCGAGGAGTTAGATCTATTCACCCGAAATATCGATTTTTGCACCGTGACGAATCGATGAAAATCTACCGATGATTATGTTAATTAATCGGCTGTTAATCGATCTACAGTAACGGCGCCAGTTCCCAACATCACAGAACTTGTTTAGGATCGGGTTTATATTCCGCTCCACATTTTCAAGGCTGGCTGTTGGTTTCCATACGTCCACACAGAGGCACACTCTATGCGTCAATGCCAGAATTGAGCGTCGATTCGACCGGTTCCCTAACGCCATGCTAATATAGAAATATCCATCAAAATAAACGTGTTTTAATATCCTCGCTTCTTTTTCTAAAAAGTCCATAAAAAGAAAATGATTTTACAAAATTGGCCTGTAAATGAATTAAGTGAATCGTAATTTCTTCGTAAATTGAATAATTATTGATTCTGTCTATAGATTAACTTAGTAATAAGAATTTTTTTGCAAAATTGAATTTGTTTGCTGTTCTTTTAAGTTTAAATATAATTTATGTATATTTGACATTTGTAGTGTAAAGGCCTTACTTTTCAACAAAAAATCTCTTTTTTTTCTGCAAAAGCTCTTATAAGTTTTTCGTGTCACGATAGTTCTACATCGACTTTTCACGATACCCTTATAAATAGTGCAATGCATCATTTACAAATTTATAGATAGCCTCGTAGTCCATGCGAAATCACGGTCAGCGTAGGTATACACATTCTTTGCGATACACTCGATAAACCTCGACGGTGCGCGGCCCCCCCTCTCTCTCACAGCGATTCCCACAAATGAAGAAATATACGCGAGGGGCACCGACGAAATAAATTTCTCACGTCGCCCAGCCCCGACGTGGATAAAGGAGGAGGCCTCCGCGGCCGCCCGAGCGACAATAAACATTCGGAAATTGAGCCCGGCGCGCGCATCATAAACGCGCGAAAAAAAGGAAAAAAAATAGACCCCGGACGGGCCTATCGGAATTCACCGGGATGCGATGCAGGTCCTTACCTGCGATGACAGCCGAAAAGCGCCTTTGATACCCACCGACTCGATAAATTCTCGAATATTTATTGGGCCGGGCGTCTAAGAGTCGGAGCTTTATGGATCCTCGCATCCTATTTATCTATATATACCGTACCGCTTGGGGCCCGTCTGATAACCGGCCGAGCCGCTTTGACGGGTTTAGTCGCGGGAAACGCCACTAATCGTGACTATTGCAAACAAACGCAAACACTGCCTCGGCAAGGGATAAAAAGCCCTGCAGATTTATTGCCTTTCTCACTTCGCAGATAACTGATTGATTACACAGGCTCTTTTTAATCGCTCAGATTGTTTTCTAAGCATTTCTAATTCCCAAGAAAAGGTTTTTACTTAACTAATTAACATATATTCTGTTGATTGTTGTTGCAGTTTTTTTTAACTTATTTGCAATCATAAATTACCTAATTAGTTCCAAGCTTATAAATCTATAATTCCAAATTTAAATTAGTAAAAAGCAGGCAGCTTTCAACGTTAATGAAAAAGAAGCAGAAAATTTAGCTCCGAAGATCTAATCCTGGGCTTTCCAAGGTATTTCCTGTTGTAGGTTTTTTTATTTTTTTCGGCGCTCACCGGACCGTCAGCCTGATAAATTATATACGAACGTCGAATAAAAAGAAACGTCCAGATCGGGAGGCGATATTTATTTATTTGCAATGTTAATGTTTAAATGACATTTAGTCAAATTGGAGCATCTCCAACTATATTTCAATAAATAGGTTTTATTAAAGTAATTCCTTTATTGACGTGATATTTTTCCTTTAAAACGCTGCCCAGTCTTTATTTAAAAACCTTTTCCGTTTATTATTCATAGGTGTATTCGTTTATTACTTAAGCGCTCAATTTTTATTTTTAGTTTGCTGTCATTTTTTAAAGCTTTGCGTTACAAGAACAAAATGATGCAAGTTTCATGTAAATTTTCAATAATCACACCACGTTTAATTTTTTAATATAAAACTTATACAAGCACCATTATAATTTAAAGGATAAATTTGATAAAATATTGAAGTGACTTGGGATTAATATCAATGAAATATAATAATAGCGATTTAGGTTCATAAACTCTGACGTAAACTTTAGTAGGATTTTTTAAATAATATCATAGGTGAATATGTATAAAATTATGATGTAACATTGTATTTATTATAGTTTCATTGTATCACTTATGTAAATATCTTAAAGAAATAATATATTACCTTTTATTCAGAACTTTCTATTTACTGAAAAAATACAATTGCAATGAAAGATATGACGCTGACGTGCACGTAAATAATGTTTAAAATTCATGGTACATTAACTGTATTGTATATGATAAATGCTAATTTCTACTTAAAAAAAGTGTTTTTCTTCATAAATTCCAAAATGAAAATAATGAAGAAATTTGAAATGATAATTAGGCAAAGAACGAGCTGCGGCAAAAACAGTATACTTACGGTAGCATTAGGATTATCCGTCGCATCGAACGCGTCTCCTTGTTCGCTTGTTCGCTTGCACCTGAGCTGGCCGGGCCTGCATGCGGTAGCACCGTCGGCGCGGTCGGCGATAAATAAATAAGTAAACAGGCATCGCTGGTCAGGCTTCGGTCACGAAACGCACGCGGCGGCTACGGCGACAACGAATGACGAGTATAAAGAGGCTATTCCGGCAGCGCGACTCACGTGCGCCGGCAGCGATACTCCGTCCTCGTGATTAATCAAGCGGCCGCATGCGCTCACGAACGCGCGTGCACGGGGCGCACACGGGCGAGCACACGGGCGAGCACATCGGCGGAATAATAATGGCCGGAGAGCGGGTAGAGAGCATCTTGCGCGCCGGCCCCGCTAAATTAATTAAAAATTACATATTTATGCGCGCGCGCTCGCTCGCCCACGCGCCCGATCCCTCAATCTGCGTCGCACGCGACCGCCCGTCGCCCGACTGGCTTGCTTCACTTCGACGCCGCCGGCGCGACGCGTCGGATGCTATGCGCGCACCCGGTGCGAATCGCGAGTCCGAGCCGACACTCGCCAAAGCGCTGGAGAAATCAAAGGTAAACAGCGGATTCGTTGCGTGCCGATGAGCGCAGGGAAAAAATCGAGATGTGTCAGAATCGTTCGAAATTCGAAATTTCTTTCATTTATAAAGGGATAAAACAATTGTTTAGCCTTGAAAAAGATTTTTTAACTAAATCAATCAGCGAGGATAAATATTAAATGATTTCACAATCTATTGATGTTACTTCACCGTATTTATGCACTTGCATAACGGATTTAAAATTGTTTTAGCAAGACTATCGCAAGCGATAATAACAATTGATAATAAGTTTCTAAATAGTCAATGGGATTAAATCATTTTTTAAATTAACGTGGTTTATCTTTAACACGCGTATTTAATTATATCATCAAGTCTCATTTCACTAATCGATAATAAAATACCTGAAAAATATTATTTAGTATGATTTTTTTTAATGGAAGTGATAATATACTCTGGCTAGCATTTCTAAATCAAACTTTCGTCAGCGTTTTGATAAAAAAACAAGGCTTCAGTAGCACAATAATTAGAATTTCAATATAGTTGAGGTAATTATAAAATTTTATTAATTCTAAAAAAATTACACTGTTTTGAAGTGCAATAAATATTAATTATTCATTCGTCAGTTTCACATGAAATGAAGCATTGAGCAAAAAGATTTATAAATAATTAAGTAGGTATATTCGCACACTAACGATCCCTCGGATGAAGGTATAAATTACTCGATACACATGGTAAAATAATTCTCATCGAGTAAGTCATATCGGTTAAATGACCGCTTTACCAGGATCCGTATAGAAGAATAGTCAGAAAATTTTAAAATAGCAACTGTCGAGACAAATATGTGTACACTTGAAACCAGCCAGGTAAAGCAAGCGTACGCCACGGTTCGGCACATAATTGCAAAAGATGCCTCTCGTCAGATAGAAAAATCATTTAAGTGGTAATTTATAGTTTATTGCGATCCGAGTAATATAATTACCAGCTACCGACACGTTAAGAATTCGCATTTGCCTTTTAAAATGTTCCGCGGCGTACGCGCAGTTTTACGCACACTCACATGCACGAGCTGCTATCTAAGCGCTGAATAAGCGTACAATCTTCCGGGAGAGAAAAAAAAAAGAAATAAAAATGAACGCCGGACTGCGCAATCCTCAGACCTACTGACACAGGATCGAGACCTTATAATTAGAGCAGTCCTCCTGTCTTCCTTTTTTTCAGCGCACGAACCTGGGGGCTTTCACCGTTTACTTTATATTCCCAGCTAATCATATCCCCCCATTTGAAATTACCATGATACTCCTTCGCGTAAATGTCGGTCGCGTTTTTTCCACCACGCACGACGCGTCGAATATCGAGACGAAGCGCCGTTTCTAATTTGGCGTTAATTTCAATTAACATAACGGCCGCGGGCCGTTAGTTTAAAAACAAAATAAAATCAGCGCGACCCTAAGTGCGCTCGTCGGGTGCATAATTCGTACATGTGTGTGCATACGCAACGCGATTGCTCGTGTTATATACAACGCGGTGGCGAGCAGCAGTAAATATGCGTATCGCAAGCATCCGTTTTGATGCGTATGCGCGCTCCAAGTCGTAATTGGGATTGCACACGACGCAGCGAATGAGATGTTTTCTGAATACTCCGATCCCCTTTGCAATTTAATTAGCCGTTTGTGTGCGCGTCTTTAACCGATTGCTGTTTATTCCTTTTTATTCCTTGACGCCACTGCTATTTCTTCAAGTTCAAGTTTCTTTTTATTCCTTTTCAAAATCAATTCTCATGTTCTTGATTAATTATTTGACAACAATTTGCACTTACCAAGAAACATTTATTTAAATTTTGTTTAAACAAATTTTATTATTTAGTAAACTTTTATTTAAAACGTTGTTGTAATTTACTTGGTCGCGATAAAACAGTATAATTGACTTTCGTAAACAAAAGTTTGTTGCATAAAATAATCATACATCAAACAAATTCATTTACATTTAATCATATTTTCAGATAAAGATATTATTTTGCAATCTCATTTAAAAACTTCATACATATAATATAACCGTGATAAATTAAATATTAATTGATTTAACTTAAGGACGTTCTCCGATAGCAGTGGTGCTCAACTTCGTAATATGGCGAAAATTGTTATTAAAAATTACCAGTTA